>OZ020315.1:20579633-20983657 GCA_963971305.1 Arcuatula senhousia
TGAAATTATCATAAATCAATTATTTCATGATATTGTATGCTAAATAAACATACATATCTATTGAGCAGGAGCAAATCTAAAGGTGTCACAGTGTTTTGGGGGTTTCACTCCGGATTATTTTCGGGAAGATTTTCGATAAAATTGCACGGAATGCTTATTTTATCATTAGGTGTACACTGTAGGTGGATCAACTTATGAAAATTTCCGAATCCTATCCTGTAAGGCACGGGTTTCATAATCGCGCATAGGTGGATGATAGGTCCACTATAGTTTTTTATTACATCATTACCTCAACTAAGGAATAATCCTATGATTCCCAAAAGGTAACTTGAATTTGTTTTAAGTAAAAGCTGTGAGAAATCAAATATTGGGGTCGGCTGGGAAACAAAGAAACAAGAAAAGGGTAGGGGCGTGTGTGGAGAGTGTCACGCTTCATGCACGTAAAAGACCCCTTTGTGGACCGCCAAGTAGTACACCTGTGACCACATAGGCTACTACCTCCCTACCCACCTCTCCCCTTTATCTGTGGTTCTTCAAAATTTACAGTTCCATTGTTTCCCACCCGCATCCATATTTCATTTATCATCATCATTTCATGTTCATTTTATCATATTTTTCATGTTCATCGCCTGTAATTAACCCATAAAGTTTTCCCTGACACGATATATAAATTTATAATAACCATACAATGCTATTATATGTATATTCTATACTTTTCTAAAATCGTCACAACTGGATCTGTCAGGGGTTAGAACTGTCAGGGCACAGAACAGGTTAGAACTGTCAGGGCGTAGGACAGCTTAGAACTGTCAGGGGTTAGAACAGTTCTAAATCTGTCACGGGGTAAAACTGTCTAGGGCTGTTCTGCGACAGGACAGAACCTGTCATAAACTGTTTTAGAGCTGTCAGCAGAACAGAATTAGAGCAGATTCCTGACAGTTCCTGATAGTTCTAAAGAGATGTTAGAACTGGACTTAACTGTATTTCATGTATTTTTTGCGTAAGAGACGGACCATTCAACTTGAAGGGAGGGGGAGGGCTTGGATTTTTGTTTTGGCCAGAAATATTTTTGTTGATAGTGTCACGATATTGAAGGCGTTGGAAAATTTTTGTTTTATTATTATTAGCATTATTCTGTAAATTAAATAGCAACAATTCTTCTCCAAAATATTTTTTATAACCCTCTGCTGCCAAAATATATATTTTTTTTTCATGAAAAACCATTGTTTAAATATTTTCTTAGGATAAAAAAACGAAATATTGTTTTAAGGAAAAAAAACAAATCCCCCCTTCTCCAAAATAAATGGTCGATCACTAATTTATTTTTAGTTTGGTCAATGGTTGAGAAAACACAATTACATGTACAAGCGTTGATCTTCAATAAAGTTGAAATGTATTTAAATAGAATATTAAGGTTAGTAACCTTATAAGGGACCTGATAATGTGTCTTAATCAGAGCATTAAAAATCGTCTGCGTGCTATCAAACTTTATTTATTAATATTAATTTTCAAAATTTATAAATGATTCTTGTGCTATTTGATTTGTATATTTTTATGTCATATTTTAAAGTTTGGTTGACAATTAAAAAAATGTACATGTAGGTCAACAGTAGTTCAAAATTATTTAAAGATATTAAATTTTCCTACAACTACGATTAATACGTACCGGAAATTCTATTTATGTATTTATAAACTGAAAGTTATACTTGGAAAAAATGGTTTTCCAGATTTCAACTTTTCGTTTTAAGATAAAAAATATTACAGTAGTTCATTATAAGCATTAATAATGTCTGAGGACAAGCAAGAACAAAGTTGTGAACATGTTTTTTTTCTGGATGAATTAAACAACACAGGCAATGAGGTAAATAACATGTAATTCGTAAACTTAAATCAATAACATATCTATTATAAATATGTCACCATGGACATACATGTAAACTTACAAGGCAATCTCTTAGAGCCGGGGGTTAGGCAGATAAACAACGTACGCTATACATGAATTGCATTAAACTTATCATAATTATTCAACAACTGCTGAACAATCCCGAGTTCATTTTCGTTTTACTTGCGAAAAGTGGTGGTATAAAGTAATAACGTTGTCCTTACGTCCGTGCACATACAGATTCACTAGATGTCGTATAGGACCTTCTAGGAGTCATCCATAGCCACCTGATGACATAGGTGCATCCTTTGTGCCTCGACTGTGTTGATTTTCTAGCAATGCATGAAGTACTTCAGTTGTGCAGCTACAAAACAAATGTATGCACGATTTGTTCAGCGGCATCCCATGGCCTACTGATGCCATTTTGTCTTTTAAAAAGGAAATTGGGCTTTATGGAAAGTTATCGTTCTTTTAAACTCAAATTAGTCCTTTGATGTAATTGAATTAGTTTGTTTGTTCGTTGTTCTAATGTTGTTTATGTTATGCTATCGTAATGATTAGCTTTATATTTTATCAATTTATCTAATCATACTTTTGTTTTGTCTACGGTCTACATCTACATTGGTGGTTTGTGAAGAGTAAACTCATTGACTTTATTTTATATCGAACTTTTAGTAATATGCTTCAATTTGTATATGATCCGATTATGTCTGAAATATCGCCGACGGGACACTAAGAAGATCACAATCAATCAATCAATCAATCAATCAATCAAGCAAGCAAGCAAGCTATAACACGTACCTCTCAGGCTGGATATCTTTTACTCTTCGTCAACACCTAATGACCCCCAAGGATTAGCATGAAACTTGTACACAGTGTTTTGTTGTATAATTGTGATGTTGACCTCATATTTTAAAATTTTGTCTCGTGGTTTCTTGCCATTAGTGCCTCTTTGATTCTTAAACATGTAGCAAAAAAGAATTATTCAGTAACCGACAAGAAGGTACAAATTCCTAACCCTTATAAGGTTGGCTACAGTTAGAGATAGCTTGTGGGCTCTAAGTTTTTACTAATAATAAGTAAACGTTTAATATACATGTAATATTGTTACTTTTGAAATTTCAACAAATGTAACAGAGGAATTTTTTTCTATTCTTTTGTTCAAATTTGAAACTACCTACTTAGTCTATTTCGAACTGTTCTCTGATTTTACATTTCAATCATCATGATCATAGATTGCTATGATTGTAATGTAAAATTGTACATTACATGTAAGCACAGTATAAGAGATTTTTCATAAAATACATGTACCCATTCACACATATACAAATAGACATATTTTAAATTATGATCATCCAAGGACAATAAATTCGGGGCTTGTATAGGAGGGGGGTACCAATATCCCATTTTCCTGTAAATTTTTCCTCAAATATCCCATATCTGAAATAGTGTTTTTTTTCAACATCCCATATCCCTGTAAATAAAAAGTACGTCTTGCCTAAAATATCCCGTATCCCATGAATAAGATAGGTGAATAACCCAAATCCCAATTCACCCTTGACAAGCCTCCTATACGTCAGACCCTGGAAGATTTGATAAGTGATTATCAATTTTGATATTTTTGTTAGGAAGTTTCAAATACACAGGTTATTTTTTTTTCTTTATGGATTGGCCTTCCATGTGGGTACCGTATTTTTGAATAAAAAAGTCCCGTGCGGGGCCCGGGTGGGAAATAGGCTCGCAGCAGAGCCTAGCTTGTCGTAAGAGGCGACTAAGGGTCTTGGGATTCTGACGTCGGGTCAGTGCTCAGCTCGCAGAGCGACCAAAAGTGTACTAAAGGTGGCTGCAGGGGTTGTCAGGTCTATAATACGGAAACCATGACCGTTGACCATAGTTGGCCAACGTGTGTAGAGAGTGCCACGTTTCATGCACGTAAAAGACCCCTTTGTGGACTGCCAAGTAGTGCACCACATAGACTAAATTTTCTGTCCCTACCTACCTCACCCTTTTTGGTGTGGTTCTTCAAAATTTACCGGTCATGTCTTTCCCACCCAACCCCCATATTTCATTTATCATCATCATTTCATGTTCATTTTATCAACCATTTCATGTTCATCGCCTGTAAATAACCTATATACATGTAACGTTGCACGGGCGTAAAACACAAACTCACTCACTAGAGGGAAAAAAAAGATATATGCTATTAAAATAAATATTTTTACTAATCTACTGAAACACATCGCGTTGAAAATCTCGTCGGATTTTGTTAGAAGCAGAGGTACCAATGGGGTATCCGAATGTCAAAATGTTAGCTAGATTTTAAAGGATTTAATGTTCAAATATTGGTCATCAATATATTTAGGTCAAGGGTTCCATATTCTTTCGTTTTTAATAATTTTAATGATAGAAAATATCAGCAGCACACTTATAAACTATATGTACCACAACTAAATGAGGTCATTTTTTTTCAATTTTTGATCATGCATTAACTAAAACTTCAATTTCCATTAAGCAATTTTATTATGAAATTGGAAATATTTTTGTTCATTATATCACTTATGAAATTGGGAATATTTTAAATTTGTTCATATCACTTTCAATTAAAATATTGGTAAAAAAAATAATATCAGCCATCAATTTATTGTAGGGTGTTGAAAGTTCAACCAACTGTCGCTGTCCAAGATTCTTTGCTCAAAATAAAGTTAAACTTGTAAGTATTGCAATCATATGTAAAACAATTTATACATACATGTATACATGACATTTACTTGATGTTAATTTTCTGCTTCGCCTATGAAGGTGGAAGGGTATTATTATATGTTTAGGTCCGTTTGTCCGTCCGTTGGTCCCAAATCAGGATAATAGACCTACAGGATTGTTAATTTTTTCAAAGATGAAGTATTTGTTTGATATCATTATGAAACCTGATAATACATAAAAAATCATCAGAAAATTAAATAATAGACATCAACTTTATGGTTATGCGTTTTTAGAAAAATGTGTTGCAAGCTTGAACATCTTTGTCTTTTGGATAAATTCATATATTTTATATAAAAATGAGAATGGGATGTAGATGTCCTTTCTTAGTGTTACGAGTTCATGAATATAAAAAAAATATATTTGTACGCATTACTAAATTGACAACAGGAGCACGTGCATGAACCCTGGTTCAGACGCCATACGTACATTCTTATCCCTTATAATAAAACTATGCTGTTATTTAGACAGTTAAAAGACTTTAAAACGGTGCAGTCACTTTGATAGATAAGACTATTCTGAAGCATACTTTAAGACTCTGTTTAACTACATGTATGACAGTTAAAACTATCCTGATGGATACTTTAAGACTTTGATGTTTTAATGACAGTTAAAAAACTATTTTGAAATAAAATAAAATAAACTGATTTAAAGTTCATGTAGCGTCCAGAGTCACATGTGCATTTGTAATTTGAAGTTTCATTACCATTTTTCTTTCGCGCGTTGCTATTTCAAAAAGGAACAAGTGGGCACAAATATAAGGGTCATCTTTTAATTTTTCTATCGTGACAATAACAATTTCCTGTTATGAATGCGACTTAATATGGTTTTATTTTCTATTTAGAAATATAATATATTAAGGAGTGACTAGATTTATATTGAGATGCTTTTAAAGGGTATTTAAAGTTTGTAGCTTAGTGTGGTTTTTTGTGCATTTTTGGTACCATTTTTGTTTGCATTTTGTGTTTTTTGTATTTTGTTTTGCTTTTGGAATATGGATTCTTAAAATATTATTTGCATTTGTTTTTTGAAATAAAACCTTCTCATGCTTGCTTTCACCACCCAAACAAAGAGGAAAAATGAGTTACAAAAAACAGAATCAAAGCCAACAGAAGTGTGTTCCCTTATATATGTTTATGCTTCTCCAGTTGAGACTTGACATAACACACTTTATTGTCAGTTACAAACTGAAACGGAAAAGTTGAAGTACTGGATTAAGTAAGTACTTCCTCTATCTTTTATACACTGTAACCATCGATTGTAGATGTATTATGAATGTACATTAGAAGCATACCATAACTAAATCGCGGCTTTTTTGTTCAGTGCTGGGTTTCTAATTGTATTATCCTTGAAATTTTTATTCCTTTTGTAATGTTGGAAACAATGCATGTTGGTTTATTGAAAAAATAGTCTTTAGTTAATAATGCAGAAAACCTTATGGCAAACCATAGTGTAGTACATGTACACCATGCTAGCTAGAACTCACACGATTAAGAACTTGCTTCGGAACTCGATAATAATAGGACCCGTAGGATACCCTTCAGTAGGCTAAGTTGTTCGATCCTACTCATCCCACTTTTCCCAACGGCAGTCAAAATATGATTCCTGATTGACTTTGTGTTCATATTTCTCCAATTTGGTTCTCATTTTTTGCCTCTCTCTTGATAGTCGAATTTGTACTGCGTACGGATGAAGCAATATTAAACTAAGTAACAAAATTGTACCTTGAAAAACAAAGTTTAAAAAAATGACGAACTTGGTGTCTTAGACATTCAAACCCATGCACAGTTCATGAAAAATTCGGCATTTACGATCGTGATTGGGCACAATAACCCGTCTATATTATACAAAAGTACAAGAAATATGAAACGAAATTACATTATTCAAAGCAAATTAAAGATTTTTTTATGTTTTCACATGCATACTGTAAACCGGGAAATTTTCGCGGCAGTTTTATTTTCGCGATTTTCGCGATGATCTTGCTAGCGCGAAAATTAAACGGCGCGAATAAACTTGTCTTCTATTGTAGTCTATGGACAATAACATTTCAACGCGAATTTAAAACTTCGTGAACTAAAATTCAGTGGTCATACCGCGAAAATAACACGGCGCGAAAATTTCCCGGTTTACAGTATATGCACATGTATACATTATCTTTTTGATATACAATGATAGATAAAGTAATTGACTCTGAAGTTATCTAAATACATTATCTTTTTGATATACAATGTACATGTAAAAGGTTTGAGGTCCAGGTGAGCTATTGCCATCACTTGGCGTCCGTCGTCGTTGTTGTCGTCGTTAACTTTTCTTTGAAAATCTTCTCCTCCATAACGACTGAAGGGATTGCTTTGAAACTTTGCACACTTCATCTATGGGATGTCCTCTGCCAAGATTGCACAAATGGTGACCGCTGTTTCAACAACATGGCCGCCGTTACTAAAAATAGACCAGGGGGTCAGACTACTGTTTTTGGCTTGTAAATCAAAAAGTATAAGAGATAGATGAAATCTGATGCCACATTACTGCTTCAGCATCAAAAGCTCTACAAAAGTCTTCATTGAGTCGAAGTTGTCAGATGACCTCTTACAGGAGTTACGGCCTCTTAAAGGTGAAAAATAGCATTGTTTCATGCTTTTGGCTTATAGAATGAAAACTATGACAGATAGAGAAAAGTTGTTGCTTGCTTAAATGTTCAACTCATTTAGCCCTACAAAAGTCTCCATAGGGTGGTAGTTGTCTTATGACCCCTTATAGGGGTTTCGGCCCCTAAATTAACATTCTTTCATGTTTTTGGCCTATGGAATTAAAACTATGGCAGATAGAGAAAAGCTGTTGCTTGCTTAAATGTTCAGTTCATTTAGCTCTACAAAAGTTTCCATAAGATCAAAGTTGTCAGATTATCCTTTATGGGGGTAACGGCCCCTAAAATGACGTTTTTTCATGTTTTTGGCCAATAGAATGAAAACTATAGCAGATAGAGAAAAGCAGTTGCTTGCTTAAATGTTGAGTTCATTAAGCTCTACAAAAGTCTTCATAGGGTGATAGTTGTCAGATGACTCCTTATAGGGGTTAGGGCCCTTAAAATAACGGTTTTTTGTTCATGTTTTTGGCCTTTAAAATGAAAACTAAAGCAGATAGAGAAAAGCTGTTGCTTGCTAAAATGTTCAGCTCATTTAGCGCTACAAAAGTTTTCATAGGGTCAAAGTTGTCAGATGACCCCTTATAGGGGTTTTGGCCCCTAGAATAACATTTTTTCATGATTTTGGGCCTATGGCTACAGAATGAAGCTATAGTAGATGGAGAAAAGCTGTTACTTGCTTAAATAATTGTTTTTATAGGGTCGACATCAAGACCAGGTGAGCGATTCAGGCTCCTGGGAGCCTCTTGTTTAATGTGCAACATAGAAAAGATGTTAAGGCAAAGTCAAGTTTAATCATTTTGTCCGGTAAAATGTCAATGCACTCAATTGTCATGGAAACATGTTAGACATTTTACAAACACTGAATCAGAATGACTGTTTCGGTAAAACAATATTTGGTTCAGCATAGTTATTTGGGATTCCTGAGCCAAATAATCATAACAGGGGGGGACTTAACAGATACTTTATTATATCGAAATAATAAAGTTAATTTGGCTTGAAATTGGTTATTTTAGTGAGAAGGACATATTAAGGGGGGGGGGTGATAAATGAACATCGAATGTTGATGTAGTTAGAAGTGGGATAGATATATAAAACATACGGGGATATCGGGATTAGACTGTCATTTGAAAAAAAGAAAGAATGGGCGAATCTGCTGCATGATCATATACCCTTCCCAACACGGTGCATCAAAATGGTTTGCGGTGAAGGTTTTAGTATTTTAAAACTAAACAGGATTAACCTAATTCAATACCCGGGACACACTTTTCTATTGCTTTATATCATGACTCGACATTTAAAGGGTAATCAATAAGCTAAGTTTTTATTTAGTTATGAAGACCAAAAATAATTTACGTTCCCTTAATTAAGCCTTCCGTAATTTCACTAAATGTTATTATGAAAACTTTTATTAAGATATATTTAATACTTGAAATCCCAATTTCGTTTAAACATATATTGACAATGTGTAAAATGTACACGTATCTCAAAAGTGTATCTCAAGGACAACTTCTATTGACATTTTAAAAACTGTATCATTGATTTGTTATCTCTATTGGATCTTAAACAAACATGTAACTTATTAAATGTCTCCTTAATAAGTAAATTGTCTATGTCTTTGGCTACATAACAAAATAAATAACTACACATGTATGTTTCTTTTAAAGGAGTTGTCATTCAAAAATTAATTACATGACTATTTCAATTTTTTTAATTAAAAATTACAAATGGCGTTTTATTGTAGGAAATTGGTCATATTTGTCATTGTTGCATTGTTTCGGGCAACTTGGATGTTTAGCAAAGTGTCCTTACCCCTTACCTAGATAAAGGTCTCTTTAGGACTTTTGTGTCCAATCTACATGTACATGTATGTTGTGTTTTTTCAGGCCATCAAGCGGCCCTATATTGCCTGTAATTCATAGAGAATCCCTATCGTATCAGCAGTCCCCTAATTACAGCTTTACCCTTTGTTAAAATGAACGATTTACATACATTACTCCTATACTGGGCATCATACACGTTATAGGACAATATGCCATAAAAATATGGCAAATACATGCATATAGTGCTTTCTATCCTTTTGTATTGTTTTTATGCCCCTGCGACGACATGTCGGGGGCATCAAGTTGTACTCATGTCCGTCCGTACTTACGAATTTCCGTCAAGCCTTTCTCACAAATCATATATAGGAATGATTTGAAACTTGGTAGGATGGTTCAGTATGACAAACTGTATGTCCTAAGCGAAATTAAGGTCTGTCAGACATCTACTTCCTGTTTGGGACTAAGCCGATATGAAAATCTATGAAAATCGACATGAAAATTTCCGTATGGTTTGATATGTCAGACTGTATGTTCTCAGAGACTTTCAGCTCGTCGGACATCTACTCCCTGTTTGGGGCCAAGTGGGGGCATCCGTGTTCTATGGACACATTCCTTTTTTATTTGATTTTTTAAAAATTTGTTTTTAAATACAAATTTCAAATATAAGAAAGTAAGTTTAGGAATTTATTTGAACAATTTTATCGAGCAAAGCGATGCTAAAAATTAGGTTCTTGATTATTACAAAAATGCTTTGAGTTCTATACACATTTCGTTACTGTATGAGTTCCTTGAGCGCAATAACCGAAAAAAGGTCTGTAAGATGTCTACTTCCTGTTGACCTACTTCGTCAATTTAGCATTTTTCTCAGAACCTACATATGACAGTGACTTGCGCAATTTTGTATAAAGTCCTTTATCGTGAATATGAAAGTTAAGTTTGTCGGATATCTACTTCCAGTTAACCGACTTTGTCATTTTCAACTTAAGTATTCAATTGTGGAAAATGTTCGTAACACTTTTCTTAGTAACACATATCACTGCGACTTGAAATTGGTTACATGGCTTCAGTATGAGGTCTTTTATCGCCAGTATCGAAATTAGATCTGTCCAATATCTACTTCCTGTTTACCACCAAAGTTAATTAGGGCCCCGCAACTTTGTTGCGGACGCCCTATAGTAATCAGTCTGTCCGTCCGTGCGTCCGTCCGTGCGTCCGTCCGTCCGTCCGTAACAAATTCAGTTTTCCGGACTTTTTTTCTAAATGCTTATAGATAATGAACTGATTTTTGGTATGTGAGTTTACCTTGATGAGTTACAGATCAAGTTTGAGTTTCGTGCCAGTCCACAATTTTTTATGGGAGTTATGGCCCTTTGAACTTTGAAAATTCACTAAAATTTCAGTTTTCCGCACTTTTTTTCTAAACGCTTATAGATAATGAACTGATTTTTGGTATGTGAGTTTACCTTGATGAGTTACAGATCAAGTTCGAGTTATGTGCCGGTCCACAAATTTTTATGGGAGTTATGGCCCTTTGAACTTAGAAAATTCACTAAAATTTCAGTTTTCTGCTTTTTTTTTCTAAACACTTATAGATAATGAATTGATTTTTGGTATGTGAGTTTACCTTGATGAGTTACAGATCAAGTTTGAGTTTCGTGCCGGTCCACAAATTTTTATGGGAGTTATGGCCCTTTGAACTTTGAAAATTCATTAAAATTTCAGTTTTCCGCACTTTTTTTCTAAACGCTTATAGATAATGAACTGCTTTTTGGTATGTGACTTTACCTTGATGAGTTACAGATCAAGATTTAGTTTTGTGCTGGTCCACAATTTTTTATGGGAGTTATGGTCCTTTGAAATTTGAAAATTCAATAAAATTTTTATGGGAGCTATTGCACTTTGAAGTTAGAAAATCCATTGCAATTTTATTTTCTTCACTTTTTTATTGTTCCTTGTAGATAATAAACTGATCAAGTTTAGGTATTCATTTGTTTGACAAATTGTTACCAGTGACTGAAATATGAGGCCGGTAGCGGGGCCCTTGGAGATGGCTATCATCTCCCTGGTATCTAGTTTTGGAGGTAACGGGGTATACTAAATGAGAAGAAGCTCACAGATTCCTTGTTTTTAAATCAAATCCACTTGAAGGCCAGGTTTTTTGTTTGTTTATGCGTTTTTAAAGTTGGGAAGGGGTGTGTTTTCAAGATTTGAACACTAGTATTCTTTTTTTTCTGACAAACCCTAAGTTAATTCCAATTCCATTTACATCACATTTAGACTACGTGTAGCATAAATGTTTAACCTGTGAGGTTTACCTACATCCAGCTTTGATCTGGTCTGCCGTGCCAAGTTCTAATCAACTATATATTAATATTAGGTGAATAAAACATTTATGTACTAGTATTTTGTTTATCCTGTAAGCATAAAACGTTTTGCCATAGAATAACCAAATAATCGATCTTTATCAAATGGCGCAAAACACTTTTAATTGTAGCAATTAATCTACACCCCGTTCTAACTAGTAATTCGATTGAAGCTGCTGAAATCGAGTACCTAAAGCTTTATCAGCTTAGTATCCAAAATACTATAACATGCTTCATTAGACTCCCTCTATTTCATGTATTTAGAAGCAAATCAGGTTTATGCTGAAAAAATGAAATACATGTAGTGGGATGTACGGGATTTTATTTTGCCAAACCTTTGATAACACAATACTTTAGGCCACATTGGATAAAATGGGTCAAAAACAGAAATGGCCGGATTTCGTTTAACAGGAAGTGTGATAAGCCAAAGACCTGAATTCGAATTCCACGTTATTGGAGCCCATGCTGATGCTGAATACCAAATATCAAGAGGCTGTGATTAGTAGTTGCTGAGAAAACTGTTACGAAAATTTTCTATTATTGAACATTAGTCTGAAAAATTAACTAAGTCGGTAAACAGGAAGTATGTCAGCGATAGACCTGAAATCAAATCCCTCGTTATGGAAGCCCATGCTGATGCTGTATACAAAATATCAAGAGGCTGTGATTAAAAGTTGCTGAGAAAACTGCCCGCCTGACATTCGACAATTTATAAACCGGATTTTCACTAGTGAAATCTGGCAAAAACGGTTAACTTGCGCAACTACAGACAGCCAAATTATATAGAAAAGAACGGAAAAAAACGCTCGTGATCCATGAATTTCAAAAAGATTATTTCTTCATTTTAGACTGTGTTTTTATTTGCTGCTATTGCTGTTGTGACTGTGATAATTGTTGTCTCCCTAGCGAAAACGACGTCAAATCAGAAGACAGAAACAGGTTAGCTGTCGTTTATACCTAAATTATGTAAAAAAAGACTTTAGAACTAAACCTTGTATAAGGTGCTGAGCAAACATTTTGCATCTGAAACTCAAACATACAAGAATTGTTCAGGAAACCCTATGATATTTGTCAGAATCATAGATAAAAAATTAAGTGCATTGTAAAAAAGTTTTTTCTTTAAATTGTGTTAAAGTAAAATACGTTTGCATTGTAAGATAATGGGAAGTGTGTCAAGTATTTTACTGTATTTTGATTTTTTCTGGCTTTTTATCAGTTTTCTCTTTTGTTATCAGTTTATAGTCTTTTTGTACTGCATTAATTTTTTTCCACGTTAAGAATCCTCCAATATATTGTTTAAACGTACATTGTAATTTTACATGTTTACTTCGTATGTCTTTTCATAAGCACTGTATTTACCCCCCACTCAATTTCAACTTGGAACTAAAAACATTCACTTCGAATTGATTAGTCTGAAATGTAAAAGTGAAAATAGTCAACTCAGGTTAGAATTTTTTTTTAAAGTAGACTTTGAACCGATAAGTTTGTAGTTACGCCAAAGAGAACTTGTACATACTAAGTATGCATGTAACAATACTGTCTTCGGTAAAAATGGTACCATTAAACAATTATAATGATACTTTCAAATCGTAAGGGATGAAATAAAAGCAAACTTTTACAGTGCAATGAAAATTAGAAATTTCAAAAACGAGTTTCAATTATAGTTATAGATTTAACATTGTTATTGTCAACAAGAAGCAAAGAGGCACCAATGGGGCATTCGAGTGTCAAAAGCCCGAAAGGGCAACGACGAAACCGGTTACCACACACAAGAACAGCACGAAGAAACACAAAACACAAAATCAACCGAACGGAAATCAACAACGCGAACTCAAGTCGTAACAATTGAAGAGTGAACTCAGGTGCTCTTTGAGAGTAAGCGTTTCCTGCCAGCTATAGCACATCCGTCGTAAAGAAAAGAAAAGAACCAGTAACATTTTATTTTGCATGTATACGACATTGAAAATAAGCTCTTCTGTTTTATTCTATCAGAGTTTAGCCGAGACCCTGGCAGACGTAAATGTACAAACAATGTCGAACAAAGTAAGCATGGTAAGTATGTCAATGAAACATATATAGCTCGTCTGACTATATGAGCAATTAGCATAGTAACATGTATTTATCGTCCATCGTCCGTCCGTCTGTTCTGTTCAGGTTTTTTTTTTAAAAATCCTTTAGAAAATGTTTGATTAAATGGAATCAAACTTGGTATAATTGTTGCTTTAATAGGTGTCATTTACAAAACTATCGTTAAATAAATATTGTTTCATTCGACAATTCCATTGCAGCTGCTGCTAAAATCATTAGGGTAAAGTCGTATTTGATAATACTTCGATTAAAAGGTTTGAAACAAGTCTGAAAGATCTTTGAAATATAAAAAAGTAAAAGCCTCAGTTGTTTCGAAGTTATCAGGTCGAATGTCAGAGGAGACAACTAATGTTTGGTTTAAAAAAAGGGTCTGGATAATTGTGAAATGAAAGAAATAACCTGAATGTTTAATACGAGAGTTTACTGATTTACAGGCCACGTCTACAACGAATCGTCGAACCCTCTTGGTGAAATTTGCATATTAGGTAGGTATAATAAATACATTTTTCTATTAATGTGCTGCTTTTACTTTTAACATCTACATGAACATGACGTAGAAATTATAGTACAATAATGCTTTATTGAATAAGTATATATTGCACATTCATGACACATTGGCCTTTGTTGCATGACATGCAAATGCCTGTTTTATGAGTGCTGTATCCTAGTGGCTATTACTTTGTTGTTTTAATTAGTTCATGTTCTGGTTATGACTGAAATACTGTCGACCGGACATTAAAAAAACAAAGAGACAAAACATTCATGAAACAACCGAAGTTCAACACATAGGTCTGTTGGGACACATAATTCCTATTTGTTTTGAGTGGGGTATGGTGGCTTTTCTCATCTGTTGTGTTTCCTTATCTTCAAATTTTGTATTGGTTTGCTTTTTGGAGACATCTAAAACATAAAACTGAAATGATGCTGATCGAATGATTGTGTGACTCATTATGTAAAGTGAAAATTAAGAATTGTTGAAAATTTGTTCAAACTAAAAGGATTGACATAACGAATATGCTTACATGTAGTTTAAACATATTACTGGGAAACAAGCTTAATGCTTCCATAAATGCGGTTTTCGAGTGTGGCCTTTGTAGCAGCCGCATTGAGCATACTCTTATCGAACTCTACAAAGGGAATTGTATTGCTCTCTCAATACATGGGACAGCCCTTTTTCGTTCCTGCCGAAGGACAAGCATCGATGCTTAAGATCATCCTTTCAAATGGTGTAAAAAGAGAGTATGGTCCTTGAAATTGTCATTCCGGACGGGGATTGAGCCTTGGTGGTAATAGCTTGAAGCGTAAACGAATATACTTGAAAACTTGTAAATCTTATATATATATCTCCTTTTCTATTATATTTTTTGTAGGATCAAGTGAAATGGAAAGCATCTGTCCAAACCAAACATGTACGTACACAATACAACTATAGATGTCATGTATGTAAACCCTAAAATACACAAAAGCCATGTCTTGATATCTTGCTTCATTGTTTGGCTTATTAAATAAGTGTTTGTTGGATTGGAAACACGATCAGCCCATATATGCATTTTATACATATTTGTTTACATGTTACACTTTTTCCATTAAAATGATGGAAAATAAATCCAAAACCACATAAACAGGCATAACGTTTACAAGATGTTTTTTTTTTATGTTTTGATATTAATAAGTACAAAGTGTATGTTTTTTTTTAAATCAGTTGTAACTTGTGTAATAGTATCCCTTCGGCTTCCACAGCTTTATTATCATAATGTAATTTACATGTGAATTGATTTCTTGCGAACAACAGAAACATCAACTATTGCTTTTACATCAGAAACACTTGCAAAAGAATCCGTTTTTCAACAAATAAGCATTTGTAGTTTGCATGAAGTCAAGATCATATCGCTCTTCATTTTCTTCGGTGTGTAATAAGCATGATTATCTTATGCTGTCTTTTATATTTTAGACATTTCAGATTGACTATCCCTCTTTGATAAGTGTGGTTCATTTTTATACTTTTCAGTAACAACTAAGACACATGAGCACTGTTCCCAATGTGAACATTATAGGAGATTTGTACCAAATAAATGCCTTTGTGATATCGGTGAACAGTTTCCATGCGACAGGCTTAGAAAACGTACTTGTGAGTATACATTTTATATGTAGACACTAGTACTGTAATTGTCATAAGATTAAAACCTAATTTTCGATGAAAAAAAAAACAATCTGATTTTAATGACAATAACCGTTTCATAATAGAAAAATAAATAAAACAAGGTTATCGATTCCACAAATGTCATTTTTTTTTACTAAATTCGTTCATAAATATGGATATCTTATTGAAAAAATTAATTGTACACGTCGATTTTTTATTGTTAAAAAATTACCTCACCCTGCATTCTATGGAAATGTAGTTTATAAGGCACGTAAATTCAAAAACAATTCTCTGGAGATAGTAATTTGGCTTAAAACTTATTTAAAAAAGGATACAAATTGGAAGTTATATTAAACTCTTTTTAATTTTGTTTTTTTTGGGTAGAAATATTGATAATTTGATAGTAACTCTAAAACGTTAATCTTTTACCTTTTGACTATTGTATTGTTTTTAAGCATTTCATCGATCAAATATGTGGGTTTTATGTGATGATATAACACTAAATCATTAATTGTTTGAAGTGTTATGTTGGATTTAGAATCGATACGTTTGATTTTTTTACAGCAGTCGATAAATGCTTCTCGTTGTTTTCGTATAGTACTCTTGTCTCAGGTCCAGAAATGGGTCTTTCGTTGGTCATTTAGGGAATTGTTTGTATCTTATGTATTGCATTTTAAATCTTGGGCATATGCAAGTGACCTCTGGCCATGTTGAAGACTGCTGGCTTTTTTTCATTGTGATTCTTTAAATTGCCGTTTCTTTATGTTGGTTGTCTCGCGTACACTTTCGCTTTATTTCGCATGTGATTTTCGAGTACTAAAAGTTAGTTCTATTCTGCCTTTTAAAGCTTTAGCGCTTTGATCTTTATTTGTTATAATGTTCAATATAAACATGATTTTTATATACATTTTCGTTTTCAGGTCGGTTTTGTCGTGATAATTCACCATGTCTGAATGGTGGTACCTACAAGTGTAATAAAGGAGATGACTATGATGCAACTGACCACACGTGCCTTTGTCCGCCAGGTGCGTTAAACGAATTTAGTTTTTGTAAATCTAGTTTATTTAATAGTATAGTAATATCAGTCGAAAGCATCTAAACGTAAAAACAGTTTAAATTTTTATAAACATGCCATTCATACATACAATACTGTTGGTATAGAGCTGAGTATGTTTGCAACAGAAACAAGAGGCTCCCAGGAGCCTGAATCGCTCACCTGACACATGTGCCTGAAGTAAAGGCTATTAGGCAAAGCTATTTGACATTGAAAGGGTTATAAGTTTAATAAGGGGGTCATCTGACAATATGGTGGATCTTAAGGTGCTGATCACTTTTATCTCAATTAAAATTCAAAAATCTGTCACCCTTTTTGAGATATTAGCAAAAAAATGCAGTTTAACCCAATGTTCTATTTTTAGCCACAGCGGCCATGTTTTACAACCAATCAAAAATCCCCACATCAGTTCTATACACCTAATGCTAATAAACAACAATACCAAGTTTGGTTCCAATTTGACTTAAAGTGTCAGAGGAGTTGACATTTTCAATGTAATGAGGAAATGCTTTTTAAAAGCTCAATTTTGACGTTCTAAGGGCAATAACTCCTAAAAGGAAAGGTCCTACAACGTTGACCCTATTACATATTTTGTAGATCTTGATGTGCTTAACAATATGTCATTTAAATTTCTCAAATATCTTGTATAGTTTTCAAGATATTGAGCTAAACAGATGCGAAATTTGCCAAAAATCCACAAAAAGAGCAATAACTCCTACATGGGTCGTTGGATTTTCTTTAAAATTTCAGAGCTGGTAGATCTTCAGGTGCTGATCATTTTTGTTCCCAATCAAAATTTTAAAATCTGTCACCGTTTTTGAGTTATTTGCAAAAAACTGCCATTTACCCCTATGTTATATTTTTAGCCACAGCGGCCATGTTTGAAGACCAATCAAAAATTCCCACATCAGTTCTATACACCTAATGCTAATAAACAACTATACCAAGTTTGGTTCCAATTGGACTTGAAGTGTCAGAGGAGTTAACGTTTTCAATGTAATGAGGAAATGCTGTTAAAATGCTCAATTTTGACGTTCTTAGGGCAATAACTCCTAAAAGGAAAGGTTCTACAACGTTGACCCTGTACATATTTTGTAGATCTTGATGTGCTTAACAATATGCAATTTAAATTTCTCAAATATCTTGTATAGTTTTAAAGATATTGAGCTAAACCGGTGCAAAATTTGCAAAAAATCCACAAAAAGGGCAATAACTCCTACATGGATTGTTGGATTTTCTTCAAAATTTCAGGGTAGGTAGATCTTGAGGTGCTGATCACTTTTATCCTTGCCAGAATTTTGATATCTGTAGCCGTTTTTGAGTTATTTGCAAAAAACTGCATTTTACCCCCTATGTTCTATTTTTAGCCACGGCGGCCATGTTTTTTTTAAAAATCAAAAATCCGAACAATAGATTTGTAGGCCATACCCTAACTACACCAAGTTTGGTTTCAATTGGACTTATTGTGTCAGAGGAGTTAACGTTTGAAAAAGTTTACGGACGGACGACGGATGGACGACGGACGCCAAGTGACGCCAATAGCTCACATGACCCTTCGGGTCAGGTGAGCTAAAAAGATATCTGTAGCAGATAAAATGTATTGTTTACATATATGTAATCTACTAACTTTACAAAAGCTTCTCAAAAAAATAAAATTCACTTTCTTTGTGAATTTCAATATTTTCCCGTACTTTTTAATGGTAGATAATTTGTAAAGAAATAATAGGGAAAAACACATTTTTCACTTTTTTCCAAATTTTTGCTGGTGAACTTTTATTTTTTATTTAGTGCATTTAGAAATAAATACAAAACAAAAATTTTCACAATTTAAAAAAAAAATGTGGAGTAGATTTTATTAGACGAAGAAAATTTGAATTTCCCCTATTGATCCTACATTAAAAGTACTAAAATCATCCTTTTTTCAAAGTCGTGTCTTCAAAAATTCCACAGGTGAACCTTTTTGAATTGAAATTTAAAGTACCATTCTAGAGCTAACTGTGGCCAAAATTTAAGAAAATTCTATGGATAAATTTGTAGACACCCCATTTACCTTAATACAACAGAAATCTATCTACATAACATTTTTTTTCTTTTTTCATCACAAAGTAACTTCAATTGTTTTAGGGAAATTCAAGGCCCCCGTTATAAATGGTCGGTCTCTAAGGGAACAATAAAACAAAATCATCTAAAAGTATTTCCCCTCCTCGAAGCAAAGGCAAATACATGATTAAATTGAATTGAATTTGAAGCGTTACGTCCCTTTGGATGCGCATTTTACGATGTTAATTTAGAAAAAATGATATGTTTGCGAAACGCGCGCCAGCCACGATCAGGCGTAGCAAACTGATTGCCTGGAATTTAGACTTATAGACAAAACAGATTACAAAAATCGAAAACAAATTAGTCTAGGAAAAAACTTAAGCTTTTATTACATTGTTTTTTATATTTGTTACAGGTTTTGAAGGAAAATACTGTGAGATAAAGTCCTTAATCGGTGATTGCAATATGAATAACACAGACAATGAGAGCAATAGTGCTGAAGAACAGGTATACATTTTTAACATTCATGAAGCACGAGACCTAAAAATATTAAAACATCATTTTCCTTTCTTTGAAAAAAAAGAGCACTAACTAAAGATTATTTGTGGATTTTTTTCTTAATTAGATAAGTCTCTTTTTAGTTTATTCCTAAACTACTTAAGATGGTTACAAATTGTTTTTAAAGTGTGTAAAATCTGTAAAATAAATATAATAGTACTATGATGATACTGCTATATTCTTTATTCATATAAAATAAGAATAACCGTAAATGCCTGCTATATTTGTTAAAATACTATTCCTTTTATTATTTATTATTTTCTTGTTATTTTCTAGACGAGAACAGACGTTCACAACAGTGCGACATCGTCGACAACTAAAGATTGGCTGCGGGCACAAACCATGTCGTTTACAATATTAACATTTATTTCAAAATGTTTAATTGCCAATTTTAACTTGTGGTCTTAAAGCATGTGCAATACATTTTTGTGTGTGTGTGGCAGTTCTAACTGAATAAGTGACCGAAGTATCGACAACAACATGTACAAAAAAGCAATTTAATCAGCTAAGGCACGGACACTAGACAGCTCATCTGAAAAAGTTGACACGATGAAAATACATCTGTTCTTAATCTCGGAACACATTGCTATATGTTTTATTGCATAAGTATTGAATTTAGAAACACCTTTCACAAAGTATTATAGAATTATGTGTCAAATGAACAATTATTATTTTTTTTTTGGAATCGTATCGTTTGTACATGTACACTTCATTTCACTAACAGTTGTGCCAAAAACTTTTTACTCTGGCGTGATGAGATTTTATTGTGAGCCTCACTTTGTTGTAAATTCTTATTTCTAACTGAAGTATAAAATGAAGTCTTCTAATGACAAAACAATTATGATTTTATTGTATTTGTTGTTTATTTTAGTTTTAGTGTTTGTTCGACATTGGTCATGTTCGTTTACCACTATTTTACCACTTTGGATAATCAATCAAAGTAGTGGATTTTCTCCTATTTTCAGCGTTAGAACTAAAGAAAAAAACGTACATCTATTAAACGATTTGATACAGATTTTTATCACATAATTGGAAAATTTAAAAATGGAAAGTTGTAAATGATGGTTTACTTATTAGTAAACATTCCGATATGGTAAAAATATGATTCACTCAATTTATACTGGTTAAACTAGCTTTTGTGTACTGTGTATAAATGGCATTTACTGAAAGTATGGTCAGTATTTCTAGTTTAGCCTGAGTGTTTATATATTGTTTTATTTTCTTCCCTTTAAAAGAATATATATTTTTATTATTTATTGATGTTAGTGTTGCAGACAAGTGTCTTGTCAGGAATAAATGGCATTTTTTTTTATATAAGTGGTGCATACAAGTGTCTTGTCATGTTTAACTAAATCTATGTATAATGACATTTAAGAATATGGCATTTAAAGTTTGGGGCTTCATGAAAATGCATACACTTTTACTTAATGAGGTCAACTATGTTTATTTTGTAAATGAATTTCAATATTCTGGACCAATTTGTTCACTAAACATCGTAAGACTTTATCTTTGTTAAATTAGAATGGTGCAGTTTTCCCCAAATTTGAGACCAAAAAGTTTACTACATCAATTTTTTTAGAAGAATATTGTAGCATAATAATATTGTGATGAGTTTCATCTGATATGGAAATCATATCACAAAACTTTTTTGCTTTTGCGAACAAAAAAAGGGAGTCATGAAGTGATTTGATTCAGAAATATATACTCTAATGATTTACATAAAACCGTTATGGTCTAGGAAATTGGGTTGTATAATTTAATGGTTTAAACTGTTATTTTATTTTGTTTTCTAAGTATACTCTTGGGAAAAAAGAAACTGTGCATGCCTATAAGATATAAATTGTATCCAAATTTCTTCCAACCAGAAAATCGTAAAAAATACAGCGATCAATTGAATTTTTCACTGAATGTCAAGTGGATAATGCAAATTATTTTGGGGTAAAAATCTAAAAAAAATAAAAAATTCTGAGATTTAAAAAACACTTCTTCACAAAAAAAAATGAAAAATCAACATTTGTACCCAAAATTTTAGCTTTTATCATTCAACCACTAAAAGGAGAAAGTTTTTTTTTAAAACTAGCTGAGAAAACTGAATTGCAAAAATGTGTTTTATTTTTAAAGTGTGTGTAACAGGAGGGCTAGGCTCCAATGTTAAGCATAGCCCCGCTGAAACGAGAGGGGTCTGTTATCACCAAAAAAATCTCAAAAGCAGTAAACCAAGTCAATCACAAGTATTTATGTGTGTAAGTTTCTATGACTTTCTAATCTCTTGAACTTTGTTTCTCTGCTAAGTTTCAATCTGCTGTAAGTGTGGCAATACAGACCGGTCCGTTCCTCTGGGACCTGTGTCAATACTCTGCTGGCAAACAGACGTAAGATTTGTATGTTTTACATGTTTTATTGTAACAAAGCTTTTATATTCAACAATTAACAAAAATATTCAACAATTAGCAAAAATGTTCAACAATTAACAAAAAGTTTTCAAAAAGTTATCAAAAATTGTCAAAACGTTAACAAAAACAAATGTAAAAAGTTCAAGAACAAAAGTATCAAAAATAAAAGTTACATTGAGACGCACTGGCAGTTAATACGGACTACTAAAGGTGTATACCCAGAAGAGCACGCTGTGGTGGTATCGGCCTAAATTTAAGAAAAGTAATGTCTACATGATTTAAAATTGAAATGAAATCTTATCCCTAGTTCATGTTTTAGTTAAGTTGTTAATTTAACAACTTTGCCAAAGATGAATGAATAGCCAAAGAAGGTTGGAGTCCTTACGGTCCTCCTGGTCAAGCCACTCGTTACCTTATGAGAAAATCTGACAATCTTCAAGGGCATTTGAAATCAGTCTACATTCATGTCACTATTCAAAATTGTAGAGTGTAGAACTGCACTTAGTTTTGCAAATTTATGTTAAAATCAGTTTCAGTCACTATTTCTAGAGTAATAAAATTAATAAAGACTTTATTTAAAATGATGTTTTATAAAGAAAAATCTCTCATTTTGAAAACACTAGCTTTCACCTTGGAGTAAATAGAATCAAGGGAGAACACTGATGTCGTATTCTTTAGAAATGAAGTAAAAGTAAACAATTCAAAATAAGCGAAAAAACCACTTTAAAAGACCATATTAAAAATATCAACCAATCAGCAGCTCTTTTACAAAATTACATAAACTGCGGGAAATGTCAGACAAAAAACGAACAAGATCATTTATGCCAGAAAATCACTGAAAATAGCACTATATAGCTGACAATCATACAAATGTAAGTTGCACCATAGATCTATGGAAGTATCCAAATACAAAAATAAGATTAAAGCAAACTGATCTCCTACATTTTAGAAAAAATACCGAAAAAATATTTGAATAAAAACCATCCCCTTTACATTCTTCCCCCCTTAGAACAAATTTTACAAAATAATTTGTTCTTAAAAATAATTACTATACAAAAACAGTTCACAATGAAATCTTTGTAAACAAAACACAATATTATAATTAAATATCATAGAAAAAAAAATTAATTCAATAATAATAATAATCAAAAAAACATAAACAAAGTACAAACATCTGATACAATCCCCCCCTTTCAGTCCGAAAGTTTAATCCATGATATTACATTTTTATGTCCACAGTCCGAAAGAAGATCCAAAGAGTTGATGACGAGTGTTCCAAAAGAAGTTATAAAGTCGAAAAGAAGTTCCAAAGTTCAAAAAGATGATCCAAAAAAGTCCAAAAAGATGTGGAAATTTCAATACTTCGTGATGATGAATGCTTTTGTGTAATTCCTGTTGAAATCAATATACTGTCCTCTGGTGATGTATAATGGGTCTGCAATGTCAGGTGTTGAAATGTTCACGGGATGATTTTTTGCATAAAGTTCTCGTTCTTTTTGTGCTTCTTCTTTTGCAACGGAATTTATCTTAAAAACTTTGAAACCATAGAAGTCCCTTGGATTTATATATTTGGGGTTGATGATATGTGTAACGGTTACTGTGTCAGCCTTTTTATTGTGACTTCTCTGTAGATGTTGAACAACCCGGTGTTTTTGACGGTGTTTGTATCCACACCCCTTATGAGAACAAAGATATAATGTATAACTGTTTACATGAACCTCGTTCCAATGACGGCTGTATTCATAAAAGGTTGGAAACACAGAAGAGCTTGTACAGCCCTCTACCGGACATGTGGTGGCTCCTTTCCAGGGCGTTCTCCAACATGCTGCAGGAGTATTTGCAGGGCTGACCCAAGAAGCAACTGACAAATAATCTTTTTGTTTGTACATAGACATTCTGTAATATACAAAAGTAACAAAATTATTGTACATATTGTAAATATTAAATGGTTTTGTACATTTTAAAAAAATAGAAGTTTATAATTTGCTTAACGAACATAGGGTAACACAGATTTTGGATCTACATAGTTTCTATTTTTTCTATTTTCATTTGCAACATCAACAATCTCTGCTTCTGCCTGAATTTTATCCATTTTATGAGTGTTTATACAATGTCTCAAAAGTTTATTTCTGTTGACAAACTCCTTATGGCACTTGGTACATCTATATAGTTTGACATTCTTTTGATGTATTTTTTTCCAATGTTTGATGTATGTACTGAAGGAGTTGTAATGATGTTCACTGCATCCGTTCACATTGCAAGTAGTTCCTCCTTTAGGGAACTTTGGTCTAAGATCAGCATCTAACTGGTTCATCTCATGGTCATTTACATGTATGTCAATTTCTTCCATTTTGTTTAAAGTGCGTCAATCTACAGAAAACAAGCAAAATTTTTTTTTTTGTACTTATACATTCATTCCACATTTGGCTAACTATTATCGATACTTATTTTCTCAAATAATAGGCTAAAACCTTAGCAATGCCACTCCATATTTGATTTGACTATTCCTAGTGCTCACAATAAACCCCTACTTTATTCGGAAGTTTATAGACCACATGTTAATTACCCCTACATTTTTAGAAGCCTTACTTATTTCAGAACTCCTACAATGTTTATTTCATTTATCTATTTCCATTTGCATCATTAGTCACACAACATTTTTCACATTGATCAGACCAACTCAAGTCCTGACCAACTATGCAAATAGTCAAATCATCTTTATTAAGATACTTAACTTTTCGGAAATATAATTTGATCAATATTATATCCCTACTTGTATCTCTCTTAAAATTTACTTGAAATTCTTTAAAATTAGCACTATTGAACCATGAATTTTATTTATCAACTAATCAAATTCCTATTTACTATTTACATGTAATGTGCATGCAATTGCAGTACATCATATACATTATCAATACTTTGTTAAATTATAACACCTTATGCTTGAAATTTTTGTTTTATGTCTATGTAGTAATCTTTGCGTTTTTTATCTTTTTTTTATATCTATATTTTTTATTTTGTATATTTATTTATTTACCATTGGTTTGCTTAATATTACAATGTACTACATGTATTTCCCTATTTATCTCTTATCTATTCCTGTGTAAATTTACTGTAAATTTATTACAATTTAGAATTTTTTTTTTTTTTAAACAAACCGGGACAAAATTCATAATGTGCTATGGATCAAATAGGGGAATTGATCAAAATGTTATTCACATCTGCAATAATTATTTACAATATTTACAAATTTCTGTAAGGTTAGTCTCCGGGACATTTCATCATTTTTTTTTTTTTCCTTTCGTTTAATTTTATATCATAATGAAGGGGAATATTTATTAGGTTTCCGAATTGAACGACCACAGCGAGTTCTTCTGGGAGGTGTCACAAAATTCGACTCTTCTATTTCTATATCGTTTTCTTCTAAATTCCCTAAGTCTATTTCAACCTGTGAACCCCCTAAATCTTCTATGCTTGATCTATCATTTTCAACCTGAATTGACTCATTCCCATCTTCACTATTTATAAAACCAAAGGAATCACTTGATTCTGTATCCCACCCGTCAGGGTTGTGTTCTCCTAAATATGGCTTTAAATGATCTACATGTACTACTATGGTTCGACCATTAGGACTTAATTTTATTCTGTACAGAACATCACTTAACTTTTTCTCAATTATAAACGGACCTGTCCAACCCTTAGCCAATTTTAAGTTTGCCTTTGGAGGATACCATCTCCAAACAAAACTACCCTCGTCGTAGGTACGTAGTTTAATACCACGATCATAATTCTTTTTCTGACGAGAGGCAGCTCTATTTAGATTCCGATAAACATGCTCATATGTAACTGATAGGGTATGTTTTACCCACTCTACATATTGAACAGGGCAAAGCGAAATTTGATTTTTCCTAACAGAACCCGAAATCAAGTCTATGGGACACATCATTTCCCTCCCAAACATTAATTTAAATGGGGAAAAGCCAGTACTATCTTGAATAGTCGCTCTATATGCCATAAGAATAAAAGGAAGGTGGTCATCCCAATCATTTCTATTTTCATTTACAAAAGTGGAAAGCATTTGAATCAATGTCCTATTCATTCTCTCTACCAGACCATCAGACTGAGGCCTATATGGACAGGTTCTACTCTTTTCAACACCTAACAATTTACAAACTTGTGAAAATAATTCGGATTCAAATTCCCTGCCTTGATCGGAATGTATCTGACTTGGAATTCCAAAACGACAAAACACCTCTGTAACTAATTTATCAGCAACAGTCAAAGCGGTATGGTTAGGCACAGCAAATGACTCGGTCCATTTAGAAAAATAATCAGTCATGACTATTAAATATTCATTGTTATTTTCTGTAACAGGGCAAGGTCCTAAAATGTCAACCGCGACCCTATCGAAAGGACTTCCTACACTAGACTGTTGTAAATAGTATCGACCAAGACCAGGTCCTGGCTTTACTTGAGCACAATCATTGCACATTCTGCACCAACTTTCGATATCAGAAGACATTCCTGGCCAAAAAAATCTTCTTTTAACAGACTCTAAAGTTTTGTCTCTTCCTAAATGTCCTGCTAATCGAGAATTGTGAAGTTGTTGTAATATTTTTGATCTTATTTCAGAAGGAGCAACTAATAACAACCTAGGTTCGGAGCTTTCCACCTCATATATATAAAACAAAATTCCATCCTGACAGATTAACCTATCCCAAAGACTCCACAATGCCCTAACAGTATAAGAACAACCTTGAACTTGTTCCTTCGGAGGTTTATTGAGAAAAATAGTCTTCAATTCCAAAATTTTCTTAATATGCACATCTTCCTTTTGCCAATCTGCAATTTCCTCATCTGACCAAGTTGCTAACCAATTAGAAATTCTAAGCTCATCAGGTTCAATCTGTGTCCCTTGTACTGTTTGCATTGCATCCCTATTTTCAGGATCAACAACCTGTATAGGAGCAATTAGAGCAGAAGCTGTTTTAGCTTCATCTGAAACATTTGTACAGTCTGGACAATCAGATCTTTTACACTTCCTATGAGGTTTTCTTGACAAAGCATCAGCGTTAGAATGTAGACTACCCCTACGATGTTCTATAGTCATATCATAAGTATCTAAAATACTGATCCACCTAGCAACCATTCCTTCAGGATTTTTGAATTTCTTGAGCCATATCAAAGAAGCATGATCAGTTCGAACTTTAAACTTCTGTCCCAAAAGATAATGCCGAAACTGTTTGACAAAAGTAACAACTGCTAATAACTCTTTATAAGTTGTACAATATTTTCTTTGTGACTCATTCAATGTTTTACTGCTGTAAGCAATGACTTTTTCCTCATTACCCTGTACTTGTGACAAAACAGCACCAATAGCATTGCCTGAAGCGTCAGTGTCAAGAATGTATTGTCCAGTTTCTGTTGGGTATACCAAAATCGGTGCCGAAATCAAAAGACTTTTCAATTTCTCAAAACCCATTTGACAGTTTTCATTCCAACTAAATTTCCTAGCTTTCTTAGTCAACTCTGTTAAAGGAGAAGCAATTTCTGAAAAGTTGGGAATAAATTTTCGATAGTACCCTGCTAAACCCAAAAAACTTTTAATTTCTGTTACCGAAGTAGGGACAGGCCAATTTCTAACAGTTTCAACCTTGGAAGGATCACACCCTATTCCCTCACTTGTTACAACATGCCCTAAAAATAAAACCTGAGTCTGAAACATTGAACATTTACTAGGCTTTAATTTGAGATTGTGTATCCTAAACCTTTCAAAAATTAATCTAAGATTCTCTAAAGTTTTATCAAAATTCTCCCCAAAAATAATGACATCATCAAGATAGCACAGACATCTTTCCCATTGGTAACCTTTCAAAACAAGCTCAATAAGGCGTTCAAAAGTAGCGGGGGCATTACAAAGACCAAATGGCATTACTTTAAACTGATATAAGCCTTTATGTGAAGAAAAAGCTGTTTTCTCTTTGCTTTCTTGAGTCATTTCACACTGCCAGTACCCTGATGTCAAATCAATTGTACAAAACCATTTGTTCCCACCCAATGCATCAAGGGATGAGTCAATTCTTGGTAATGGATAAGCATCTTTCTTAGTAACTGCATTGAGGGCACGGTAATCCACACAAAAACGAACACTCTTATCAGCTTTGGCTACCAGCAAAATGGGGCTAGACCAGCTACTAGAGCTGCTCTCTATAACATCATTTTTAAGCATTTTATTGATTTCTTTTTCAATGACTTCTTTTTGGGATATTGGGACCCTACGGGGTGGTACACGTATAGGTTTACTATCTCCTGTATCAATTGAATGTTTAACAATGCCAGTGCGCCCCAATTTACCGTCAGGACTTGAAAAAATATCCTGATATTCAAAAATACATTGTTTTAATTTGTTTCTTTCAACTTCAGTAAGCTCTGGAGAAGCATTCTCTACTAAACATTTTAAATGATCTGGTAAACAGACATTTTCTGACTTAACTTTTTCTGTTTCTTCCAAGTTTAAAGGCTGTATATGTACTACATCATCTAACTTGCCTACTAAGGAATCTTTTGTTAAAGTAATGGGATGGTTAGTTAAGTTGATTGCATTTACTGAAATTTGCTTATCAGTTTCCCTACATAATGTTCTTGCTATTAAAAGTCCCTTTTTAGAAAAATCTTTCCTGGGTTCTAATACAGTAGCTGTTTTTAGTTTCTTGCCAAAAACATATCCCTTCACATTTAATTCTGATTCAGGAGGAATGACTACATTTTCAGCTATTTTTATATGAGCACAGCCAGCAAAAACCTCACTATACAATTTAACTCTGATGCCTCCAATTGTCATATATGATCTGGCCAAATACGGTACTGCATCATATTTTCTACCAAAATCTAAACCTAGAATTCCTGATGTTTCAAATATATCTGCCACAATAAAATCTTGAGTGTAAATTCTATTAGCAATACAAAATTTCAGTTTAATTTGACCATACATTTTCATAGAACTACCATCTACAGTAAACAGAGTCGCTTGAACCCCTTCTAATGAATCTGTAGACAGCCCTAGCTTATTTAAAGTGTCTATTGAAATTAGACTTTTTGATGCTCCACAATCTACCAAGAATTTAAAATTAGAATTTTGGATCTTAACCTTAGCAAAAAGACAACTTGAATCTACTGCATTTATTTTAATGACAAGCCCTTTTTTCTCATCTTTAGGGACTGACCCACTGGGCACAGGACCAGTCCTGTCTATTTTAAGTCATTTTCACGTTCTGTTGCTTTGGGTTTGTACCCATATCCACGGGACCAACATACTCTGGCTATATGCCCCTTCTTTCCACAGTTCCAGCATTCTATATCTGGATTTCTAGTAAATTTAGAATCTAATGGCCTATTAAACCTTCTTGGACTTGACATTTTTTCAACTTTCTCATTCAAAGAACTTAGGGTAGTTTCAAATGTTTTAATCATTTCTTTCATTTCATCCTTTGTCTCATTTTTATCTTTTCCTTCAAGTTTATTTTCAGTCGTCAACTTTGACGTTTTATTATCTTTTGAAATGGCATTTATGGAGTATGAAAGAGATTCATCACCGCGCGGTTTCCGAGGCAAACACTGAGCATTTATGAAAGCTTCATATTCTACCGCATGAGCAATAGCTGTTTCTAAAGTTTGCGGGTGAGCGAACTGAACATGTTTCTCCATTTCGGGGTTTGCCAATCCTAATATAAATTGATTCACGACCAATTGTTCAACCACGTTGCTATGACCATCGTCCGGATAAGCTAACCGTACCAGTCGACGCAAAGCGTAACCGTAATCATATAAACTTTCTCCGGGTTTTCGTTTTCGCGTTCTCAATTCGCAACGGTAAGCGGATATTCTCTCTCTCGGACTGAAACGTTGGGCAAGTGTGTTTTTCAAGGCATGATAATTATTCACTATATCACGAGGTAGATCTCCGAGTAATCTTTGAGCCGTTCCTCTTAAACTCATTGTTAGCTGTTGCGCTTTTTCATAATCAGTCCACCCATTCCATTTAGCCGCTTGTTCGAAATGAACTATATAGTCGCGCCAGTCTACTGATTTTCCGTCAAACTTCTCGGGTTCCTTCTCCCTTCGAACTACGCTAGGCGGTTGATTGAGCGTCCGATCTCGTGTTCGATATGAAGTCGTCGGGTTTCGATTTCTTATAGATGGCGAATTATCTCGTGTATCCCGTCTATTTAACATAGGCAAGTGGGGGTCATAACTACTAACGCTTGGGCGGAACGTATCGCGATCATAACTTCTAGTACTAGGACGGGCCGTATAATCATCATGTCTACTAATGCTCGGACGGGCTACATCATCATCATGTCTACTAATGCTCGGACGGGCTACATCATCATCATGTCTCCTTACACTCGGACCGGGTATATCTTCTTCGGAAGTCTCACTTCTGGATGGAGACAATACGCGTCGCGACGGAGTAGATGTATAACGCGCGGAAGGTAAACCCAGATAACTACCATCATCTGATTGACCTGACAGACCATGTAGTAGCCTTTCTCTAGACCAATCTGGAGTTTCTGGTACCGTAACGGAATAAAAACGTTCTCTATTCAGGACACCGTCATCCATCGGAGTCTCGGGTACGTAAGAAGCGGTTCGTCGCGTGTCCAAAAAACTAACATGTCTTAAAGGACTTTGACGTATCGGATCTTCGAAGTCCCTATTTATTTCTTCTTCATAATCTTCCTCGTCGCTACCGAGAAAAGAATCTCCTTCAAATTCATACCTTGATGCCATTTCTATCTTAATTTTTGTTTTTGTTTATTTTTTTTTACCTTTTTAACTTTATATGTAGCTTTTATTTCCTATTTAAATTCTGAATTGCCAGGCAGAATATTTGTTTCACACAGATCCCCACAATGGCCACCAAAAATGTAACAGGAGGGCTAGGCTCCAATGTTAAGCATAGCCCCGCTGAAACGAGAGGGTCTGTTATCACCAAAAAAATCTCAAAAGCAGTAAACCAAGTCAATCACAAGTATTTATGTGTGTAAGTTTCTATGACTTTCTAATCTCTTGAACTTTGTTTCTCTGCTAAGTTTCAATCTGCTGTAAGTGTGGCAATACAGACCGGTCCGTTCCTCTGGGACCTGTGTCAATACTCTGCTGGCAAACAGACGTAAGATTTGTATGTTTTACATGTTTTATTGTAACAAAGCTTTTATATTCAACAATTAACAAAAATATTCAACAATTAGCAAAAATGTTCAACAATTAACAAAAAGTTTTCAAAAAGTTATCAAAAATTGTCAAAACGTTAACAAAAACAAATGTAAAAAGTTCAAGAACAAAAGTATCAAAAATAAAAGTTACATTGAGACGCACTGGCAGTTAATACGGACTACTAAAGGTGTATACCCAGAAGAGCACGCTGTGGTGGTATCGGCCTAAATTTAAGAAAAGTAATGTCTACATGATTTAAAATTGAAATGAAATCTTATCCCTAGTTCATGTTTCAGTTAAGTTGTTAATTTAACAACTTTGCCAAAGATGAATGAATAGCCAAAGAAGGTTGGAGTCCTTACGGTCCTCCTGGTCAAGCCACTCGTTACCTTACGAGAAAATCTGACAATCTTCAAGGGCATTTGAAATCAGTCTACATTCATGTCACTATTCAAAATTGTAGAGTGTAGAACTGCACTTAGTTTTGCAAATTTATGTTAAAATCAGTTTCAGTCACTATTTCTAGAGTAATAAAATTAATAAAGACTTTATTTAAAATGATGTTTTATAAAGAAAAATCTCTCATTTTGAAAACACTAGCTTTCACCTTGGAGTAAATAGAATCAAGGGAGAACACTGATGTCGTATTCTTTAGAAATGAAGTAAAAGTAAACAATTCAAAATAAGCGAAAAAACCACTTTAAAAGACCATATTAAAAATATCAACCAATCAGCAGCTCTTTTACAAAATTACATAAACTGCGGGAAATGTCAGACAAAAAACGAACAAGATCATTTATGCCAGAAAATCACTGAAAATAGCACTATATAGCTGACAATCATACAAATGTAAGTTGCACCATAGATCTATGGAAGTATCCAAATACAAAAATAAGATTAAAGCAAACTGATCTCCTACATTTTAGAAAAAATACCGAAAAAATATTTGAATAAAAACCATCCCCTTTACATGTGATTTTGATAATTCCAGATTGACACTTCCTGATTTCAAACTGCAAACAAAACATTTCTTAGGCGCTTAAAAATAAAATTTTTTGTCAAGATCTTTAGGAAAATCATTTTGCAATACTTTGTTTGATAAAATGTATCAAATACTAAATACGTGTAAAATGATGAATTTGTGATTGTTTAAAGTGTTGCAACGTTTCTTTTTTCCATTCGTATTATATAAATCGTTGACAGTTTTTCTCAATGATATCATTTTTAATTGAATTATGTTTCTTTCAAACAAACAAAAATAATTCAACAAATTATCAGGTTATTGAATATCTATATGAAAAAAAATAAAAATATTGTTTGTATACTAAAATTGATACGTGCAGGAAGGGAGGTAATTCATTTTTTTTTTCATAAATGTCGATTGGAAATCAATACAATTTCCGAGTTTCCTTGTATAAATAGAAATTGAATGAAGGGCATGCTATTTATTCCTGTGAATGTATGATATCAAAATAGAAACACCTTCTAACAATGTTTTATATTTAAATTAATTTTAGTTAAAAAGATATTTATGTTTTTTAAACTTTCAGAACTAAGAACCATTTAAGTTATAAAAACTTTTAAAATGATCGTTAATTTCAATGTAACATTTACAATCAATGACATAAAATGAAATATTAAATCAGAACGCTCGAGACAACCTACATATTAAACCAGATTCAATTTTAAAAGTAAGTTTGAGATTGAAAAGAAAAGTCGAAAATTGTACATTCAACTTAGGTTTTGATCTGGCTTATTAACGTCACAGGTTGTTTTATATAATTTTTCTATAGCCTTGTGTCAATCGGAGTGGTCAGCAATTATACAGAATGGCAAGATATGGCGATTTATTAGGTTAACAGGGTTTTATCTACTTTGGTTGCTGACGTATTGTATCATAAATTGACGTACACTCTGCGTAAAGAATATTGTGGTAAATCAGGGATACTTTTGATCTCCTTTGACATTTAAACGAAGAAATCCGTTTTCTTTTTCGTTTTGCTTATTTTTTTATAAAAAAAAAATATTTGTTATTTACATGGTTGATATTTTACAGCTTAATTTTCTCAGTCTTAACTACTGGTTCGATTGATTAATAAGCTAGAGAAGCATCTAGATAAAAGACGCTGCTATACTTAAGTGTCCTATATCTATGTGTAGTGTAAGCTGTATACAGACTAGAAAAATAAAGCGAATATCAACCAGTTTATTCAATATGTAACCATGAACATAAAATCATTGCTCAATACAGTAACAAAAAACTTTAATGAACAAATTGCATTCCGTTCAAATGATTTATACATGTATTGTATCTTTTTGTAAAGTTTTCTCATCACCAATTTTTATGTACTACATTATATAGTCATTGTACAGATGCATTGTTATTTGTTAATAAACATCATGAAGTATAAGCTAGTTTTGTCTAAGAATCGTCATATTACTACTCTTGTCAACAGTTTACAGTTTTTCATCAGTCTTGTAATAGCCTGAAGCTTATTCATTGCTTAAAGTAGAAGCATTTGCGTGCAAATTTACTGATATCTTATATAGTTTCAAAGATGTAACGGTGCTTCAGTCGGGATTTAATAACTCAACATACAAAAAATCCAATAAAATATAGACAAAATCTAAGTGCTGTTCAAAGTAAGGTAACTCTAGGACAATTTACTTAATAATTATATGTAACCACATGAAAATACTATCATTTTCATGTACAAATATTCAACTAAATAATAACGACATCTTTATTTCCAAAAAACATTTATAAATACAATGTATGCATTATGCCAACAAAAGTAATAAAATGAAAATAACTTGCATGTAACTGATACAAAATTTACTGTACAAGTTGTACAAATGTTGTACATGCAATACACCTTTGACAAGACATGCAAAACTATATAAAAACTAAATAAAGCTTGTCATGCTGAACAATTACATAAAGCAAATATATAAACAAATCAAGAAACCTTCTTGTCTTTATTCCAAATAATCTGGCTAAATAAACCAGAAAAAATATAATGTCAGTTTTCAATAATTATATTGGTAGAAAAAGTGTTGCTGATGTGCCTCCATTTCCATTTATGTTATTAGGACATACATGTTTGTAAGGAAGACTTCAAATAATTTATTAAAGATATGACATACATGTATGTGTGTAAATAAGGAAATTTGAGACATTACCCTTCAAGCTAGCAAGAAAATACAATTATAGCGCAAGATTAAACAGAAAGATGACTGTGTTTACAAGTTTTTTTCAAAGATAAGTATATGAGTATAATAGAAGGTATTTACAAAACTTCCAAAATGATATATTATACCAAACCCGAACTTGATCAATTGAGGAATGCAGTGTCCCTGACTTCGAACGTACGGTTATTTCAAAATAAATGGTGGGTTGTTCAAAGTTTTATTGTTCAACAGTTAAATAAATACTGTTTTGTCAAATCCTTTTTATTCTCTCATGGGTTTTAAACAGCCAAATAGTGGTAATGCTAAACCTTAGAAAAAGTACAAGAAAACCTTTCTCCACCAAAACTTTAACTACAACAATTCTTTTGAATACACGAGCAATCACGAACATATCAAAACTTTTTGCTTACTATATACCTTGCAAATTATACACACAACATTATAAATATTTTAAAGTTTAAAGTTATATGTGTAAAACAAGTCAAGCACCACCGGTAATAATTGTGATAAAGTATCATAAAGGTGTCCTTTAAATTCCGTAGTGCAGGAAGTAAATTATGTAAGAGTGAACGTAACAAAAAAAAAAGATGTCGGAGTAAGTATGATCTATAATTTTCTTAAATTTTAAATATATCTATATGACTATCTTGAACAAATTGATACATTCAGGATTATGCATATATATATGCATATATATTTCAACTTTTAGAATGTGCACTGTTATCACACTTTAAATACTAAACCTATTACATGCATGGAAAAATACTATTGTTTCGTTACGGAAGTTTGAGATCTGAATATCAAAGAAAATGGTACAAATAGGGTTCGAGTTGAGATTGCAAAACATTTCATTGTGTCTTGTGTACAATTTTTGTTTTTCAATTATCATTGTCATCTATTAAATTTATTTGTTTAGTGTTTTTATTTGTTTACAGCTTTGTTTCACTATACGAATGAATCTGTTGTACCTTGCATTAATGGTCTTTAATTAAAAAGATATATACGCTTAAACAAAGGACGGCGTTCGTTTAAATTTTAAACAAATTAAAAACAATATTTTGAATAGAAAATAAAGAGATGTGGAATAAGTGTACGCGACACAGCCCACAATTAAACGTTTAAATACAATTTTAATGGGTTTTCTTTGTGAGACCCAAAAGAACTGTATTAATTACAAGTGAAAGTTTAAATAAAAGGTAGGTACTATTACATTTAAAAATGAAAAAAAGCAGCATTTTTTTTTCATGTTTTCTCTATAGAACGAAACTGTTTCAGATAAAATTACTTGCTTAAACTTTTAGCTAAATTAAATAATGCTCAATATGCTCTACACGAATCTTAACTTCTATGAGTCGAAGTTGACAGATGACCCCTTATATGCAGTATTGACCTTAAAAGGTAAATAAAGCGTTTTTCATGTGTTTCCATATAGCATGAAACTTTGCAAATAAAAAAAAGTTGTTGCTTGCTAATACCTTCAGTTTGTGATTACAATATAGTATAAGGAAAGAACCAGAGGTACAAATGGGGTATCCGAATGTCAAAATTCCGAAAGGGCAGAGACAAAACCAACCAGCAAACACCAACAGTAACGAGACAAAAACAGACAACATATAAAACATGGAAACACAAAATAACTGAAAAATGTCTCATTTTACTCAAAGTTGTCAGAGAACACCATATAAGATTTATGATAGAAATAGTGTTTTTCTTATGTTTTTGCACTATAGAATAAAGACTATTGCAATTTAATACTGCTTAATAAGCTGTAAAAAGTCTTAAATGAATCAATGTTGCCTGAATTATACCGTACATATACATGTATCTTATAGAAGACATTTTTATGGCTTAACTACTAAGTGGGCGAATCAGGCTTCTTCGAGCCTCTTTTTTCTAAATGTGATATTTCATAGTATTCATATCTGTCAAGATTGCTGACAGAGCATTTTTGGCCAGATTTCACTAGTGAAAATCCGGGTAATAAAATAGTGAATGTCGGGCGGGTAGGCGGGGAAAATTTTCGTCACAGTTTTCTCAGCAACTACTAATCACAGCCATTTGATATTTGGTATACAACATCAGGGTGGAGTCCCACATAGGATTCGATTTCTGTTGCTCATCTTCTTCTTGTTTAACGAAATTCGGCCATTTCTGTCTTTGACCCATTTTCTCCTTATATGTGTTCTATTTTAAGTAAAAGCTGCGATGATTTTGACGGACCAAAATTTGAAAACCAGATATTGTTAAGGATATCCTAAGCATCAATAAATGCAATATCTAATTAAATTCAAGTCACTAACTTAAAGAAGATTTTTATGTAGCAACGTTCCGCCCGCTCCTGCTTATGGAGATTTCATATCACAGCTGATCTCATCGATTTCCTTGGCAGAGCATCACGTTAGACACAGACATTGCTGACACAGTGTTATGTTGCTCCAATGTTGCAGTCTTCACTCAAGAAATTTTACGGTAGACACCGTGCACCCAAAGACCAGTATGGGATTTCTGTGTCTCAAATAATGCAGATGTTGGTTTGTCTTAGAATTTGGTTTTATCTTCCTTTACTGGATTTGACACACTGAATTGGAAATTAGCAACACGACAGGATATCTATAGCAAGCAGGAACCGCTTACTCTTCCGGAGCACCTGAGTTAACTCTTGCTTCGACTTGAGTTCGCCTTGTTGATTTCCGTTCGGTTGATTTTTGTTTTGTGTTTCTACGTACTGTTTGTTTGTGTTTACGCTTTCGGACTTTTGACACTCGAATGCCCCATGGGTGCCTCTTTGCTTCTTTCATAGATGATAATAAGATGTAAAATTAATGTACGCAACACAACCTCAAATAAATTAATTTAGATCGAGATAAATCTGCATGCTTAAAACATGCTAAAGATAAGAACTTGAAATAAAACATTCAGCTGATCTCCTTACAATAGGAAAACTTGTGTTATTTTTCAATAGATAAGGTTTTTGAACAGGTGGGGCTCAAAACGAGGATTTTCATTGGTTTTACTTTTTTTTTCCAATCATTTGATTTTTGAATTGTAAAAACATGCTTTCGAAATTAATTTATGAGAAATGACCACAATTTTTTTTTCTGTCTATTTGAAATAACATTTTAAAATGTGGCAGACACTTTTGTGTAACCTGTGAAGCAAGTTACACAGTGTGTGCCACATTTAAAAATGTTATATCTTCATAGACAGAAAACAATATTGTGGTCATTTCTTAATTTAATAGCAGAGGCAATATAAAAGCAACCAACAGCCATCGATGTGATCAGTGGTCGCTGTCTTGTTACTGGCCAAAGATCAAATATATCATACGCATGGTTCAAGCCAATTCTGAATTAACTTAAAATCAATTTTTTCCACTTCCGTTATCAATAACTTGAGGGAAATTCAACATTGTGTAAAACGAAATGGTGAGCGATTGTTTTGATTAGTGTTTCGCTGATTGTTGTACTAAGATGATCACCTTAATATCCCATTTCTTCACAACATTGTTATGTTTTGTGTTACTACCGAATACAAAGATTGCAATGGAAGAGGGAGATTTGGCGTGCCATAAAATCTGGGTTAACCCACCATTTCTTTTGAAATGCCTGTCGCAAGTCAGGACCATTGCGATCTTCAAATTTTCCAGTGTGTTTTCCATTTTTTGTGTCTTCTCTTAAACATTGAAATTGATCCTCCAAGTTCAGTAATTTTGCTATTACATGTACCTCATTCAATGTTTTTAGGTTGTGATATTCTAACTGAATGTTTTGATTCAAATGCTGCCGATGAGAGGTTATTCCTTGAAATATCGATATACCTCATAACAAAATTAACCGTTTTATATCCGTTTTAGGTATTGTATTTTATTTACATCTGTAAATAAACTACACGTTGATAACTGTCATTCTAAGTATGGAACAGTGCGAAATAGGCTGTTAAAACACATTTACATGTATTGATACATATAAAACGTCATATAAAACGTATGTTTTATTTTTCTTAAGGGCTGAATCGGATGAGCGGCATGTTGCTACAACAGTTTTGAGATATGTAATCCCGGTAAGAACTGCATACACTTATCGCATATCAGGTTTAAACATCAATTGGAACGGAATTTTCATAAAGATGTCATGATGACTTGGTCTTCTCTCTGCTAAACTGTTATGTGACTTAATTTTAGCATATTCATTTATCTTATATGCTTGACCTTTAATCTGCATGTACTCGCTTTAATTGCCTGTCATTGGTCTTAATTTTGTCATGTGTATGTTTTGCATTTGTATAATTATACTGATCATATGTCTTTGTTTCTGTGTATGCCCTTGTGGGTCCTTCATTGATAAGAAAACTTCGTACATAAAACATTCATTATATTTCTTTTTAATGTTTATTTTGGAGCTATATTCAAATGAAAATTTAACAGTCTAAACGAAATATACATGATCTAAAGACACATAAAAATGTATATACCGTTTTAATTTTTATATTTTTAGTTGATATCTCTAATAGTGTTAAGTGTATCAGAGTATAGGAGAACTGGAAAAAAGTATCGTGTCGCAGCGTGAGTATTTTTTCTTTAAGTTAATACAGATAAGGAGCAGAGGTACCAATGGAGTATCCGGAGGTCTGTAACCAGTAAACAAAAACAAGGATCTTGAAAATCTGACAAAAATTTAAAAATATGAGGAGCAAACCTCCTTAAGTAAATTTTTGTTTGAGCGAGGGCTGACGCCACTATCATTGCCTCAAAAAGCTGAAGGAAAAATGACTAAATTCTGCTGAATTTGCATATTTTTTGAAATTTAGGTCAAGATATGATGTCATTTCAACGTCTTATTTACAAAACTTGTAAAAAAATGATTTTGTTATGCGAAAGCAATTAATCTGGACTTAATGAGCACAATATGCTTATTTGAAAAATGAATTTGAAATAGGACAAGATTTAGAGTCAAAATAAGCAGTTCGTGAACCTACTCGGTTGAAGTTTTGTTGAAAGTTTCTCTTGGGCAACAAATATGAAGCAGACATCCTATAATCCTTTGTGTCCTTCATCTCAACTATGGCTAAGTTACAAAATACCCCAACAGACAGAACCTAATTGAAACTTTCAATAATACTTTTAGATATTTATACGACATTCTTGCACTAAACAATCCTTATTTTCTTATTTTATTACAGATATCTATCCTTCTGCATTAACCTAACAAATCTAACGTCACCGGTGATAGATGTCCATTTTAAGATTTAGATTTAAGTATTATTGACGGAAAATTACAAACCAAATTATATGATATACGTGACGACTTTACCTTCCCTATTATAAATTTCCCTTTTCTTGAAGGAGATGTTCCATTAGCGCCGTCATACCGGGTTTACATTTCACAGTTAGTAAGATATGCTCGGATCTGCAATGGTGTTTCTTATTTTAATAATAAAACCGTTTTATTACTGAAAAATTATTAAAGCAAGGTTATCGATATAGAAACCACAAGTTAGTAAAATCGTTATCTAAATTCTGCTACAAGTATCAATCTCTTATTGAAATATTTAATTTCTGATATAGTAAAAGGAATATCACATCTTGAATTTTATGGTAATGTTTTTTATTAATCTCACAAGTTTCGAAACAGTCCATTGGAAATGAAAAATTTTTAACGAAAATAATATGAATTGGATATTTTTGTTAAATCTTTGAATTACGTGTTGTTTGGCAGAAATATTGATAACTTGATACTTACTTTAAAACTTCCATAAGCTTTTTTACTATAATTGTCATTTTTAAGCATTCAACTCAGTAGCGATCATGCATGTCGGTTTTGTATGATGACACTTCACCGAATCATTATTGTTTGAAGTGTTGTGTCGGATTTAAAATCGATATGCTAGATTTTTTTGCATCAGTCGATTGATGATTCTCAGCTAGCTGTCAGTAACAACGAGTGCTCTATAGAGAGTTCCTTTACTGTCCTTTCGTTTGTTCTTGTTGCCTTTTGTCTAAGTTTCTCTCTACTGGAATTAAACTTTGATCGATATGATGTTTATTGTGTGTTTAGTTTTTGGTCTTTGCCTAGGAATATTGCTACATGTAGGGGGAAGGTTGGGCCCATAAACTAGTTTAATCCCGCTGCATATACTATGTGCCTGTCCTAAGCAGGGAATCTTTGACAAAGCTTTCGTTTGTTCCTATCTTTTTGATGTTTTCTGTTCCTTGTTTAAGAAAGGGGGTCCATCTGTGACTATTTCAAGACTGGATTTGAATTACATGAATTTTATTTAGACAATGGCCCAATTGAAGAATTCGCGAGCAGCGCCTACTGGCCTCGTTGAAGGCTGCTGGCGGTTGTCCATTATGTTTTTTTTTCTGAATTGCCGCTTGATTGTGGGCTGTGTCGCTTACACTTATTCCACATGTCATTATTTTCTATTGCATGTGGGTAGATGAGATGAAGAAAGTACAAAAATCGAGAATATTATTGTTCAGAGAAAGAACATGATTAATATAAAGAAAATTAAGATAAAGAGATAGAGCTGCTGTTTGCTTAAATTTTCAGCTCATAAGTCTTTATTTGGTTGAATTTTCCTATGATCCTTTGTTTAGTTTATTGCTCTTTTAAGGTCAAAAATTGCGTTTTCCATGTTTTTGTCTTATAGAACGAATAACTATGGGTTGCAGATAGAGAAAACCTATTGTTGTTTAAAGCATCAGACCACTCTTTTTTGAAGTATGGGCCATTAAGAGAAAAACCTTTTGTTTTTGTTTATATAATAAACGAATCAAAAATTGCAGATAGAGAAATGCTGTTGATTGTGTACACCTAATCCAGCTCATTAAGTTCTACAATAGTCTCCACGGGTCAAAGTTTTCATATGACCCCTTCAAGGGGTTAAATATAGCCATTTGATGGCGATTAATAAAGGTTTTTTGTCCTATTGAATGAAAACTATTGCAAATGCAAATACAAAAAAATATTTGGCTTGCGTGAAATTTCATCTCATAATTATTAGCTATACACAAGTCTCAATTGTATTTCCATGTTTGGTCAAAGATGTCAGTCGACCCCTTAATCACGGAAAAGACCCTTGCTGCTTAAAGGGACCAGGTGAATGATTCAAGCTCCTGGCAGCGTCTTGTTCATGAAGTTTTGTAACACTTTGTTTCTTATAGTTGTAGTTTAAAATAAGTTTTTATTGTATATAATTTGATATTTTGCAAACTATTTCAGACCAATTGACTTTCTTAAGGATGACCACCTGATCTTGCCTTATGCTGCAGCGTTTGGCGTTGTATCCTCTGCTTTGATGTATTTAGTTATTAATGGAAGGGATTTAACTAATGGAATTACTATTTCTGCTGAAGTTAAGCCGTGGATTAAAGGTAAGTCAAGAAATATAATAGAACCTTATGTTTAAGATGTGGAGAAGGTGTACGTGACTCAACATACAGTCAAACCTGTTTAAAAAGCAACCCTTGGAAAAGGAAATGTGGCCACTTGTGACAGATAGCTGCTTCATCCAGGTTTACTTTTGTTGATTTATTAAAGATAGGGACTAACATTTATCGCGGTATGAACAGGTGTTTGCTAAATAGAGGTGACACCTAAGGCACCTTTAACTCGTACAATATACAATATACGACAATTAAAAAATCTGCAATGGAAAACAGCAAGCAGATTACAAACCTCAGCTCTGATAAAAATATCCTGCTTAGGAGGCTCATATAAAATGTTGCGGTGTTGAACTAGTTTTTTTTGCCCAATCGCCCCCTTATGATAATTATATCAAACAGAAAATTTAAATATAATACACAGTAAAAATCAAATTTTTTAAGGTTGAATTCAGCAAGAAAGAACCTGAGATGAATAGACAAGAACAACAAAAATAAACACCTGGAAAAATTAAGCACCCCTAGAAGTTTTCTGTCTTTGAATGCTTTGAAATAATATTATGATTTTGCCCAGTTTTAATTATTCAGTATATGACTTCAGGGTGTGAGCGTTCGGTTAAAAGCACATATTCGGCTTGAAAAGCGGGAGAAAACTCTTCGGAGAAAAAAAACCCACCAAACTGGTAGTATGAAACAAAGGATTCCAGCAGTCATTCGTGCTAAGGGTGGCAAAACTCGAAATTGACTCTTTGACGATACAATAGTAATCTTTAGATTAATATGATTAACAACTTAAGTGCGATTTGACAATTTTATCATGTTTATAACAGCTTGGAGCTTCATGTGACCATTTTTTTCGAAGACCATGTTTATGTACAAAAAATATCTTTTTTTTGCCATGTCATCCTTTTGTTTGTTACAAACATGTTGAATTTAGCATAACAAAGTATTTTTTTTATTTTGTAATACAAATTTTTCAAAGATTATCTGTTAAATTGTGGTATAAAAGAAGCAGAGGTACCAATGGGGTATCCGAATATCAAAAGTCCGAAAGGGCAGAGACAAAACCAGCAAACACCAACAAGAACGGGACAAAAACAGACAACATGTAAAACATGGAAACACAAAACAACTGAATATCAATCAACAACGCGAACTCTAGTCGAAACCAGAGTGAACTCAGGTGCTCCGGAAGAGTAAGCAGTTCCTGCTTGCTTTAGCACACCCGTCGCGTTGCCAATAGTCCATTCAGCGTGTCAAATCCGGTAAAGGAAGACAAAACAACACCCTATGACAAACCAACATCTGCACTCATCTGAGAGATCGAAATCCCATATTTGTCTATAAGTGCATGATGTCTTCCGTAAAATTTCTTGAGTGAAGACAGCAACCGAGGAGCAACATAACCCTGTGTGAGCAACTTTTGCGTCAAACGTGTCGCTCTGCTAAGGAAATCGATGTAAGTCCCGCACGCTCTGGAGTAACGAATCAATTGAGATACGTAAACTCCATAAGCTGGAGCGGACGGAATGTTGCTACACAAGAAGGGGAAGTTGACGATTGGAAAGTTGAAGTCATCACGTTTGTCATAGAGCCTTGTTGAAAGTCTTCCTTGAGAGTCAATTTCGAGATGTAGATCTAAATATGAAGCAGACTTCCTAGAATCCGTTGTGTCCTTTATCTCAAGCTCCTGTGGATATATGAGATGGAGAAAGTCACCAAATCGAGAATTGTTTAGTGAAAGGACATCATCAATATAACGGAACGTGAGGTTGAAAGAGAGAGCTAGTCTACGGTCTTTTTTGTCTAGAAGAGATTGCAAGAAGTCTGCTTCATATGAATGAAGAAACAAATCAGCAAGCAAAGGTGCACAATTAGTGCCCATTGGAATCCCTATTGTTTGCTGAAAAACACGTCCACTGAACAAATATGTTGTCAATAAGAAAGTTGACATATAAAAGTGTTTTGAAAATGTATGATTTTGAAATCACGGGGTGCTTCCAAGTGTATATATATAATGTATTTTTTGTTTGTCAAATTATCTTGATTTCTTTTCAGTTCCATTATGGTTGTTGGAATCTCTTCTATTATCCTTTCAATATTATCCAATTTTCGCAGCCATTAGACATAAGACGGCTATCGTAGGACCAGTCATAGGTCTTGTTTGTGGTAGTTTTTTGTAAGTTTTGCCATTAAAATATACAAAGGGTGAAAAGAAGAAAAAAAAGGTCCTTACCATGGAAATAAATAGAACAGAGGCTTATATTGAATGGAAAAAAGAGTGGACTAATAAATTGAATTTAAAAAACCAACAAGCAGTGCAACATTTGCTGATAAAAGGGGAGCAGACCATAGTTTTTGCCATATTGCAATATAACCTTAACCATATAAGGGATGCCATCATCAAGGGGCTAAGCGATCTTCCTAAGCAGAAAAACTCAAAAAAGAATAAATTACTGAGTCAAAGTTGAATGACGACTCCTTATATATTGGAAATACTTTATCCACATCATAAGTATGGACCATATTATTTCAATTTTGAAAAATTTAAGTGCTAGCTAGAGTAAGAAAAGTTAGCATTTCTCAGTTTAAAAATTATTTGCCTAACCATTTATTTATTAATAGGAGGTTTCTTCTTCAACAGAATTTCTTATATTTTGTTCGATTTTAAAAATCTTTTCTGAAAGGACCAACACGGCAACAATTGAATTCGAGTGTCTTAAGTCCAAAAGGACAACGACAAAACCAGTTAACATGAAAGAGAACAGGAATAAGAAACACAAAGCATAAAAAAGACAGAATCAACCGTTTTATTACTTACAGATTACACGAAAATTGCGAACACAAGTCGTAACGAGAGTGAACTCGGGTGCTACGGAATAGTAAAAAGTTCATACTAGCAATAGCAAATCCTTAAGCATTTTTTTGTGAATACTTTATCTTGAGAGTGTTTTCTATCCTTAGCAACAATTTTTTTGGGGTATTACATGATAAATATGTACAATGGTCTGGAAATCGGTTGAGCAAATTAGTATCAGATTCAGGCTCATACGAGCCTCTGTATGTAGTTCTTCATATTTTACCGTTAATTCGACCATTCCATCATCTTATAAACTTTACAAAAATCGTTTGATATGAAAGAGGATGAATATTTTAATGTCTATCTCATGTTGATTAAAGTACGATGTGACCCGCTCATTAAAATATAAAGAATAAAAATGAAAGGATGGGTTGCGATAAGGCCCTATTTTGGCCCATCTATAGACGAAAAAAAAGAAGGTATTTCTAGGCCTGTTACTTTATATCTTATTTTGTAGCAAAATTATTGTACTGTTTTAAAAGACTACTTTTAAATACTTTTGCACGAAAACAGCTTCGAAAATAGGATTCAAAACTGACCCATTTTAAATGAAAATTTCGAAATGACTGCTAATCTCAAGAAAAACGGAGAAAACGGAGAGATTTCTGACATTTTTTAACTATTGATTACAACTTTTTTTTTTTAATTTTCAGTATGCCTTGCACGCGGAACCAGCTTGAAACTTTCACAAAAGATGTGTTTTAGTTATACAAGTTTTTGAAAAAAAAATATGGAGCTGGTTCCGCGTGCAAGGCTATACTTCCGGGAAGGATATATATCTTTCATTTGCACCACTTTCCCATACACACAATGTTTAAATCATTTGTGGTGGTTCATTTAAAGCCCCATTTCCTAAAAGATAAAATAAGCTTTTAAACTACAGACGTTTGTTTAAAAAAAAAATAGATAAAAATATTAACATTTTCAACGAGATATTTTGTGATAGAATTTTCTTAATTTTGATTTTGACTTTCGCGGTGGGCTGAAAAGGGGTCTTATCGCAACCCATCCTTAACATGACCGTCTGAGTGTAAATTCACACAATCATTTTTTTCTTTTGACTTTGGTACGAGTTTTGAATATCGATAAAATTGCCTTTAATCTATTGTGTATACTCGGTCAGATTTGTGGCTTTTCATCAGTTATTATATTTTCATATTCTTTTTTAAGTGGCTGGTGGAGTGTTGTTTTGGTGTTGTTATAAGATTAACTTCAAATAGTTTAAAAGTCATCCAATTTTTCAAACGACATCCGACAGGATTTTTGACGTCAGGATTTAGTGAACGTTTTGTCGTATATACGTGTTAATCAAAATCAGATATCGAGATTGATAGTAAACTGATCGTGTGAATGTAGTTTTAGGTTTTAAGCCATTAGATATTTTTTTTTATCTTTTGCAGGACTTATGCGAACGTTTATGTAGTAGTCATCACAAGTAACGAAGGTGAAAATGCAAATGTATGTTTTAAAATAGAATTATCGTACACAGTTTAAATTAATGACTTATGAACGATGATACTGATAATTAAGCCATTTGATTGCGCGTTCAATAACTGTATTCTCATGTTTTTCTACAATAACTGTCATCCTAACTGTTGGATAATCAATGTATTGTAGATTTGCGTTTTCCTGATTGAGAAAAATCAATCGGTTACTGTGGTTTAATTATTATTCGTTGGGTATCAATTTTCGTGTTTTACGTGTGGTGGCCTTTACCAAAGAAAATTGATTTCCCACGAAAAAGAAATTTATAAATGATCTGTATGCTGCAATATCCAAACCCACGAATTTAAAAATCCAGGAACTGATTGTTTCTCATCAAACCACGAAAATTGGTACCCACGAAAATAAATTAATGCACAGTATTTGATGCTCACTTGTAATAACTTTGCTGTGTTTTAACCTGTAGAATACAGTGTAGATTCACCAATATGTAAGGGTTATTATGTCTCCCCTTCCCAGAAGGGGGAGATATATTGTGTTTGTGTCAGTTCTTCTTCTTCTTCTTCTTCTTCTTCTTCTTCTTCTTCTTCTTCTTCTCATACAAAGCGTGTCCGGGTCATTACTTTTTTTTATCCTTTGAGATAGGGCTTAGATATTTGGCATGTAGATGTATCACCATGAGACGATGTGTCGCGTACCAGAATGACATTCATATGACCTTGACCTTTGACCTCAAGGTCAAATTAATGGTAATTTTACATGCAAAGTGTGTCTGGGTCATAACTTTGTTATCCTTTGATATAGGGCTTTGATATTTGACATGTGGATGTATCAGCATGAGACAAGGTTTAGCATACCAAAATGACCTTCATATGACATTGACCTTTTGACTTCAAGGTCTGTCAGGGCCATAATTTTTTTTGTTCTTTGACATGGGGCTTTGATATTTGACATGTAGTTGGAGCACCATGAGACAATGTGTCCTTAACCAAAATGACCATGACCTTTGACCTTAAGGTCAACTAAATGCTAATTTTATATCCAAAGTATGTCATGGCCATAACTATTTTGTTCTTTGACAAAGGGCTTTTATATTTGAAATGTAGAAGTATCATCAATAGAAGATGTGTCCCATACCAGAATGACCTTCATATGACCTGACCTTTGACCTCAAGGTCAAATTAATGCTGATTTTACATGCATAGTTAGTAAGGGTCATAACTTTTTTTGTTCTTTGACATTGGGCTTTAATATTTGACATGTAGATGTATCACCCTGAGAAGATGTGTTGCGTACCTTCATATGACTTTTACATTTGACCTCAATGTCAAATTAATGGTAATTTTACGTGCTAAGTTGGTCCTGGTCATAACATTTTAGCCTTTGATGATAGGGTTTTGATATTTGGCATGTGGATGTTTCATCATGAGACGATGCGTTGCGGACCAAAATGATCTTCATATGACCTTTACCTGTGACTTCAAGGTCAAATCAATGCTAATTTTACATGCAAAACCTTCCAGACCATTACTTATTTATCCTTTGACATAGGGCTTTACAATGTAGATGTATTATTATTAAGCAATTTTTGTACAATGTATGCCATTGTGACTTTGACCTCTTGACCTCAAGGTTGAACTTATGTTATTTTGGCAAATTTAGGAAGGGGAGACATCCGTTTTAGTGCGCTAAAACAGTTTTTCCTAGTTTTTTTCTGGTCTAATAAGAGGGTCATAAAACCCAAGGTGATCAAGCATCTCCAAATAAAAAATAAATACATTTTGACATATTCAGGATATATGAGCTGCATTATTGTATCAGGTAATTTTTATGCCAGGTAGAAATCTATTTGTTTCGAGGCCTTAATCCTGACCACCCAACAAGTTTAATTGCTCATTCTAGATCTGTTTAAGAGATATCATGTTAGTAGTACTGGGTCTAAGATGTATATCTATGTGAATGTTCAGTGACGGAAAGTCTCTTGGTGTACTGCTATCTGAGAACAGAAAAAAAATGTTAATGGATATAAAATCGATTTACACCATATGGTACTATCGGTTTCAAGTGAATAAACTTTATATGTAAAATGTTGACAAAAAAATTCTGGTGCCAATTATGTGTCTACAGGGGGGAGGGCTCGCATCTTTGAAAATTTTCGTATAAAAATTAAATCGAAAAATCACCCCCCTTTTTCAACCTTATATACGTTCATAAACGCCGCATAGACATAGGACAATGAGGTTTTCATTGGGAAAAAATAAATGTTTGGGAGTAAGCTGAAAGACTTTGACCAAGAGAAAGTGAAAATCGACTAAGAACTAAAAATGCATACAAGGGTACTCCTTATTGAAAAATGCATTGTTAACATTTGCGCGCTTGTAACCTATGGCATTAGGCAACATGCAAAATATCAGACCTCTATCGCAGGAGCTTATATTATTATTAAAAAACGACGGAAATTTAGCATATATTCACACTTTTGATGAATAATTCACTGAGCCAAAAATATTCGCTATAAGATAACAGAATCGCTAGACACCTTTTTGTAAAATTGGATAAAGTAATATGCAAATTTTCAGACCTCTGTGTCGTGTTTTTGAAAATCACAGTACGTACGTTTCAGACGGGCGGATAAACATCAGTGAAACAGCGAGGTTATAACATGTTAATTTTTTCCGCTTAAAAATAATTGATATATATTTATCGTTTAAAACCAATCATTTGTTATTCCCTTTTAGCTTACATTATTAATCATATGGTCATTAGATAGCTTTACAAATGTAAAATGACTAATATATCTTATTTATAATATTTTTGCCTTTGCTATGTATGAGATTAAAATAACAAAATCAGGGACAGAGTTTGGATTTTTAAAGCAGGCTTTTATAAAAAGTTCCTAAAGTATTATTATCCTGTTGAGGGAATTTTTCAATGCTAAAACTCAGCGACTGGCCCTAAAGCTGAATAATCTTAAATTGGCTTTATTTTAAGTTTGAAAGAGACTTGACAGGATGACAAATCCGCTTATACATTTAAATAACTTTGACTGCTTAAAAATAATGCCTTATCATTTTAGCTTTATACGAAATATGAACAGTTTCTTTATTGTAAGTAAAGGTAGTAACAAAACTCCCGAACTTGGAGGACCAATTTCACAAATCCAAGAGAAAGAACAAAACAAGAAAGACAAAGCATTCCTGAGTAAGTGAACATTGTAAAAGAAAAGATTGAGACTAATTTACGCTTTTGTAGAAAATGGTGTGTAAACAAATAGTGTTTTTCCTTAATACCCTCCTCATATATACGCGAGTTCTTACGAGTTTGCAACTCGTATTCGATCGCAATTTATTCGCAATTAACTCTGAGTTACTCGTCAAGAGGTTTTGACAACTCGTGTGAAATCGTCTAAAAAATGACTATGTCATAATTTAACTCGTAAACGCAACGCAAATTACTCCTAATAAAGAACTCGTTTACTCTTAACAAACCAAGAAAGTCCTCGTAGAGGATTTCTTTTACAAGTCATTTGCGACTAAACTACGTTTTCTTTTACTACATCGAATTTCATTCGGTTAGACATCGTAAAAAAACCATAACATGCTCTTTAATGCTTTAAAATTTATTTTGTTCGTCGCTGTACGGGGTTACGAAAATTTGCAGACATCTTAAAAAACCGTAAAAGCTCGTGAATAGCTCTTAAAAGGTTAGATATCGAGAAATTCGTAAAACAAAAAAAAAATGAACATCGTTTCAACTCATAAGAGAATATCGAATATGTGAATGGGTATAAAAAACATTGATCGATGATTTAGTGTAACGATGTCATAAAAAAGTTTTGTTTGCACTCTTTATGGGTTTTTAAAGTATCTACCTCTGTTCAGGACCATTTGAATGAAAAGCATACAGAAGAAAACAACTTTATTAAAAGAGAAGTACTTGTATTAAAAACGATCGAAAATACAATTTACCATGTTTGAATTCAAAATTTAGCAATAGAAATATCAACAATGGGAATAACATGCTGATGCCTGATATTTTTCATTGCACTTATAAAATTCTTGAAAGACAGGGCTGGAAATATATGCTTTGACTCGGGGTCGATAGTATATACATTTTTTTTAAAATCGTGTGCCTATTTTTTGTACACTACAATGCCATATAAAACAATATAAATCTCCTTATAAGTTATATGACGCCAGTTTAAAAGTATTTGACGACAAAAAATTTCTCATTATTGATTTCATTAATTGATGCTTTTTTTCATTTCAGCCAAATGTGAACGTGGCTGCTTTTTTGGTTATGTTACAATTACCCGACTTCCTGTGTATCATTTACCTGCTCGTCTTCTTCATTTATAATTTGATTCGCGATGTACGCTCAAAATTTATTGTTACTGCTAATCCTTTTGAAAAGGTAAGTGATTGCATACTTAAAAAAATAGACGTTTATATTTCCATCAATCATTTTTACACATGCTGTACTCAGATTCACTAGAGAATTCGAACCAAACAATACATTACAAAATATACTGACGATACAAATTTTAACAAAATTGTTTCCCGTGGTTTTGGTTATATTAATAAGTGGTTAGCTCTGACAAGATTACTAGTACAAATCCATTACAGAGCATTCAGAAACCTGACATCAGATTTGGCAGGTCTGACAAAATAAATTCCGGGATCGTCAGGGAATAATGCGACACCTTAACAGCAAAATTTGAAAAAAATCATGTGATTTGCGAGTTACAGAACCCAGCTGCAGGTCTCGATAAGCGGAAGACCCGTAGAATCCCTATGCAGAAGGCGACTTAAATGTCCGCTTTTATCCATCCTTTCTTTTCTAGAAACAGTAAAAAAAATCTTTTCCCTGATTAACCATCTTCCCCTTTACCCCATTTTCTTTACAATTTTGGTTCATTTTATCACCCTTTTTATTTTAAACTCTTAGATATATTCGAAGACGTGCTGCTTGGGCATCTAGTAATACCAAACTTAGTAAAACTTTCCTATGCAGTTTTACGTAAATATATGTATTAAATGAACCTTCCATTTTGCACAGGAAAGTGAAATAATAAAAGTAAATGGATACGAAAGAAAATATGTGAAATGGATTCTTCAGAAGCATAAGAATGGTGCCTCTAAAGATTCAAGGTCAGTTTTTGAGAGAATGAATTGAGAAAAAAAAACTTAATATTCTATAAAATATGACTAAAAAAGAAACTTATAATTTCTTCCAATAATTATGGAAAAAAAATATTATCTTAAACTAAAGAAATAATAATAATAAGTATTAACTGTGATTGCAAGCAAGTCACAAAGTCCCCCAAAATAGAACGAAATGCGCTTTAGATCAAACAAAAGAATTGAAATTCTTTGTTATAGGAGACGAGAAAATGATCGGGAATATATGTACATTTTTTTAATCATAAAATTAAGCATTTTTCATTAACTAGAATATAAAAATTGAATGTTGATTTAATGATTTTGTTAATTATTGTTGATATCAGTTAAAATATCGAACAACCACTCATTTATAAAAGCAAAGTGGCTAAAAAAACTGAAAATATGAGGCCTCGTTATTTTCTGCTACCTTTTGTGGCCGTACATATGATATGTATCTTTTTTACGAAATTTTAAACCATGATAGTATTTCTTCCATTTCATGTCACCGATACCGTGGCACAGTCGATTTTTTCCCCTTTAGTTCAACATTAAAATCAAAACTATTTTGGCAGGAGAATCATAACAAATGTCGAAGTCGAGCACACCAAAAATGATTATGTTAATTATCGGTGGTTTCTTAAACATTTTTGAGACTTTTTTTAAATGTAACTGGGGCAAAATTATTTCACTGAATAATCAAAAATACATGTAAATTGTGAGTTTGCAAGAAATAGACAACTCGTTTCCCAGATAAAAGTATACGGAAACCATTTAGTGTCAGGTGGAGTTTTTTTTAAGTCGTAAGCTAGCTCATGATTACAACTTAGCAACATGTGATCATAACTAAGCTTACTCGGGATCACGATTTAGTAACTCATGATCACAACTTAGCTAACTCGTGATCACAACTTAGCAAACTCATGATTACAACTGAGCTTACTCGTGATTAGTTAACTTGTGGTCACAAGTTACTAAGTCGTGATATATATTGCTCCGTTACATTGCTACAGGGTCAAAAATGGGCCACATTCCATAATCGACTTTTTTATTTGTGGTCCAATTTTCAAAATCTTTTTCATAAAAATCCTTGTGGAAATCCCTGCCTGCATTTTCAGGCAGATTTGCAAGATAAATTACTGTTTTTTTAATTAGGGACTGAAGGGGCTAAAAAGACCATTTTAAAGATTGTGTCGAGGCAATAAGTTTACACAAGAAATTCAGTTATGATGAGCAAGCAATTTTTTAGGAAGTTTTGATATGATAAGTGCCATTCTCTGTAAGAATCAGGCAATGGGTGAATCATGATTAAAAAAAAACACATGAGTTTGACTTCAAAATACTGTTCAAAATGCTTAAAAAGTAACAACAAAGGCATTGGCACTTTTTTTTTTAAAAGTCAGTAATTTGAGATATATTTTGATTGAAATGCATATAAAATTTGAATCTAAGGGAGATAACTCTGTCAAGTCAAACTAAATTCCTATCATTTTAACAGAAATTTTTTTCCATCCTCTGACACTCGAGACAACACCTAATGTTTGATTCTTCATTAGAATGCTATTTTGAATGAAAATGTATTGTCAAAACCGTGTGTTTTTAAAATCATGATTCAAAGTTTTTAAATTTTGCCTGATTCTTACAGAGAACTGCACATAATTATATACATTGACGGAAGGTTTGTGTTATCTTTAGGGATTGTGGCCCCTACCATTTAGACAAATGGCAAAAGGGGCTAAAACTGTTGTATTGAAAAAACTGTTTTTGAATGATTGTTTACTCATTTAATTTTGCAAAGTCTTTTTTGTTGTTGTTGAATTGCTCATTAAATCTGTCTCTATTTTCTGTAGTTTTCATTCTAAAGGGCCAAAAACAATGATGAAGAAAACGAATATACATTTGAAGGGTCATATCTGCTCTAAAATGCCTTTTAATGGCTTTTGAGCAACTTTATGCACGGAACAACTTTTTGCCTGCAAAAGTTCTCGTTATATAGTATAGCCGCTGGGATTCCACAAGGTTGTATGATTTCAGGAGAAACAAAAAACTGGTTTTTGTATTCACTGTGTAAAATTATTTTGTGCCTTTTTAATTGCAACAGTTTTTTTTTGTAAATGTATTCATTATTTGATATTATAATAGTTTGTTTTGATTTATATGCATCACAAAGACATACGACATTTGGTCATTGGTATTATACATTTTGTCACATTGAAAGTTAAGGAGATAGAAATACTAATGACTGAACAACCACAAAATGTATCTAAAATAATGTTTGATATCTATGACAATAAATAACTTACAATGAGCTATATAGATTGACTTATTTTCACGGATCCTTAGATCCTTTCATATTGTCCAGGTTGAATCGAAAATTCGTATAATTACTTACTCTATTGCAATTTGTACATGCACATTATGATTTTCTGTCTTCTTTATTTTCTTTAAAAGCATCTCCATGATTTATTACATTGTTTTCATGCATTTATAACAATTATTTGATGAACAACGAATTATATAAAATGAAGAAACAGACTAATCGCGAGTTAATCCATTCCGGAACATTCCGGATATTAGAATGTCCAAATGTCAAAGGTCAACTGAGGTAAGATCTGACGTCAGAACATTGGGAGCAATGGAAGCAACATGTTTACCGATTTATTTTAAGAAAATTTGAAAGAAAATTGAATAAAAAGTTTTGTTCATTAATTTGTAATGGTTAAAGAAATATAAAAACAAACATTTCCAAGGGATTGGAGTGAAAGGACAAGGTTTCCCTGTTTGATTTATCACAGAGTAGGTACAAGTTTTCCAGTAAAATCGAGGTAAAATGGCGGATATTTTGGAACTCGCGATCCGGGTAAAAGTTTTTTTTCCTTTTGATACCATACTTTTGTCATGAGTCTACAAAGAACACTTTTAATTGGAGAAGATATACGACAATATGATGTCAAATGGAGTTTGGCCCTCGGAATCTAAAAATATATTTATCCCAAAACAGCAAAATTGTTATGTACGAATTTTTTTTAATCCCAATCGCGATTTGCAAAAAATATAATGAATATATTAATTTTCTCCTTCAAAGTGCTTTAACCTATCTGTCAACTTTAACTAAATTGAGACGTATGTATACATGTAGCTCAATGAGCTGAAGCAAACTGCAGCTTTGTTCTCTTTCTGTTATAGTTTTTTATTCTCTTTTAATACGAAAACAAGACACATAAATCGCTATTTTCACATATAAATGATTAAAATAATTTAAAAGGCACCAATGGGGCATTTGAGTGTCAAAATTCCGAAAGGGCAACGGCAAAACCGGTAAACACGAACAAGAACAGCTCGATGAAACACAAAACACAAAATCAATCGAACGAAAAACAACAACGCAAACTCAAGTCGTAACAAGAGTAAACTCAGATTCCTGTCTGCAATAGCACACCTGTCGTTTTGCTAATTTCCAGTTCAGTGTGTCAAATTTGGTAAAGAATGACAAAACAAAATTCTACGACAAACCAACATCTGCCTTCATTTGAGAGATATAAATCACATTTATGTCTATAAGTGCACGATGTGTACCGTAAAATGTCTTGAATGAAGACAGCAACCGCGGAGCAACATTACCATGTGTTAGCACATTTCTGTGTCAAACGTGAAGCTCTGCTAAGAGAGTCGATGCGTAAACTCCATAAGCAGGAGGATTGGTAAGGTGAAATTATCACGTTTGACATAGAGCTATCTTGAAAGTTTTCCTTGAGAGTCAATTTCGAGATGTAGATATAAATATGAAGCAGGCTTTCTAGAATCCGTTGTGTTGTTTATCTCAAGATGAGATTGAGAAAGTCACAAAATCGAGAATTGTTCAGTGAAAGGACATTATCAATATAACGGGACGTGAGGTTAAAAGAGAGAGCTAGTTTACTATCTTTGTTTGTCTAGAAGAGATTGTAAAAAGTCTGCTTCATATGAACGAAGAAATGATTCATCAAGCAAGGGTGCACAATTAGTGCCCTTTGAAACCCCTATTGTTTGATGAAAAGCACGTCAACCAAACTGAACAAATATGTTGTCGATTAGATAATCTAGCACGTCGATCATTCAGTCTTCCGTATATTAGGTCTTTTCTTAGACTCATTGATGACAAAGTAAGTCTTACTGTAATCGACTACCAGATATTTGTATCTGTGTTTGTTCAATCAGCTGTGTGAATCATGATTTGAGTTGTTCATGCGGAATAGAACTGTACAGAGCAGGGAAATCGACAGCTTTACTGCTGTTGAAAGATGAAACTGCATGATTTTAGCTTAAAAGTCCTACAGGTCTTACGAATTCAATCAGCTATTAGGAGTTTTCTCGTGACTTCGACCAATTAGAGACTTTTGTAGAGCACTAAGAGCTAACAGTACGATGGATTTTTCCTATTTTGTAATTTGGACATTTTGTGCCCATAGTAAATGTCATATGTAATTCCTGCGAGGTTTTGAGTAATTTGGTGATACATGTAAGTGTAGGCTATATCTGGTAAATGACCACAATAAATCTTTATGACTTTTCAACATCTTCCCTTAAAAAACAACGTGCCTATGTTTAAACTTTTCCATTTCCTTCTTTGATTTTTCTTTTGTATAATGCGTATGAACATTATGTTCACTTTACTTTTATCTGTTAACGTGGTGTTCGAGATAAATTAAGAATACGCAATAAGTTCATATGCCATTATATTATATTGTAATATTATGATTTTTGTTTCTAAAGTATACATGTACCAACTGTGCAAGATTGTGCGAAGACAGCAAAGAAGGTTTTTCAACTTGGATCACTTACCAATGCATCACTTAGAATTGTATCGACGTTTGTTGTATGCATAATTATTATCTATAAGGTTTGTAAATATATATCTGACATTGTGATCCTTTTATTAACACTATAGTCGAAATAAAGGTTCTTTAGAAAACTTTATCCTCAGTGATCGGTCCTTTTGGCGTTTATCGTTGAATATTGGAGGTCAGTTCTATACTTTTCACAAAAAGATATGGTTGCTTTTGATTTGATAAGTTTGAATAGGCCAATAAAAAAAAAACCATGTTGTATGATTTTGACACACTACCACAAAACATCCCTCTTTAAACTTTAATTTTTCGAGTAATGTAATCGAAATTTTGACAGAGCTTTCATTTAAGGTAATAAACCACATGAAAGAGAGGTATTATAATATGTCAAATAAACAAGAAGTTTAAGACTACCAACATGTAATTTTATTGTCGACTTTAGAAACCTTTTTTGCTGTTTTCAACACTTTTGAGACTCTAATATTAAGTATAGGGGAAAAAGAATGTTTTTGGTCATTCAGTATTACTTATAGTTCAATCCATATAACATCTAAGAGGATACATACAGGGGTTTATTGAAAGAACAACATTAAAGAAGCAAATGAATGCAAAATGTGAGAGACAAACTAAAAAAAGACATGACGAATAAAAACAAAATGAAAAACTTTAAAAAATGGAAGACAAATATAAACAGTCAAACAAACACAAAAACAACCAAACCTCTAAACGTTATGTTGTATTTGTCCGTGATTTTGTCTTTGCCCTTTCCGACAGCCATGATAGGTGACATTCAGATGCCTCATTGGTACAACTGCTTCTCTCAAGTTAACACAAGAGCGAACTCAGATGCACTGAAGAGTTAATCAGTTCCTGATAGAAGCAGAGGTACCAATGGGGCATCCGAATGTCAAAAACCCGAAAGGACAGAGACAAAACCAATTAAGACCTACAAGAACGGGACAAAAACAGACAATATGTAAAACACGGAAACACAAAATAACTGAATATCAATCAACAAAGCGAACTCCAGTCGAAACAAGAGTGAACTCAGGTGCTCCGGAAGAGTAAGCAGTTCTTGCTTGCTATAGCACACCCGTCGCGTTGCCAATAGTCCATTCAGCGTGTCTAATCCGGTAATGAAAGACAATAATGTTAACAATATGCGTCACGCTGCCGATAACTAATTTACTATTAGTTAATACCGGTAACGGAAGACACTGTTAACACTCAACGACAGACATGTACATCACTGTACTCATCTGAGAGACAGACATCCTGTTCATAATGATACTAGGTTTCATTTGTACGTCTTACGAAGATTTCCTCCTGGAGGTCGCGAGTTTTCTCTTGATAACACATGAGCTTATGGGGATCTTTTTGTGATAAATGTATATGTGTTTTTGTTTTTGTGCATTTTGTTTTAGTGATGTTTCTGTATTAACTGCCTTTGTCTTGATAGGCCCGCAGCAGAGACTAGCTTGTCGTAAGAGGCGACTAAGGTTCTTGTGATTATGACGTTGGGTCAGTGCTTAGCCCACAGAGTGACCAAGTGTGTACCTAGATGCCTAAATACGGTGGCCCTCGTCCACGGGGACTGTCAGGTCTACATGTATAATACTGAAACCATGACTGCTGACCATAGTGGGCCAACGTGTGTGAAGAGTGCCACGCTTCATACACGTTAAAGACTCTTTTGTTGGCCGCCAAGTAGTGCACATCATAGGCCTAATTATCTTACCCTAACTGCCTCTCCCCTTTTCCTCGGGCCTTAAAAATTAACTGTTCCTTTGTTTCCCACCTCATTCCCATATTTCATTTATCATCATTATTTCATCTTTATGGTCGTAGCGTTGCAAGGGCGTAAAACACCAACTTACTCACGCGTGTTTGTCATGGTCATTCAAAACTTTGGACATTCGGTTACCACATTGCTATATCTGCTTCGATCATAGGTTGAAGATCGAGAATGAATGTGCGCCACTAATTTTTGATGCATTGAGCATACGGTTATTGCTTCAGGTCACAGTAGACATAGTCTAGTGTTCTTTTTATGATTACAGTAGTCTTAAAGGTGGTCCAAATTGGCAAACAATGTATCTAAAATTGACATAAAAATGTCTATGTTTAGCATCTTTTGCAGCCTTATATTTTATTTGAAGTATTTAAGGTGGTTCATTAATCATCAAATGAAACACGTTAACAAATCCTATTGGAATTTCAATGATAATTGTTAATTATTAAAATTGGTTAGGAATTGACCTATCTAAATATGATATTTACACAAATGGATATGCCTAAAAAGGATGAAATAAAGCTGCCTGTAGCTTCAAATGAACTTCTTTTCGCTAAAAGATACATATATCTTTATATGGTCTTTTTTATGTTTTCATAATTATACATTCTGTTGTGAATTATCAACTATTTTATACTTCTTTAAACAGCTTTTGGTTCTAGTTGCTTTTGTCTGCCATACATCGGATTTCAAACAAACCTTTCTTTTGTATGCTGGGAGTTATGTATCTCAAAACGCAAGCATTTGGGATTCTACAGTTTCACAATTAAGCACATTGGCAGATGTACTAGATGGTAAGGATATGTTCAAACCTTTATTTTTTTATGATCTGTAATTTCTGCATTCAAATTACCAAAAAGCGAAATAAAATTCTATGGATAGGAAATATAAATAAGATCCTCCATATACAGCACGAAGTAAAGAATATATTTAACATTATATGATCAATGAAACAAATAGTCTCGCATTAATCCCTGCAAATTTTAACCGACGTTATACGCATTTGTTATGTAAATTGTACGTTCGAAAAAAAAAACCAATGAAAATAACAATGGTGATCTAAAATCAGAAAACAATTATGCAATCAAGAATATTTCCATAAGAGATAATGACCCATGTACAAACGGACGCAATTACTACCTTCGCCATACTCCTGTAGATGGTACATGGAAATATAAATGGAAAAGCGGAAACACTTCAGAAAAAAAACTTAAATGGAATAAGTGTATATGTTTTTTTTTCATATTTTTATATCTCTTTATACCATTTTTATGCATTTTTCTCCTCCAGCCAGTTTGTACTTGTCATTAATCACAACAACAGTCACTATGCTGGTGTATACAGTTCTTATTTATAGAACATATAAAAAAGATTTGGAAAGAATGTACATGGGAGATTTTTCGTTTCTTCCTCCTAAGATACGAAACAGAAAACAGAATGATTTTGTGGTAAGTATATTAACCTTGGAAAGCTTGTAGCTATATGTTAGTGCAATGAACCCGTAGTTAATACGAGTTATATCTAATTAATTCAATAAAAAACACAATCAAATAGTGTTGGGGTTTTCAATATTTTGGTAGAGTGCCTCTGATGAGTCTTTAAGAGACTAAATGTGAGTCAGGCTTAGACAATCTGACGTCTGGAACTTTGTTGTGATTTAATTTGGAATTCCAAAAATTAAAGTGAAAGAAAATAAACCCATACAGCTGACCCCCCCCCCCCCAAAAAAAAAGACAAAAAAAAAAAAAAAAAAAAACATAGTGAAGATGGGGTGTTGTGAGAATACAAAGAAATGTGTGTTGGCCATTTGAATGCAAGGAAGAGGAGGTATGGCTGGTAAAGCCCACCATTTCTTTTGAAATGCCTGCACCAAGTCAAAACCATTGCGATCTTCAACTTTCATGTATATGCTCTTGAACATTGCCAAAATGCGCCCCAAACTTCCCTCTACCATTGCGATCTTAGGGTCCGGTACATGTAGTGCACAGTTGTGAAAAAGATAATAGGGATTATGTTAAGATTATCAAATCATTACAGCAATCAGACAAACACTAATCAAAACAGTCACTTATGATTACGTTTAACATAGTTTTGAATTTTCCCACTGAACTGGACAATTAAAGAACTCTCATGCGTACAGTTCCAAAACGATGTTTGTGCAATTTGATCACGTTTTATTTCTGAAGCGAATTTTTTGTATTATAAAAACTTTGGTCAATGTTTTTTGTGAAATTACTTAATATATGCCGGTTCAAAAATCATACAGTACCGGACGCAGATCATGGAACTACTGTTATTTTATTTTTAAAATATTACCAAAACTTGACAACTTTCTAATCGACAACATATTTGTTCAGTTTGGTGGACGTGTTTTTCAGCAAACAATAGGTATCCCAATGGGCACAAATTGTGCACCATTGCTTGCCGATTTGTTTCTTCATTCATATGAAGCGGACTTCTTACAATCACTTCTAGACAAAAAGGACCGCAAACTTGCTTTATCCTTCAATCTCACATTTCGTTATATTGATGATGTCCTTTCACTAAACAATCCTCGATTTGGTGACTATTTACATCTCATATATCCGAAGGAACTTGAGATAAAGGACACTACAGATTCTAGGAGGTCCGCTTCATATCTGGATCTATTTGTCGAAATTGACACACAAGGAAGGCTTTGTACAAAGCTCTATGACAAACGTGATGACTTCAACTTTCCAATAGTTAACTTTCCCTTTCTGTGTAGCAACATTCCGTCCGCACCAGCATATGGAGTTTACGTATCACAATTGATTCGCTATTCCAGAGCATGTGGGGAGTACAACGACTTCCTTGATAGAGCCACACGGCTGACAAGCAAATTGTTAACACAGGGGTACGTTGCTCCCAGGTTGTTGTCATCACTCAAGAAATTTTACGGACGACATCATGTGCTCGTATACAAATACGGGATTTCTATCTCTCAGATGAGCACAGATGTTGGTTTGACATAGAGTTTTGTAATGTCATCCTCTCCGGATTTGACCAACACTTAATCGATCTTTGGCAACGTGACGGGTGTGCTATAGCAAGCAGGAACTGCTTACTCTTCCGGAGCACCTGAGTTCACTCTCGTTTCGACTTGAGTTCGCGTTGCTGAATGCGGTTTTGTTGTAATATGTGTGTGTGTTTTATGTTGTTATGTGGTTTGTTTTGTTGTGATGATTTTTTGTCTGCCGGTTTTGTCTTTGTCTTTACGGTTTTATGATACTGATTACCCCTTTGATACACCTTTGCTTCTTTGACATGTTCGAATTGATCTTAGGATAAGTGCAGATTTAATATTATACATGTAATTTTTACCTACCTACAGTTTCAGAGCATTAAATATTCTGGAGTCCAGATTGCATTTATGTTTTGGTGTAAGTAGAAGTTTTTTAAATATTCTATTTTAAATTATTGATTAATTGTTTGATCCACAGTATTTCAGGCATAATCAGAAAAAAAACCCACACACACACAAAGAAAAAAAGAAGAAATTGAAACCAAACAAATTAAATTGTGTAGATCCACTCAGGATAGAGCATCCGTAACACAGCGTATGTAATCGTATGTTATGCGAAAAGCGTCAGTGTAAGACCATAAACCAGAAAAAGAATGAAACAACTTTCAGGACAGGCAAATGTACCCTCAACACACCTTGGCAAAGGCACACAGATTGACGGAACCCTCGGAAAATATTTTGCACAGTCTGTAACCCTTACCTATTGTTATTGACAATGAAGAATCTTAAATGGTCACACAAGAGTAGAAACACTTACCTGAGTTGAATAAAGCAAGCACTAAGTACCCATTAACTATAAAAAAAATATTTGTTGGCGATAAGTTGAAAGCTTCAAAGGATACAAAATAAATGAATAAACTGACTGTACTATTTTTTTCTAAATATATAGCAATTAAGTTTTCTAGAATGATTCAAGGATTCATTGATATCTTTTACTTTAAATTAATTGTGCATGATAATGACATTTGTGGTCAATTTACTTGTATGTGCCCCCTGTTTTGACTTGCTCCTGTGATAGTTTTATGGGTCTCCTTCGATCGGTATTTTCAATTACCGAAGGTAGATCAAAAGTGATATATACTTAAATAACTATCATTTAAAATAAAAGTCATTATGATAATGAAATATACAATTCTTTAAAGATTTTGTATTTTTACATACATTGTATATATTATATACTGTGGATTCATTTATTTTCGTGGGTACCGATTTTCGTGGATTGATGGAAAACAAAATATTTTGTTAATTCTTAAATTTGTGTGTCTAAAGTCTTGCAGCATCAATATGAAATTTGAAATTTCCCTTTCGTTGGGTATTAAATTTCGTGGGTAAAGGTCATCCACAAAAACGCGAAAATTGATAACCCACACAAAAAATGAAACTACAGTATTAGACTTTCTTTTTAGGTTATATTTTCGTGTTTTTGTCCTGCTTGTTGTTGTGTTTTGCATTGGCATATGGATTTATACTGCCTATTCTGCAAAAAGTTCCAAGCTTTTTTCTAGTACCAGTTAAGGCTTTCGCGTAAGCATATTTATATTTCTAATATTAGTTAAAACATATTTTTTTATCCTGGATTGGGAAACAAGCTTAATGCTTCTTAAAATCCCTCTCCAGCTAGTAGTTTGCGAGTGTGACCTTTGTAGACGGCCCCCATTGAGCCTACTCTTATCGAACTCTACAAAGGGGTCTTTAACGTGCAAAGGGTATTGCTCTCCCCATACACGGGACAACCTTTTATCGTCCCGTCCGAAGGACTAGCATCGTTTCTTGAGACCATCCTCGCAAATTGTGTCAAGAGAGAGTCGGAAAATCGGTTCATGAAATGTTCACCCCAGACGAGGATCGAACCACTAACCTCGGTGTTACATGTAGCAGTCCGACGCGTTAACCACTACACCACCGGCTCTCCTTTTATTTCTAATATTGATCACGTATCTAGCAGAAAACACAGGAATTCGAAATACATTGAAATTAACGTTGCATAAAATGTCTTCATTTAATGCCTTGTTATTTGGATTTGAAAATCCACTACTAATCCATACACATAAAGTGAATAGCTTTGTTTTGATATCATATTTGTTCGACCATTTCTTTAGGAATTAAACCCCGTTGATATGCAAGAACGTAGTTTCATTATTTGTACAGCAAAAAGTACATTAAAAAATCATATGTAGCAATATAACGAGTCATGTCTAGGCCTTTCTACTGTATTTAAAAATGTTAAACAGTATTGTGTTTGTTTATTGGTCAAATCGTTTAGGCATCAATATCATAAAAGCTTTAAATTAGGAGTTTGAAAATGCAATCTTACATGTATGTGTAATAGTATTTAAATATATATTTTAATCCTTAAACAGTAGACATTTTATTATTTGAAAAAAAGTGTTTGGATTGTTTTACAATTAACCTCTTTTAAATTAATCGAAATATGAATTTATTCATTGAATTACACATGGTCGATATCCTCGGTGCTGGAATTGGCTTTCCTATTTGAACTGTTTTGGCTTTGAGTACTTTTCATTCAATACTTTTGGTTTTGACCTTCCAATGTTTTGATTCAAATGCTGCTGATGAGAGGTTACTCCTTGAAACGTCGATATACAGCAAAACCAAAATAACCATTTTTACTCGTTTTTGTATTGTATTATGAAGATGAAGAGAAATACATTTTACACGTCTGAAATTCATAACTATTTTTTCATCTTTCAGACCATTATTTATAGCACGATTTCTTTTTAACTTGATTGAACTCAAGTTCATCACAGCTCGTTTTGTACAAAAGAAGCAAAATGAACACTTGGGTGACAAAGACGATAGAACATTGTTAGCTCTAAAGAATAGGTAAGAATCAAATACGTTTGTACAGTTGAGTCCAGTTCTAACATCTCTACTGTCCAGCTCTCCTGACAGTTCTAGAACTGTTCTTACCCTGGACAGCCCCCGTCATAAACTGTTCTGGGGTAGAACTGTCAGGAACTGTTCAAACCAATGACACCTTTAGAGTTATTCTAGGCCCTGACAGCTTAGAACTGTTCTGGGCCCTGTCAGGTTACATGTATTTGACTTTTTTATGAATATTCAAATTAGAAAACAAACTACACGTACCTTTTCAGTGGCAGTGTAGTTCAATTACTTACATTTGGTTTTTTATTTAGTTGAATGCGTGCTTCCATGTTGTAATACATGCAGTGTGTACCAAAAGGGGCATTTGAATCGAGAAGTCGCATAAAGAGAACATACCAAAACCCGGAGGTACTAAAGAAAACCACAAAATAATATTTGCAAAACAACAAATATACAATAGTGCTCCTGTTGATTTTTCACACTTTAATACAATCATGCAATTAACATTATTTTGTATCTTAAAAGGAACAGTTTCAATGTCATTGCCTACTTCCTGTTCTTCTACCATGCAATCATTGGTTTCATCGGATGTATAAGCCGAATCCTGTTTGGTGGGTTAATAGGAATTTTCACAGTAGCAAGGTTGGATGGTTGTCGACTACCGAGGGGCTTTGAAAATTTCGACACTGGTAAATTAATTAAACATTTTAAGCCAAGAAAAAAAGTCTAGCCAATTAATAAATTATATTAAGGTAATAATATAATAACCAAACTGCAGCAATACTAAAGATAAAAGTATTTAAAATTAGTACACATATTAACGTTTTTGAATGTAAACAATTAGGAAAAGGCTGGTCTGTTGGACAGTTGGAAACACAATCAGTATGTAGACACATGAGACAGCAAGCGTAAAAGGAAAGTGGTATACACACACTATACATGAACACTATTAGCAAATTTTGCCAGTATTAAACCACATTATGTTAACATGAAGGTGCGTATTCACTGAAATACTGTTTCTTCTGAACAATAGTGACGAAGCCCTTTAAACAATTGAGAAACAGGGTTAATAAAACAATTTTTACTCAATGTGCCTAGATAAGTGTTTATAATAACACCTGAACTTGACAAAATTGTTCCTAAAAGTGATGAAAAGGATATACAAATCTCGCGGACTTGCTGAGTATAATCGACTTTCTTATCCCAATCAATCAAAGCAAACATAAAGAGCGAAGAAAACTAAAAGAAATCAAGTACAATTAAATTCAACCACACAAAAATGTAGAGAAACAAACAAAGAACCGCAAAAAAGACAGCTATGAAGTATGAATCGCCTAATGTACATTTGTAAGCTTGTAAATGCTTATATTATACATGTATAAACTAAAGACAGGTAGGTAGTAGCGAGCATCGCAGATGCGAGCCCTACGGCATTGTGCATGTTTTGAGATGTGCCAGAAATTATACTGACGATAAAACCGGAACAGGTTTACTTTTACGGAGTAAAAAAAATAATAGGCACGGAGCAAGTAAAACAATCAACCCTCTGGGGACATAAAAAATACATCATAATCTGTTATGCAAAAATATAAAAATTGAAATTCCAAAACAGTGAGAAAACCCTTATTCATCCACTTGTTTATTTTTACACACAGATTTTTATTTAAACACCATTCGTTCTTTTCCGCTGAAATTACCGAGCTAGCTTTCGGCAACATCGTCCCATTGACTAGTCATACCAAATGCATGATACTAACCAAGCTTTGTTAAATTCTAAGTAAGATAAAATAAGATAAAGAAATACATAAATTGTAAAATTTACTGAATAAAAAGGTTCTTACCTGAAAATGAAAGAAGAGTCCCATCCTTTGTGGTTTCACTCACTTTCCTCAATCCTACATGATATTTTTACCTTACCGTTTTTTCCGCCAGGTTTCTTAATGTACCTTCTGTTACCAATGCTTCAAATAAAACACTGATACTCAGAAAATCACCCAAAACAGAATCTAACAGAATCTGAATGTTGTTTTGGTTCTGCTGAAGAAGCGCGAAATACTCTGACAAGGAAATGACGTCACGTAATCCATAAAATGGATGATTTCGTCCCCGCTTAATGTCGTCCCAGAATGTTACAGGATTTATTATTTGCACAAATAATTGAATTTTTAATAAGTAGTTATTGATCCCAGATATTTTAACAACAACTTTCTCAAGTGGATATGATTTCGGTTGAGTGGGTCAGACTTTGCTACTATTTAATTCTATTTTTTAAGTTCCCTCTTTACGTTTAACTTAGCCGGTCGAGCACATGGATTTATTTTGAAAAGGTATACAGATATTCGATGCTCGCTAAAAAGGCAGGGCCTTAATCATATTATATTCATGAAACTAGATTAGGACACGAAAAATCGATTTCTCATTCGTCTTCAAGTTGTTGGTAAGAAAACAAAGTATATTAGAAATGAAAATCTTCGCGTCTTGGCAGTTATTTAAGCTATTAAACATCAAAATATGAGTGTAAATGTTGTATTATATTAAAATACATGATAAAAATAACTTTATATTATCTCAGATGAGACCTAAAACATTAGCGCTAGCTTTAATTTTATTTTAGGGTATTCAACTTATGTTGGGCTAATAATGCTGGAACTGTACCACAGAAACCCGATTCTATTGGTCTTCTGCGATGAACTGCTGCAGACGACACAAAATGGCGGGATTGATTTATCCGACGTATCCTTGCAAATTCCAAACGAGCGGATTGACTACCAAATTAATGTGCCTAAGACAATGAACCAGAAATCAAGTAGAAGGATACGTAATAGGTGGCGGAAGGCAGTCACATTGCTGAACAATGAATCTCTTCGTAAGAACTCAATAGCCTCGGAGAACAAAAGCGAATTAGATACAGTGTATGAATCCATCTTCTGGTAATGAGAACAATCCAGAAACTGTCTTTGATTGTGCTGAATGTTAGGGCTGTATGGAACAACTTGGCATAGACTTTAAAGATGAAGGAAAACCGTTAAAAGTAGAAGCTTAAAAAACTTTGATTTTACTACCTCGAAACAGTAAATAACAATATGAATTTCTGCAAAACTAAACAACAGCATTATGTGTCATATAACGAAAGTTAATATCAGATATGGGGTGTAACGTATTATTATATTTTGGTTAATTTCGGCTTTTATTGTCATGTGATCAAAAAATATAATTCGAACGTTTTATTTGTAAACATAGCAGGGACACAATTTAAGATGTTCCCCTGCTTCGTTTACATTTTGAGGGAACAAAACGTTTGTGTAGCTTTCGAAATATCAATTGTGTTTATATGTCGTTGACCAAAATATATGTTAAAACCATTGTGTCCCTCGGGTTTGTTGTTTTTGCTCGGGCAAGCCCTCGTGAAAATAGCAAATTCCCCAATATAACCATTGTGAATGTTTCCCTCTGTTGTGGGCCACAATCGTATACTATTAAATACGAAAGAATATGGAATATGTGCCAGAAAGACACGATCCACATACTGAAATGATTTTGATAAATGTACAATGCAAAATTTCACTGCGTGTGAAGCGCTTTTCTGGATTAACCTTCATCAGACACGCTAGGAGTAAAAAACTTGGAAAACCGGTAGTTTATTAGATTGGATAAAACAAAAACAGAGGTCAAAAAATATTACAACAATGACCAAACAGATAAATTTATCAATTTTTAAAGAAATAGCCAAACGTTGTCAAATTTGGAAATATGTAAACTGTGTCTTTCCAACACATATTCCAGTACTCGAAAATATATAAGAGCATACAACTGAAGCACGGGGAAGCTTTCTACGACCTTCACACGGCACTAAAGCCAAACTCTGAAATAATATTAAATACGAAAGAATATGGAATATGTGCCAGAAAGACACGATCCACATACTGAAATGATTTTGATAAATGTACAATGCAAAATTTCACTGCGTGTGAAGCGCTTTTCTGCCAACATTGTATTGTTATTTAAGCAAGTTTATATTTTATTGTCTACTTGTGTTAACATGTTTTTGCCATATCTATGATAAATGTTTTTGAAACGCTTACCTGCATCAATAAAGCTTAAACAGCATTTCAAACTCTGTACATAGTAGATTTTTATTTTCTACTAACAAAACAATTTAATTATTGGTTGTTTGTGTTCCTTTGCATGTAAAATCAACATTATTTTTAGATTTCAAATTTTTTTGTAAAGTTTTCTGGATTTGAAACGATGAATTGACAGTTGGCAACGCGACAGGTGTGCTATAACAAGCAGGAACTGCGTACTCTATCGGATCACCTGAGTTCACTCTCGTTACGACTAGAGTTTGAGTTGTTGATTCACAAGTTTTTGTGTTTCAGTTTTTTATATACTGTCTGTTTTGTCCGCCCTATTCTCGTTTGTGTTACTGGTTTTGTCTCTTCCTTTCGGACTTTTGACATTTAGATGACCAATTTGATACCTACTGCACGTAAAAGAGAAAATATGATATCAAGGATAAACAAAACAGTATAATTAATTCTTATATAATACCGTGCATGAAGTAGCTGTGTATTATTTCTAAGAAGCAAAGGTGTACCAAAACTTAACGTTATTAATCAAAATTGACAAAGCAACATCCGCAGACATAAAAATTTCGGCCATCAATGAAAAACTTTATCTTGCTGTGAACTAGCAACTAAAAGGAAGATGTACCTTCGACGTCTCACTGCTGGTGCAGTTTGTTGTCGATACTGAATGAGAACACAATTGACAAAAATAAGATGTACTGAAATAATTAATTTCATTAAAAAGTTAATTTTACACAGACCCTAATTTGGAGAATACATCAAAGCTTTAAATTATCCGTCTAAATTTCAAAATTGTCTAAACCCTAAGGTTCTTCCTACCCCAGACATAGGTTGAATATCTTAGCAATAATTTGGTTCCCCAGTTTGGTATTTTTGGTTATACTGTTCTATGCTCTTCATATTCATACAGTGTTTGGCATTTTCAATATTTTTGGTAGAGCGCCTCTGATGAGTCTTGAATAGACGAAACGCGCGTCAGGCGTAGCAAAATTTATGGTCTGGAACTTTGTTGTCATTTGTATTTATAAAGATTGAATCGATCACAAGAAACTGTAGACCTCTATCAAATCTATTAGTATTCATTTCTGTGAGAACACCATGACAATTAACAATTCAAGAGATTCCGCTAAAATAAGCATTTAAACAATTTAGACTTTTAAAACAAAAGATAGTTGGTGATACCAAAAAGTGTCAAAGAGATAGTATATTGTTCTTTTTTGCAAAGCAAAATATGAACCGTATGAAAACATATATGGAAAAAATTTATAGCAACTGTAAGAGACTTTCTGTATATTGTGTATAATTGAGTTCATATAGCAGTCCACGTAAGAATGCATAGATGGCAGACAAACAGATTTAATCAATATTTTTTTTATAAAACTATCCAATGTTATATAACAACATTTTAGTTTATTAAAGTTCTGAATCATTTTGCCTTGATTAGTTTTTTAAGATATAAGCATTTGAACAGTGCAGTGAAAAAAATATGTTTAGTGTTGCAATTGGGTAAAGCACAAACTCTCTCACTTACTACGATAAGCAACAGCAGTCATGTCCTAAGATTTATCTACCAAAGTTTGGAAACAAATTATGATTGTTTAAAAATGCAGGGGCTTAGTCAGTTCGTAAGGTAGGTATTGCTCTACTTCCATAAAGCACAAATTTGACTATAACAGGGAGATGAACACAAAAGAGCTGGTAGAATGATCATTAAAGGAGGATGAATAAAGGGAAGTTAGGACAATCTTGGGTGAAAGTTGTGACTTTGAATTAGTGAAAGGTAAATAAGCATGATCAGGAATGTTAGCTTGCTGCAGTGGATTCAAATCATAACCTGACATGAAGTAGCGCTCTTTGACGTCCACTGAAAACCTGATCTTAAATCAACCAGCATACTTTCATGGTCAGCGGTCAGAGCGTTTTTATTGGACTGTCACCTGCAAGCTTAACGTTACTTTGTCCCTATCAATCACGCGTATTTCTATAGTAAGTGTAATTTTTATACATGTGTGCCCATTCCATACACCAAAACATCTACTAGTAATGCATAAAACGGATTGTCTAGAAAGTATTTCACAGGAATACGAAAAAATATATATTTTGGTAGATATACCAGTGTTTAAAAGTTATTGCTTTAGACAATTTCTTTTTGATACTTGTCATTTCAAATAAATATGTAGTGACTAATTTCAAAGTAGCAATGCCTAAATGACCAGATAATTCGAAATTTTTATGTAATGACTACAAGCTGAAACTTATTCTATATTTGCTTGTTGATAAGGGCTTGAGAGCCACTACATTTTATTGCTGCGTATAAAATTACAGATATATACAATAGTTAGATAAAGATTAAACAAACAAATGTCTGGTTGACGGGTCTTCGTCATCAAAATATACCTAAAAATTCTTTTTTTAGGTCTATTGATTTTAACACGGGTAGTAATGTGTCACATCGTATAATTTTTGGTAAAGGGATGTTGTCATGGTTTAGTCTAGGGTGTCATGGTTTGTAAAAGGGAAATTTGCATAATGACGTCTGCAAACATGAAACCATAATTTGTCTTGAAACGAAGGGCGTTTTCAGACATTTAACATATTTAAAGGGTAGGGTGTATTTATACTAAATCTGGCACATATATATGATGTAATATATTCGCAAAATGATTCGGGAAATATAATTTTGCTCAATTGATAAGATAACATCACTTTTTGTTTCAAGCATAAATAAAGGCCAAATTTTGCCCCCAAACAACCTTTTACTATGCATACAACCTTTTGCCAAATTTTCAGTGAAATAAAGCGCTTACAAAGCATACATCGCAAAAACACTTTTCATGGTTTGTAAAAGGAACGTCATTGTTTAGTTTAAGCTAGGTTGGTCGTGGTTCGGTCAAGAGGTATTAATAATGATATTTTAAATCTTATTCAATCATATGGGTAAAAGTATTGTTTTATACCTTCAGTCGGTATTATAACCATAATATACTTTCTCATAAAAGTTACGCAACAGTGGAAAATTTCCCTATATGTATTAAGTAAACCCACCTTATTATAAATTGATATTGCCAAGCCGTTTTTCAATCATTTTTTACCAATAAAAAAACAAGAAAAAGGCAAACAAGTGAAGTTTATTCTTTATGTTTGGGCAAATTCCTAGCTGTTACGGTTTTTTGATAGAACGCGAGTAGAACACAACCAATGTTTTTCCACGGAAAATGTTGTTTGATTTAATCGGGTTGTTGACGCATAAACTTAACAGTTGATTTCTACTAGTGATATCTTAAATACCAGTGAAGTGACGATTTTTCTAAAATCATAAAAATAGATTTCAATAATTTCTCGTTCTCTTGATTTTTATTTCATTAAAATCGGTTAATAAATTGCTTTACAATATAAAAATAAAGTTAGGTAGGTTTATTTAAAATATATAGGGAAACTTTGTATTGTTGCGTAACTTTTTTGAGTGAGTATGTTAAACACATACTACATATCAACCGGCACTGGAGATACTCTGTATACTTTCAATGTTTGTATGCCATTCATATGTAGTAATCATTGGATAACAGATTATTATACAGAGTTTTCCATATCAGGTTCATTATAAATTCGATGGACGCATAAGTTGAGACAATAAAATCGCTCGAGAAACGATATGGGTTCTTATAGTCAAAATAGATACAAAGGTATCAGGAAAACATTGACTAGGTTTAATGAATGATTTTGCGTATTGCCGCTGATATATCTACTAAGAACACCTATCAATAAAGCTTTTCCTTTCAATATTCAAAGAAGGCCATTCCATAAATTAAATGATATTCACCACCAACTGAACTATTGCAAAGGGGACATATTCTTCCATCTCAGGTATATGTTTCTCTATCCATAATATAAGTATTCAGTGCAAAAACAGTGTTTGTTGTATTACAGAAACGTTTGCTTTGCTCTAGGCATAATATTATTTTTATATTATCATACAAGAGTAGCTTGTACTGTTTATGGTAAATATACCGGGTTTTCGTTGGCTTTGTTGCGGTCTAAAGCAAAAGTTAAAATGATTTAAATAATTAAAAATATATATTTGTTATATATGCAAATACTGAGGGTTCTCTTTATGAATTTCAAGAAACGAGCATATGATTTCTTTGGGGGGGGTTCAATATTGGTATTAAGAAACAAAGTTTGACGTTAGACAAACACACACACAAAGAACAACAGAAAAAACTTATATTTTGCACGATCTCTTGGCTTTAGAAAATGTGATAAACCATGATATAATTGTACATGTATAAACCATGACAATTTTCTGTTCCCTTTACCAAATTATGACAAAAGCAGATTTAAAGTTAACACAGTAAACTTTTATTGTCATGTACAATTTTGTTTAGCTCTTTGCACAATTTGATACTAAAATAAAGGTATTTTTATAAATTCTTTTTAAAAAAATCACGTGGACAAACCATGACCTCCCTTTCCAAAGTAAAGAAATTCCCTTACCAAATCACCCTTCCAAATCAATTTCAAATCAGCATTTGAAATTGATTTGGAGATGATGCAAGTTCACATGCAAATAAGCTTCCAAATCTTCTTTCCAAATCATAACCAAATCACCTTATTATAATATATTCATCAAAATCATAACACAATCACCCCAAACAAAATAATTCCTCCCCCTTATTCCCTTTCCAATTTACATTCAAATTGTTACCAAATAATTTCCAACTTGCTTCGAAATCGCAATCAAATTAATTTCAAATTGCAACAAAATCATATTATAAAATAACAAAATCGCAACCAAATTATTTGTTTTTAATTTATAACATAATAATTGAAAGTAAGTTACTTTTTCAATAAATGTTATTCTTTAGCATAAAAAATATGTATATATATGATCACTAACAAACATCAATCTTGCTCAACATGCTCGAATTTATTCTTGGTGAATTGAAGCCTAAAGTATTTTCTTTGAACAACCTTTCTGAATTATTTGTGTTCAATTGAAATTAAGAATATGTATATAAACCCCATCTAACTTTATATAGATGCAATTTCAATATTTTTCTGCTCTAATATTATAATATACTCTCTCAAAAAAGAAACGCAACATGCAAAAATTTTGAAATTACATCGCATACAAAAGTCGAGTTTTATTTCATCAGATGTTGGAATATCATTATGAAATTTTACTTGGCAATAAAAGAGGGTCCATTTTTTCTTTAACTGCTAAATTTTAAAAAATTGTGGACAAATCGAGTGCGCATGCCAATCAGAATTATGTCATGCAGTTTGTTTGCAAGACAGGACTCAAACTGCCATCCCCATATTATATTTAAAAAAGAACGTTCCGCACAAGATTTCAATATCCGATTCTTATAACCCACAGGTTTGTGCTTTCTTTCCGTGGTTTTTGATTGCGCAATTAGGCGATGGTGCATGCGCAAATCCAGTTTAATCAGTAGATGCACGATTTTTCATAAGAACAAAAAATTTAAGAAGGTCTTTAAAAAGCAAAAATGTCTTGTGTTTTACGTTTGTTATGTTATTGGTAAGGATTCTCATGTACCCATTTGACTCTTGAGGCACTACACTCCGCCCAATTTTTAAAAATCTCTGAACCGTCCTTCTCATACTGCTTGCCATTTGTTAGAATGTTTTGCAGAAGCTTTCTTTGTAAAAATTTGTATTTTAGTTCATGACAATGTTTTGGTGCTGATATCACTCTGGATGAATAATCAAAGGAGAATTGTCTTGTTCAAAACTCCTTCAACCGATATGTCGTGTGCGGGGAAATTCACGCCTAAGGTTGAGCCTGATGTTAAGCACTTTAGACGGGAGTATCGTTATGATAATGATGGTATCAAAGAAAGGTAGATTTTTGCATGGTTATGGAACCAAAAAAGTAACCGTTTAGAATATTGGTTACCAGAATTACTGGATGGAAGCTAAGACTGTCAATTTTTATGATTTTTCAAAGTTGGATAAGCGCCAGCGCTAGCGCCACCCGATGTTTTTAAAAAAAAACGTGGGGTATGGGAGCAAAGTCTTCAATATGTGTGAAAATGGAAGCCAGAAGATCGTTTGTAGCGTTTATTTAGAAACCGAGAGAACACAAGTGAAGTCGTTATTTTATCATTTAGTCGGTATTACTACAGTTGGTGCTGCGCCTTTGTTGGCTGGTCAATTTGAATTTTGTTTATATCACACGTAAGATTTATCCTTTCTAAATGATTCTGCAAAATTTCACATTCGTACGACAATTTTTAATTGAAATTCAATAGTTTTTATCTCAATGGTATTTTAAATATCTTTATATGTTGCGTTATTTTTTGAGAGAGTATATGAAAAACAAATGACAACAAAGTTCCAGACAATAAATTTTGCTATGCCTGACGCGCGTTTCGTCTATTCAAGACTCATCAGAGGCTCTCTACCAAAAAATTGAAAATGCCAAACACTGAATGAATATGAAGAGCATAGAACAGTATAACCAGAAATCCAAACTGGGGAACCAAATTATTACTAAGATATTCAACCTATGTCTGGGGTAGGAAGAACCTTAGGGTTGAGACAATTTTGAAATTTAGACGGATAATTTTAAGCTTTGATGTATTCTCCAACTCAAAAGTGTTGGTGCCGGAGCGGGCTAACCTCGGGGAATTTATACTCCACCAGCAGTGCTAACCTTCATGTCTGTTCGAAAAACAAATGACAACAAAGTTCCAGACAATAAATTTTGCTACGCCTGACGCGCGTTTCGTCTATTCAAGACTCATCAGAGGCGCTCTACCAAAAAATTGAAAATGCCAAACACTGAATGAATATGAAGAGCATAGAACAGTATAACCAGAAATCCAAACTGGGGAACCAAATTATTACTAAGATATTCAACCTATGTCTGGGGTAGGAAGAACCTTAGGGTTGAGACAATTTTGAAATTTAGACGGATAATTTTAAGCTTTGATGTATTCTCCAACTCAAAAGTGTTGGTGCCGGAGCGGGCTAACCTCGGGGACTTTATACTCCACCAGCAGTGCTAACCTTCACGTCTGTTCGAAAAACAAATGACAACAAAGTTCCAGACAATAAATTTTGCTACGCCTGACGCGCGTTTCGTCTATTCAAGACTCATCAGAGGCGCTCTACCAAAAAATTGAAAATGCCAAACACTGAATGAATATGAAGAGCATAGAACAGTATAACCAGAAATCCAAACTGGGGAACCAAATTATTACTAAGATATTCAACCTATGTCTGGGGTAGGAAGAACCTTAGGGTTGAGACAATTTTGAAATTTAGACGGATAATTTTAAGCTTTGATGTATTCTCCAACTCAAAAGTGTTGGTGCCGGAGCGGGCTAACCTCGGGGAATTTATACTCCACCAGCAGTGCTAACCTTCACGTCTGTTCGAAAAACAAATGACAACAAAGTTCCAGACAATAAATTTTGCTACGCCTGACGCGCGTTTCGTCTATTCAAGACTCATCAGAGGCGCTCTACCAAAAAATTGAAAATGCCAAACACTGAATGAATATGAAGAGCATAGAACTGTATAACCATAAATCCAAACTGGGGAACCAAATTATTACTAAGATATTCAACCTATGTCTGGGGTAGGAAGAACCTTAGGGTTGAGACAATTTTGAAATTTAGACGGATAATTTTAAGCTTTGATGTATTCTCCAACTCAAAAGTGTTGGTGCCGGAGCGGGCTAACCTCGGGGAATTTATACTCCACCAGCAGTGCTAACCTTCACGTCTGTTCGAAAAACAAATGACAACAAAGTTCCAGACAATAAATTTTGCTACGCCTGACGCGCGTTTCGTCTATTCAAGACTCATCAGAGGCGCTCTACCAAAAAATTGAAAATGCCAAACACTGAATGAATATGAAGAGCATAGAACAGTATAACCAGAAATCCAAACTGGGGAACCAAATTATTACTAAGATATTCAACCTATGTCTGGGGTAGGAAGAACCTTAGGGTTGAGACAATTTTGAAATTTAGACGGATAATTTTAAGCTTTGATGTATTCTCCAACTCAAAAGTGTTGGTGCCGGAGCGGGCTAACCTCGGGGAATTTAAACTCCACCAGCAGTGCTAACCTTCACGTCTGTTCGAAAAACAAATGACAACAAAGTTCCAGACAATGAATTTTGCTACGCCTGACGCGCGTTTCGTCTATTCAAGACAACTTTTGTTTTGTTGCAAAATTAATGTCTTTCGAAAGGTAAATGATAAATTTAACCCCGTCTCTTTATTTGTACCACAAAAAACTAAAAAGTCGTAAAAGCATATACAAATCTGTTTTGAAATAAAGTTACAGTTCACGAAAAACTTCAAGGTTGAATTATGTTCATGACGAAAACTATAACATCAGATAGTTGTGTTTTTGTTTGCATAAAGTGTCTATATTTTTCATCAAAGCAAGACTATTATACGCACTAGAGACAAGTTGAAAATTTGTATTGAAAAAAATAGTATACCTTATAAAAAATAGATGTAAAAATTGGCGGATAATGTTCTGGTAACAAGAGGATTCTGTTCTGGTAATGCACGGAGTTCGGTTCAGTATCGGTTTAAAAAAACATTTAAATTTATATGTATTAATATCTGTGGGCAAATGCTGTATAACTTAAGATAATCATAGTCATACTTAAAATGTTAAGTTAAATATCCACATTAAGAAACTAAAATATTGTTAAAAGACTCATTAGTGACAAAATATAGTGTGACAAAATTGAATAAGACAAGACCAATCAAAGGTTTGTGTTAAACATAAGATGCTTATTATTAGCGAAAATAATACAATCAATATGTACATCAATCAAGGCTTTGCATATTTGGTTGAATTTCTAGATATGCTCAAAAGCGAAAAAGATCATTAAGAGTTTATTACCCCTAAACCAACTGTTATAGAAAATTTTAGAAATTCTACCATTTCATCTTAAAATTTATTGTCTTACAAGCGAATGCAAAATGATTTTTGATACATTTCTCATCTCTTTTGAGTTTTCTCTTACTCATATCCATCTGAAATAGAAATGACAGCAAAGTTCCAGAAAATAAATTTTGCTACGCCTGACAAGAAATGAGATACAAATTTCTGGAAACCTTAAGGTTTTGTAAGTTTTTAAAAAATTGTTTCATAAGCGCTTTTGTAGTTTATGAACGGTCCTAAATGTCCCTGTCAACTAGTCGAACGGACAGAAAGAATCATTCTTTGTTTTGAGGATAAATGTGTTTCAAGTAAACCCGATTTTGTGCAAGAACTTCTATTAAATTTTAAAACAAAACTAAAGCTACTTTACGGGGGCATATGCATACCAACTTTCGTCAACATAAGGTGCTCATATAACTCAAACACTGAAAAATTGATAGCATTAAACGCCGACGCCGTCGTCGCCACCGCTTGCAAAGTAACACTTATTGCCCGCCCTGCCACGCAGGCCAAACCCCTCCCCCGAAAAAGTGCACCTCAGATATCAAGCATGGGTCTCAAATTACGGAAGCACCAACTCATTTATCTATAAATAAATCCCCCATCCCGTTTTTTTTTTATTCGTTAGTAAGTTAGTAAGTTTTGCCTTTACTCCGAACTCTCGGGAGATGTACATAAAAAGGGTGATACAATGAACATGAAATGATGATGAATTAGACAATGGGGACATCAGGCCAATCAGCGAGGATAGTTTTTGACTGCCATTGGAAAAAGGATTTATTGGTAACCTGGACGGACAATTAAGCCTCCTACATGGGATCCTTCTGCAGCTGGGTTATTTTTTTCCACCACGGTGTACCACTATGGTTTGCGGTCAGGTTATCCGCATTATAGCCTGACGACCCCGGCATTCATTATGAATGGTGCACCATTCAACCACTTTGGGCACACATCCCAGTCGCTATTTGGGCAAAGCGGCCTGACGCGACGACGGGTTTCTGAGCGATTTTAAGTCGGGACGTTTACCGATAAGCTAAAGCGCTGCTACGGGCCTATTTGCCACCCGGGACCCGCACGGAGGTTTTGCAATTCGAAAATAGTAAATACTGTAACGAAATGAAATGCGTCTGTTTGCAGGAATATAAGGGCAACCAATTCAAAGTTATTGGTAATGCAGGTTCGTTTCAAAAATGAGACTGCATGTAGATGCACCCCCTTCCAGATCTAGAAAAATCTGAGATGAGGCATTTAATTCCATTTGATTCAAACATTAAATTAAGATACGTTTTAGGAGTATTTTAAGATATTTTAGGGTCATATTAATCTAATTCTTACTTATAAGTATTTGCAAAAAATCCAAGTATTTTGACAAAATTCAAGTAGGGCATTCGAGTGTTAAAAGTCAAAAAGGGCAACGACAAAATCAGAAAACATGAACGTGAACAGCACGAAGAAACACAAAACATAAAACAAACACAAAATCAACAAAACAGTTATCAACGACGCAAACTCAAATCGAACGAAAGTGAACTCGTGCGCTCCGGAAAAGTAAGCAGTTCCTGTATGCATGCTATTTAACATTCGTCGCACTGCCAATTTCAAATTCAGCGTGTCGATTCCGGTAAAGGAAGATTAAACAAAACCCTATGACAAACCAACATCTGTACTCATCTGAAAGAGAGAAATCCCATATTTGTTTTTGAGCTCATGATGTCTTCCGTAAATTTCTTGAGTCAAGACAGCAATCAAGGAGCAACATAACCCTGTGTTAGCACTTTTTGTGTCATATGTGTGACGCTGTGCCAAGGAAATCGATGTAATATTACCGCAAGCTCTCGAGTAATGAATCAATAGTGGAACTTAAAGTCCATTTGCTGGAGTAAATGGAATTTTGCTACACAAGGAGTATAAAAGTTGACGATTTGAATATTTATTGAAGTCATCACGTTTTTTAAAGAGTTTTTTTAAAGAGTTTTGTTAAAAGTTTTCCATTGGAGTTTATTTCGAGATTTTAGAATCCGTTGTGTCCTTTATCTCAAATTTCTGACGATAAATGAGCATTGAGAATCGTTCAGTGAAAGGACATCATCAATGTAACGGAAAGTGAAGTTAAAAGAGAGAGCTAGTCTACGATCCTTTTTTGTCTAGAAGTGATTGTAAGAAGTCTGCTTCATATGAATGAAGAAATTAATCTATTATAGCTTTATTAATGCAAATTTTACCCAAAAGGTTGTAAGCATACATGTATAACAAGTACAAAGTTTGGAATGTAAGCATGCATGATATCCGAATTAACGAATTCTATTAGTTCCTGGATAACACGAAATGAGTTACAGTAAAATTGGTCAATTATGCTACTTATAATTACGCAATCTTATGTAAATAACCATAAAAATGTATGATATAACCCGACAAAACAGTATCCACAATTTACCAAAACCGAAGTCTATAACTGAACAAAACTGAATCCTCTAAAATGGTGAGACAAATTACCGGTTTGATGGGTTTACTAATTTGATTTTCTTAAACAGTTGGCAGTACTCTCCTTGCATGTTTTACTTTAGAATGATTTAAAAAGAACATGGGTACACATTGCATGCTTTATCATAAGATTGAAATGTGTTGTTTACTTTTAATTTAGAGTTATAAAATGTATAACCTTTTTAGTCATAACTTTTAAACCATTATTCATAGATTAACCAAACTTTCACATTTTATTGAAATCAATACAAAAATGTAAATTATAAAGAAATATAAATAATACATAGGTTTTTGTTTATTAACAATGCTCAGGTGTGCATTGTATGTGTGTTTTGTAAACAATATTGATCGAAAAAGGGACGAATTTAACCCACCAAATACAACATTACGTGAATCCTTCACTGGACTTTCCTGATCGTCGTGAATTCACCTTACTAGGGGTGATGCTTTTCATTCATAAGGGACCAACCATTTAATTTGAAGGGGGGCCTTGGTTTTTTCCTAAAAAATATTCTGAAAATTATTTTTGATGAAAAAAAATATTTTGGCAGCAGAGGATAAGAAAAAAATATTTTGAAGAAGGATTTCTGCCATATAGAATAATGATAATAATGAAAAAAAATATTCTGTCGCGACGTCTTCGAAAAATAAGCGCGGGAAAAAATTGTTCTGACCATAAGAAAAAACCAAGGCCCCCTTCAAGTTAAATGGTCCGTCCCTTATTATGTTAAAACCTAGTTTCTGATTGAAAAAAACTACACTTGGCACTCTAGCGCTTAGTACTGATATTGTTTCAAGACACAAAGTAAGATAAGGAAAGAAAAGCCATTAAACAAACAGTTATTTCATTTGATGATAATCTATTTAGACCAAAATAATGTATTTTAAGTTATTAGTAATATTTTTGAAACAGGTAATATATCGATTACAAAGCATACATCGTACCCAGGATTGCTATAAAAAGGAATGGACTTTTGCCATTCTTCTGTTAGTGCGGTAATCTATACGGAAAATATTGGTCACAGCCAGCATCTTAAGTGTGCATTGTGCTAAGCATCATTAGGTGCACTTACCAATAAATGATGTGGCACTTGTCTGTAAGTGGTAATGAACTTGAACTACTAGTATTCTTCTGTTAGTGGTCATTCATTCGAAAAAAGATAGATCACAGCCAGCGCCCGAAGCATGCTTTTTGCTTAGCATCACTAGGTGGAACTACCATACCAATATGGTTTATGTGGCATATTGTCTGTAAGCAAGAATAGACCTTGACCACTTCGGTAAGTTGATGCTGACTCCGACGCTCGGAGTATCACATGAACCTACCATGCGTCGTATTCGTTAGGTAAAATTCTAATCGATATTTGAAATCATTGAATTGTGAATACATAACTTTTCTGTAATTCTTTATTTTTTGTCTTCAATGTATATAAACAGATCGAGTCAACTAGATTCAGTTCAACTTTTTTCATCAATCAAACAATGATCTGAAAGAGTAGATTTCTGATGGGTGTCATTGTATGAAAAAATCAAATTTAAGATATCACAGTTCACGGGAAAATTTATTCTTTTAATCACAATTCATTAAAACCTACAAAGGAACCAATCACGCATAACAAAAATACCCTCATCAATCCATTCGTAGATTTGCCGTGGCTGATTTTTTTGGCAAGAAGTTGAACCGTATTTGCATCTTATCATTGATTTTCTTCGTCAGTGGGCTCAATTTCAATTACTTTTCCTATTGGACAATAACAAAAGCCCAAACACTGTCTATTTAGTACATATCTCTTGTATTGAAATGTTTCTACATTGGAAGACCGATCCTGAACCAAAATTCGACAGATGTCCGATCCTGAACACATTTTCTCAAGTTTAATATGCAAATTACCATAGGACTGCTCCTTGACATATACAAAACTTTTGAATCTAAATTGTGAACATCTTTCAACATATATTCGTACAAAATGAATGATGATTGGTGGCTTCCCATTAAAGAATGCTTCCAGAGTTGCGTTTCGGTAAGTAAAGCCTATAGTTTTGTGTAAAATTACCGATTTCAGGAGAAATGCCCGCTTCGATTTTCATTTAAGATGTTTACTCGACTTTGGGAGTCTTATATGGAAAATCCATCCATGCTTTTTTCTTTCGGTCTTTTATATGTAGTAGACAATTCTATTACCTTCTTTCGGTGATTTTTCAAATTTTGTAAAGTGCTGTAGATTTCATACAATTCCACTGAAAAGAAACCCCCTGATTTGGCCCAACGAAGTGTCTGCCATCTTGAAATGACCGATCCTTCTCACGTACACGACAGTGAACACTGAATGAATATGAAGAGCATAGAACAGTATAACCAGAAATCCAAACTGGGGAACCAAATTATTACTAAGATATTCAACCTATGTCTGGGGTAGGAAGAACCTTAGGGTTGAGACAATTTTGAAATTTAGACGGATAATTTTAAGCTTTGATGTATTCTCCAACTCAAAAGTGTTGGTGCCGGAGCGGGATAACCTCGGGGAATGTAAACTCCACCAGCAGTGCTAACCTTCACGTCTGTTCGAAAAACAAATGACAACAAAGTTCCAGACAATAAATTTTGCTACGCCTGACGCGCGTTTCGTCTATTCAAGACTCATCAGAGGCGCTCTACCAAAAAATTGAAAATGCCAATCACTGAATGAATATGAAGAGCATAGAACAGTATAACCAGAAATCCAAACTGGGGAACCAAATTATTACTAAGATATTCAACCTATGTCTGGGGTAGGAAGAACCTTAGGGTTGAGACAATTTTGAAATTTAGACGGATAATTTTAAGCTTTGATGTATTCTCCAACTCAAAAGTGTTGGTGCCGGAGCGGGCTAACCTCGGGGAATTTAAACTCCACCAGCAGTGCTAACCTTCACGTCTGTTCGAAAAACAAATGACAACAAAGTTCCAGACAATAAATTTTGCTACGCCTGACGCGCGTTTCGTCTATTCAAGACTCATCAGAGGTGCTCTACCAAAAAATTGAAAATGCCAAACACTGAATGAATATGAAGAGCATAGAACAGTATAACCAGAAATCCAAACTGGGGAACCAAATTATTACTAAGATATTCAACCTATGTCTGGGGTAGGAAGAACCTTAGGGTTGAGACAATTTTGACAATTTAGACGGATAATTTTAAGCTTTGATGTATTCTCCAACTCAAAAGTGTTGGTGCCGGAGCGGGCTAACCTCGGTGAATTTATACTCCACCAGCAGTGCTAACCTTCACGTCTGTTCGAAAAACAAATGACAACAAAGTTCCAGACAATAAATTTTGCTACGCCTGACGCGCGTTTCGTCTATTCAAGACTCATCAGAGGCGCTCTACCAAAAAATTGAAAATGCCAAACACTGAATGAATATGAAGAGCATAGAACAGTATAACCAGAAATCCAAACTGGGGAACCAAATTATTACTAAGATATTCAACCTATGTCTGGGGTAGGAAGAACCTTAGGGTTGAGACAATTTTGAAATTTAGACGGATAATTTTAAGCTTTGATGTATTCTCCAACTCAAAAGTGTTGGTGCCGGAGCGGGCTAACCTCGGGGAATTTAAACTCCACCGGCAGTGCTAACCTTCACGTCTGTTCGAAAAACAAATGACAACAAAGTTCCAGACAATAAATTTTGCTACGCCTGACGCGCGTTTCGTCTATTCAAGACTCATCAGAGGCGCTCAACCAAAAAATTGAAAATGCCAAACACTGAATGAATATGAAGAGCATAGAACAGTATAACCAGAAATCCAAACTGGGGAACCAAATTATTACTAAGATATTCAACCTATGTCTGGGGTAGGAAGAACCTTAGGGTTGAGACAATTTTGAAATTTAGACGGATAATTTTAAGCTTTGATGTATTCTCCAACTCAAAAGTGTTGGTGCCGGAGCGGGCTAACCTCGGGGAATTTAAACTCCACCAGCAGTGCTAACCTTCACGTCTGTTCGAAAAACAAATGACAACAAAGTTCCAGACAATAAATTTTGCTACGCCTGACGCGCGTTTCGTCTATTCAAGACTCATCAGAGGCGCTCTACCAAAAAATTGAAAATGCCAAACACTGAATGAATATGAAGAGCATAGAACAGTATAACCAGAAATCCAAACTGGGGAACCAAATTATTACTAAGATATTCAACCTATGTCTGGGGTAGGAAGAACCTTAGGGTTGAGACAATTTTGAAATTTAGACGGATAATTTTAAGCTTTGATGTATTCTCCAACTCAAAAGTGTTGGTGCCGGAGCGGGCTAACCTCGGGGAATTTAAACTCCACCAGCAGTGCTAACCTTCACGTCTGGTCGAACAATTTCCAACATGTATTAGGGCAATATAGCCATTTCATACATTTCATTATGAACACAATAGTAACACCAGTGATTTGGCTATAAGTTTGTTTTTATACTTCACATTGAATATATTATTAAAAATGTCACACAATTACTATGCACATCAAAGTCAGCTTTCCAAAGATTCAGCAACATTTACTGTAACACAATGCTTCCCTTTTCATACAAAAATGTCTGACAATAACAAATTTGAATTAAGCCAATGATTGCGCCAGATTTTCAAACACAGTAAGGTTCTTAAGGGGGTTTATATAGTTGCAATATTTTTCAAAATTGATTTCAAATCATATTTTTAAATAGGCATATAAAATGTACGAAATTGCTTCCAATTGGTAGCATTTCAAAGAAAAATTATTCAAATCTTAACCAAATTAATTCTGTAAACGATATGGCTTCCAAATCAAAACACCATATTTGTTCATAACTGATTTGATAGTGACTTGGTTCTTAAATAAGTTTCAAACACTAAACAATGATTTGAAAGTCATTTGAAAATGATTTGGAAGTGATTTGAATCAGAAGTGTTTGACTTTGGTTACCATACTATAACCGAATCCCTTTACAAAACATTTTACGATATGACACATTACTACCTGTGTTTAATAATTATACTAAGAATATCTGGCCACCAAATACCATGCATGTACTCGAATATCAGGCTTAAATTGTCAATAATATGTTAACAAAATAATCGTTTTTCGGGCCCAACCTATTGTTTATTCCGTACAAAGCACAAAAATAACACATTTTAAGAATTAAACCGATAAAAGTTAACCAAGACAGAACCTGAGACAAAAGCACTAAAAGAAAACAAGACGTTAAGGAACTCTCTTGTGAACACTGACAGTCTGGAACTTTGTTGTTATTTATATAACTGACAGCAACCTAAGAAACATATACTGACTGATGTAATAAAAACTCAAACAAATCGATTCCAAATCTAACATAACACTTCAAAGAACTAATTATTTAGTGCAATATATTCACACAAAACCGCCATATTTGATGACTGTAATAATTAAAAACAATAAAATAGTCAAAAGGTAATAGATTAACGTTTTAAAGTGTCTATCAAAACCACCTTGCATTCAACCTCTTAATCATTTTGTTTGCAAATGATATCTAAATTTGATTTGAAGATTTAACACAATCTAAGTAACAGCATATATGATAACGTATCATATTAATACATGTCCTATAGATACTACATGTAAAGGACAAGAAAAAATATACATGTATCTTATTTATTACAAAGACATTTAGAATTAGGAATAATTCTGTATTTCCACAATGGAAGAGTAGAAATTGCAAAAACAAGATGTCGGAGTAAGTATTAAAAAATATTTTGTATTATTCAACTTTTTCCATGATGTCTTATTTGACACAGGGTTATGCTGCTCCACAAGTACTGTCTTCATTCAAGAAATTTTACGGTAGACAACGTGCACTCGTAGACAAATATGGGATTTCTATCTCTAAACGAGTGCATAAGTTGGTTTGTGGTAAAATTTATTTTGTCTTCCTTTAGCGGATTTGACTCACTGATTTTGGTGTGTTGTGTGATATAGCAGACAGGAACCGCTAAGTTGAATAACTCTCTCGGGTTCACTCTTGTCACGACTGCCGTCATACGGGGTTTACATTTCACAGTTAATAAGATATGCTCGGATCTGCAGTTGTGTTTCTGATTTTAATAATAAAAACCGTTTTATTACTGAAAAATTATTAAAACAAGGTTATCGATATCACAAATTAGTAAAATCTTTTTCTAAATTCTTCCACAAGTATCGATCTCTTATTGAAAAATTTAATTGTACACGTCACTTTCTTATAGTGAAAGGAATATCACATCCTGTATTTTATGGTAATGTTTTTTATAAAGCTCACAAATTTAAAAGCAATCCAATAGAAATGAAAAAATTGGCTTCAAAATTTATTACGGAAAGGATATGAAATTAATATCTTGGTTAAATCTTTGAATTTAGTGTTTTTTGGCAGAAATATTGAAAACTTAATACTCGCTTTAAAACTTCCATAAACGTTTTTACTTTTGTCATTTTTAAGCATTATAGCGATCAAGCGTGTCGGTTTTGTGTGATGACACTTCACTAAATCATTATTGCTTGAAGTGTTGTGTCGGATCTAAAATCGATACGTTTGATTTTTTTACATCAGTCGATTGATGATTCTCAGCTAGCTGTCAGTAACAGCGAGTGTTCTATAGAGAGTTCCTTTACCGTCCTTTTGTTTGTTCTTGTTTTTTGTCTTAGGTTCTCTCTAGTAGAATTGGACTTTGATCGATTTGATTTTTATTGTGTGTTTAGTTTTTGTGCTTTGTCTAGGAATATTGATAGGGGGAAGGTTGGGCCCAAAATACTAGTTTAACCCCGCCACATATTACATGTGCCTGTCCTAAGCCAGGAATCCTTGACAAAGCTTTCGTTTGTACTTGTCTTTTTGATGTTTTCTGTTCCTTGTTTAAGAAGGGGGTCTATCTGTGACTATGTCAGGGCTGGATTTGAATTATGTGCATCTTATTTAGACCATGGGCCAATTGCATAGCCGCGAGCAGTGCCAGATGGCCTCGTTGAAGGCTGCTGGCGGTTGTCCATTGTGGTTTTTCTAAATTGCCGTTTGATTGTGGGCTGTGTCGCGTACACTTATTCCACATCTCTTTATTTTCTATTTTTTGCAGAGTTTGTCTCCTGTGCCGTGTGGATGCTGTAAAACGTATCCCCGTGCTTGAGGTGTATGCTCTTATATATTTTAATGATGGTAATTTTTGTGTGCGAGATAGCTTTCAATATTTTCAACCACCTTGTACTTATATTACATCTTTATTTTTTGCCCACTTCTACAATTAACTAAATTGTCTTGCTTTATTCTACTAATCCCTGTATTTGTTTCCATGTTGTCGCGTGTATTATGAACCTTGTCGGGAATCACTAGTAGTTTTAGCAAGACTATTTTAACTGTGGTACTTTTTTTATTATATAATGCTGAATGCATATATTTTTCGGTCCCGTCCTGTTTTGTCATGGAACATCTCTTTCTCTCCTTACAACCTTAATCATGATTTTACGAAATGGTAAAAAATACAACAACTCAAAACCACAAGCTAGGATATCCACATCCAACAATAACCTTCAATCTAATATAACCAGCCACTCTTCCTATACCGTAAATTCTTTTAAACCATCAGTCCAATCATCAAATACCAAACAACAAAAGAATCTTAATAACACATGCAATACGTTTAATAGCTCTTTTCGTGGATATCCTAAAGTCTTACCCTGTAGTGCTTCGAAATGACAAACGTGAAACAGGTTAATCAGAAACACCACTGTTACATCTAGTATAAATGGACGAACTTTCTCTACTAAATTGACCCAAGATGTTAACTGACGCACAACAAATTTAATTTATTTAATATCTTGATCCGAACCTAATTGTAATATTCAGTATGACGGGGAGACTGGTAGGTATTTGTCGAAAAGAACTTCCGAACATCTGTATCGCTTTCGCCGCTTTAAAAAGTATAAATGCTATCTTTATCAACACTTACATAAACACAACCACAACATTAAGTATATTAAAGTTCAGCCACCTGAAATTATTAATAGAGATTTAAATTTAAGTAAAAGACAGTTTCGTAGAGAAAGACGACTTGCTGAACTTGATTGGATCAAAAAATTACAAACCGCATACCCTCTGGGTCTTAACGATGACATCATGGGACAGGGTAGCATATCAAGATCATCAAACATAAATGTCATGAATTTAGTGATTCCTCGTAAACGGAACAAACGATCGCATGGTAAACGAATAAATCGTAATGTCAGAAAACATCACCGCTCTGACTCAAGTATTACTGATCTTATTAAAATCTTTAAAAATAATGGACGTCATCATCTGTTTTGTAAATTATGTTCAATACCCATTTCTAAATTAAACAGTATCCGTTTGGAATGTAGTACTATATCTCATGCAAGTCCATTATATGAAGGTGCACTCATCATCTCTTCTTTTTGTTATTATAAACTGTTTCCCAAAATTGAAAACCCAGAAGACCACATTCGACATTTTTATAAAATTAACCTACATTAATAGAGGACTTGACTTCATAAATATATCTAGTATATTTATGGATCCTAATATTCAAGATCTCATTCCACCTTATTTTTCTAATACCGAACCACCTATTGTATCTTATAAATATAAGAAACCTACACGTAACATTATTTTTAACTATACAATAACTACAACTGATGAAGAACTAGACACGAATATTCCTTTAACATGCGACTGTACTAAATCTGATTTCAGATATGCTCCTTGTGATCATGTTGTTACCGGAGACCTTTCAATCGTCAATGACCCAGAGGTTATCAATTTCTTGAAAAAAGGACCAAAGTTTAGACCACCTACTAAAATTAATTGGAATTCCTGCCTAAATTGTATCAAAACTTCCCTTCTCTCTTATTGCAAATCTTGGATCAGGAGAGAAGGGGCCGACTCAAAATCTCTAGACCGTTTTATTAATAAATTTATGGCAATTGTTCAACTCAGAATTAGCCAATTTCAAAATTCATTTGTAGATTTTAGGCCTAATACTTACCTTAATAGAATAAAGTCAAAAATCCGTTTACTTGGTTTGCGATACGTGTTTGTTCCCGCCGACAAAGCAGCTAACAATGTCGTTGTGGTATGAAGAAAGTATTACCTTGAGGTTTTAATGCACGAAATAAAAAATTCGAACACTTTCGTTCCCGTGCATTCGACAGAATCAGGTATCATTGACGATCATATCATAGCGACCACAGCACTTCGAGTTGCCCCGACATTCTTTAAGTTACCTACTATGTACTGGATACCTAAATTGCACAAAAATCCATATAAATCTCGTTTTATCTCTGCTTCAAGTAAGTGTTCTTTAACCCATATTTCCAAAGTTCTATCACTTACTTTAACTACTATGAAGGAATTTATTATTCAATACTGTGAAAGGGTATTCGAAAACAGTGGAATTAATTATTTTTGGAGTGTAAAAAATTCTCTTGATGTTTTGGACAAGCTTCGTGCTTTTGAAAATACTTTTCATACCGTTGATAGTTACGATTTTTCTACTTTATATACTAACCTTCCACATAATCTGATTAAAAAGAAATTTGAATATTTGGTTAAATGGTGTTTTGACAAATCTAAAAGTGATTATATCTGTTCTAGAGTTTCAAAATGATTTAGTAAATCATTTTTTAGTAACGAGACTCAAAAGGGTTACATCAACTGGACTGATGCAGAAACTATTACTGCTCTAAATTTTTTGTTAGATAATATTTACATACGTTTTGGTAAACAAATTTATCGCCAAATTATTGGTATTCCTATGGGTACTAATTGTGTGCCACTTATAGCCGACCTTTTCCTATACTGTTATGAATCACAATTTATGGCTAAATTACAAAAAGACCCGAACAAACAGAACCTAATCGAAACTTTCAATTATACTTTTAGATATTTAGATGATATTCTTGCACTCAACAATCCTTCATTTTCTAATTTTATTACAGATATCTATCCTTCTGAATTAACCTTGAACAAATCTAACGTCACCGGTGATAGATGTCCTTTTTTTAGATTTAGATTTAAGTATTATTGACGGAAAATTACATACCAAAGTATATGATAAACGTGACGACTTTACCTTCCCTATCATAAATTTTCCTTTTCTTGAAGGAGATGTTCCACTAGCGCCGTCATACGGGGTTTACATTTCACAGTTAATAAGATATGCTCGGATCTGCAGTTGTGTTTCTGATTTTAATAATAAAAACCGTTTTATTACTGAAAAATTATTAAAACAAGGTTATCGATATCACAAATTAGTAAAATCTTTTTCTAAATTCTTCCACAAGTATCGATCTCTTATTGAAAAATTTAATTGTACACGTCACTTTCTTATAGTGAAAGGAATATCACATCCTGTATTTTATGGTAATGTTTTTTTATAAAGCTCACAAATTTAAAAGCAATCCAATAGAAATGAAAAATTGGCTTCAAAATTTATTACGGAAAGGATATGAAATTAATATCTTGGTTAAATCTTTGAATTTAGTGTTTTTTGGCAGAAATATTTAAAACTTAATACTCGCTTTAAAACTTCCATAAACGTTTTTACTTTTGTCATTTTTAAGCATTATAGCGATCAAGCGTGTCGGTTTTGTGTGATGACACTTCACTAAATCATTATTGCTTGAAGTGTTGTGTCGGATTTAAAATCGATACGTTTGATTTTTTTACATCAGTCGATTGATGATTCTCAGCTAGATGTCAGTAACAGCGAGTGTTCTATAGAGAGTTCCTTTACCGTCCTTTTGTTTGTTCTTGTTTTTTTGTCTTAGGTTCTCTCTAGTAGAATTGGACTTTGATCGATTTGATTTTTATTGTGTGTTTAGTTTTTGTGCTTTGTCTAGGAATATTGATAGGGGGAAGGTTGGGCCCAAAAAACTAGTTTAACCCCGCCACATATTACATGTGCCTGTCCTAAGCCAGGAATCCTTGACAAAGCTTTCGTTTGTACTTGTCTTTTTGATGTTTTATGTTCCTTGTTTAAGAAGGGGGTCTATCTGTGACTATTTCAGGGCTGGATTTGAATTATGTGCATCTTATTTAGACCATGGGCCAATTGCATAGCCGCGAGCAGTGCCAGATGGCCTCGTTGAAGGCTGCTGGCGGTTGTTCATTGTGGTTTTTCTAAATTGCCGTTTGATTGTGGGCTGTGTCACGTACACTTATTCCACATCTCTTTATTTTCTATTGAGTTCGAGTTGTTGATTTCCGTTCGGTTGATTTTGTGTTTTGTGTTTCTTCGTGCTGTTTCATTTTTTGTGTTAATCGGTTTTTTGGTTTATCGTTGATCTTTTGGACTTTTTCACTTGAATGTCCATATTAAGAATTGATTATGTTGGCAATGGTAACAAACTCAACGAGAACTTAAGTCAAAAGATTCAAAGGTGTCTTTGAATAAAAGAGCAGTATCCTGCTTATAATAACACCCGATGTTGCGTTTTCATTGTTTAGTGTAAGGTTTTTACAGTAATATTAATTCATGTTTTTCTATTGATGGGCTCTTTGGTACGGAAAACAGAAACATAAAATTTCAGTTTCTTGGTTCTAATTGATTCCACAATTACTGAGTTAAAATCTCAAGCTTTATTGTCAAATACAAAGAAGGAAAATGTTCAAGATAAAGAAAACTGACAAAACATTAAGAATGTATTACCAAAACCCACTAAAAGTTTATGTTAATCTTGATAAGTTTTGTTCATCTGTCGTAAACCTTTTAGGCGAAGCCTACTAAAATTATAATCATTATCATTAACATGGGGTGTTCTTGTAAAATGCAAATAAGATTGTATTATTTTTATATTGATATTTATTTTGACCTTAAAATACATAATAATCTTCAAATCACAAGAAATATGACGAGTGAACAATAAATATATTACAAGTTAAAAAATAACGAGATGGTTAATAAATCTATGCAACACATCTTCGTGGGTGGTAAAGGGTTTTTTCGTGCATCGTGTTGAGCAATTTTTATTTCCCGTTCAGCCGTGCATAGAGGTTCATCGTGCATCGTGTTTCTCTATTTCATTTTTCTTTCATCGTGATTATCATTTTTTTATTGGCCGTTCATCGTGATTGTCATTTTTTATTGGCCGTTCATCCGTGCACGTTCCCCCCTTTACCACCCCCATCTTCCAGTTAAAAGCCGAATTACACAAAAACAAAACACACAATCAATAACAACAAGTTTGATTTTTTATTTGATCAGTGTTTATTGTCTTAGTATTGACCAAAATTATTAGTACTGGTATATTCATTGTGTTTGGTTTGATCCTGTTCGAACCTTTTGGATTTGAGTATTTTTCATTTAATATTTTGGATGTTTTGAAACAAATGCTGATGATTAGGGCTACTCTTTGAAATATCAATATACAGCGTAACCAAATTAAACGTTTTTATACGTGTTTTGGTATTGTATGTTGCACTTAATATTGATTTCTTTTAAAAAAACACACTTAAATATATTAAGCAAACAAAAATAAAATATCCTTTCTTCTTTAGGGCTGAATTGGCTGATCTACCTGCTGCATCACTAGTTTTAAAATATGGAATCCCGGTAAGAATTGCATTTATAGAATTGAAAAGGAATTTTGTAATCAAAATTAAGACGATAAGTCAATCTTCATTAAATACAAAATCATCAAAACCCTTTCAGTGTTCACTTTGTTTGACCTAGAATCGACTTCAGCTAATAGTTTTATACGGAAATCAAGTTCAATAATGTTCACTGGTCGCTGTCCAAAATAAATACTGTCTCGTAAGATCGTATATAGATGTACAAATAATAAAAACAAATCATATTATTTTTTTAGTTAATTTGTCTGATAGTGTTAAGTGTATTTGAGTGTAAGAGGACTGGGAAAAAATATCGAGTCGCCGCGTGAGTATGATTTTAAGAACTAAATAAAGGATTTTAATGTAGAAAACAACCGCATATGCCCCGTTTTCATAACGTTGTCTTTAATATAATAATTACCACTTGGCTTTCTAATAAAACTATAGACAATGTGGAAAAATATGCCACAGTCGTTAAAAGCTTGAGCAGGATATTGCAGGATGAAAAGGAAGACACCCAGATAAACAAACTGTGCAAGTTAACAGTATATGGTATTATCCTCCCGGTTCACGACATCACATGGTCAAGAGTGATATAAGGAATATGAATCTGATGTCTCAGCAAATACTAAGCCCCAAACTTTTTGAATTTTGCATAAACTAAAAGAAGTTTCGAACTGCTAACTGTATTTCTGCTACGCAAAGAAGACAACAGAAAAAATAACCTATCTCTGTGGTAACACAGAAGAAATACTTACATTCAAAATTTTAGAGATAGCGACATGTGCCATCATGATGATCTTGTAATTTGCTACTGACCCTACAGCTTTGACAATATTATTGTTACAATTTACATTATGTTATAAAGAAAACATGACCAAAATATATATTCCAATGTCCACGTTTGACACAGAAATTGCTAACACAGGGTTATGTTTCTTCACCGTTGATGTATTGACTCAAGAAATTTTACAGTAGACCTGTTCACTCGTAGACAAATGTGGAATTGCGATCTCTCAAATGAGAACAGATGGTGGTTTGTCGTAGAGTTTTGTTTTGTTTTCCATTACCGGATTTGACACACTGAATAGGAGCTGAGCAGCACAACGGATGTGCTATAGCAGACAGGAAACGCTTTCTCTTCCGTAGCTCATGAGTACACCTTTGTTATGACTTGAGTTCGTGTTGTTATTTTTGTGTTTTGTGATTCGTCGTGGTGTTCTTACAAAAATGTATTCATGTTCATCAGTTTGTCGTTGCCCTTTCTGACTTTTGACATTCGAATGCCCCAGCCCGCCCCGCTTCTTCCAAAACGATCATATCAAGTTATGTGAATGTTAGCATCAAGTTCATAACCATAAGAAAAAAATCGAAATAAAATTGTAATACGTTGTATCGTGATTCCATAAATTTCTCACTTCCGACAAACGTTGACATAAAATTTTTGGTACGATCATTTCTAGTAAAATATGTTTTTCACTAAATACTCTGAAAACCGCATCCATGGCCCGCTTGATAACTGTACAAAACAGGTGTCCTTTTTGGCTTTGAGGGGCAAATAAGGGCGAGTGATCAGAAGGGATTTGACAAAAATCTTTTGAATGAAATGGTTGCAAGAACGAAATGATCATGTGATGTCACTGGTGTAAAATCTGGTAGAAAAAAATAAAAACGATCTAATATCCGGAACTTTTATGACTGAATTTAAGGTAAATATAGAGTGTTCCATTTTATTAATACAAGTGCTTTTTTACAAGTAATATACATATTTTTTGTAGAAATACAAGACGCTTTATCTATATCTTCCGTCTTTAACATGTTTAAGAGACAAGCTGAGCTTTATTTAGATTTATCCGCCTCGCCGATACGCACACATTGATAGAAATATTAAAAGAAATTACATGATTTGATATTACTTTGGTCGACGTAAAATATCATTGTTATGCTCCGTATCCTTAAGCAAACACTACAAGGGGTGCATATACATGTATATTAAGCGCCAGTTATTTCTTACTGATGATGAGCTCGAAAAAAACTTATTTACAGTATCGTTGTACTGGCGTTGCTAATCTCGATAACTTGTATGATTGATCGAACGAATTTGTATGTGATATTAGCAAAGATATATATTATAAAGTAGTTTTTTTTAAATTGCAAACAACTTCAGACCAGTTGATCTCCTAAAAGATGACCACCTGATCTTGCCTTATGCTGCAGCGTTTGGCGTTGTGTCTTCTCTTGTTGTTTATCTACTGGTAGATGGAAGAGAGATAATGACTTATATAAATGTTTCTGAGGATATAAAGCCATGGATTAAACGTAAGTTAATCTGTATGGTCATGACAACCTTTATTTCGTTTTAATACTATGTGAAATAAAATACATTGCAATGCAGTAATAGTTATACATGCAAATAGTCAACAAACGTGTACACAAGAAAACTATCCAAAAAACTACCAGATCTAGACAAACAATCTTTTATAAATTCCGTCAATTAAGAAATAATCCATTGTCGCCGGCCATGGTTTATTGGAGATTTTAACATGGGTTGCCATTGTTTTCGTTATCATTTTACCCTGAGTGGAGCACAGCGGAGACAAGGGGTAAAATAAACGAAAACAATGGATATCCATGTTAAAATCGACAATAAACCATGAGCGGCCATGGATTATTTCTATTTTAATATGCAATTTTTGTGTTTTCCGTTGACCTATAGTGCAAGACAAAATGTTTGCCATTTTTGTTGTTTTTGTACACAAAATATACTATGACGTCATTGATTTTAGTATTAAAGTAACGTTGACGTCGACCCAGTGTTTATTGGAAATTTACACAAGGCTTGTGGTCATGGCTGCCTTTGTTCGTGGGCTTGGTCCATATTAGAATAGAAAAGAATATATGTGACACTTATCAGATGGGTGGAGATGTTTGTATGTCATAGGTCTTTGTTTTATTCTTCCTTTTCATGATATGACATGCTAAATTGACAATATGTAATGAAATGAGTATACTTTAGCAGGCATGAACTGCTTACTTTTCAGGAGCACCGGAGTTCACTCACTTTATGACCTGAGTTTGAATTGTTGATTGCTATTCAGTAAAAACAAATAAAAATGTGTTTTTTTGGGGGAAAACATGTGTTATTAAGGAAACAAAACCTTAGGTTTTCTCTTTAATATTTTTCACTTCCATATTATAGGAACAAAATTAAAAAGACGCACTGTATATACAATCGACACATGTGATGGTTTCTGGGGTTACTGTATAACATATCTTCATACTTAATATTTGTTTCAGTACCAGTATGGTTGTTGGAATCCATTCTAAAATCATTTCAATATTATCCAGTTTTCGCAGCCATTAGACATATAACACCAATTGTTGGACCAGTCTGTGGTCTTGTTTGTGGCAGTATTCTGTAAGTAAAGTGTAACGTTACAGATGCAAATTATAAATGTAAGTCAAGATACAAACTGGCCTATTTTGAAATCCTGTTTCACGAACGATAAAAGAATGGATTAATGCAGCTAAATACTATAAATCAAATATTCATATGATGAAAATCAAGTGTTAAAGTATCATTATAATGTATTATAACCTTTTTTGTAAAAAGCAGAAAAATCAGGAAAACGACATTTTAAAACACTTAGAAAATAATGAGATGTGGAATGAGTGTAACATATTTAAGATATTAAGCAAGCGGAAAACTAGAAAGACCACAATGAAAACAGCCAACAGTCTTTAACAAGACTAAATCTTCCAAAAAGCCTTCAGAATAGCATTTTTAATGTCTTCCCCTTTTAACAACAGTTTTTCAATGGTTGGTTAGGTTTAAAATCTGAGTTTTCATTTACCTTTTTTTACCGTACAAAAAGTGTCTAAACATGGTATAGCATGTGCCATAAGAATGCACCCATTTTGATATACACATATCATTTAAAACATTAATATATTCATATTGTTGTCAAATTTTTACAATGGGATGGAATTATTTTTATTGGGCCGTGTGATTTGTACGATATACATTTGTTTCATATTATCAAAGCTATCAATTATATACCCGTTTAAATTTTAAAATTGTCTAAACGCTAAGGTTCCTCCTACAGAAATAGGTAGATGATCATATATTTAATTTGGCTCCCCAGTTCGGTATTTTTGGTTTATTGTATTGTGCTTTTCATAATCATGTGTTTGGCTTTCTCAATATTTTTGGTAGAGCGATTCTGATAAGTCTAGACTCGCGTCAGGCGTACAACCCGTCCGAATTAACTATGGACTTTCGATTGTAGCGTAAAGTGAAGCGTGCAAAGAACAATGAAAATTTACGTCATCAAGAACAAACCAATCGTTAACAAAACCAACAAATCGTCACATTGGGAAAAAAATTATTGTAAAAAGTTAATTGAGTTGATTGACTGATTACTAAGATACTTTTAAAAATCACGTGGTTTTCCATTAAGTCGTTTCTAGGACCTGATGAATTGGTCGTGCAAACATTAAATCTGAACAGAATATTGATGAATGGTCTGACTAACGTTGCACGCAGCTTTCATCTGATTGGGTTTTTCTACTATGACGATTTGATGTTTTTGTTACCATTTGGCTCGTTTATGACGACGTAAATTTCCATTGTTGTGTCAATCGAAAGTCCATAGTTAAATCGGACGGGTTGTAGGCAAAATTTATTGTCTGGAACTTTGTTTTCATTTTAAATTGTTTAATATCTACCGATAAGAATCGACGAAGAACTTCTATGCTGATATAGTGAAATAATCATTGATAATACCTAAATTAAACGAGACTTACCTTGGTTAAGTCGATGTTTGATTGGGATTCTATAAGTCATAGAATCACTGAAGGGATTAAATGAGATTGTGTTGCGCATGACTAACCATCAATTTTCAAAGGTTTTTGGCAATATATAGCAGAACTAAATTAAACCTTTAATAAATTGTTATATTACTTATAACACCAAAGCTGCCGGGTGGGCAGGGTGGCATTTAATCCCTTCAGTGATTCTATGACTTATAGAATCCCAATCAAACATCGACTTAACCAAGGTAAGTCTCGTTTAATTTAGGTATTCTATTACGTCATATCACTTCCGGGACTAAATGAGACTTTAAAGTATATATTGCAAAAAACATACAATAAAACTATATGTACATAATGTAAAGTCACTAACCTTTAGTTAGACCCTTGTAAAACATCATCCTCAAAGGAGCAAAGATTTTGAACTGGCTTATTGTAGAACTTTGCAAAAGTCGAAGCATTGGACCATCCTGCCTTTTCCATAATGATATTTATAGGAACCAAATTTTTCATTGCTTTTGATGATGCAGCAGATCTTACTGAATGAGCTTGAAACATAGTAGTGTCAATTCCAGATCTGAACATATATGTCTTTAACCAACGGGCAATAGTACTTTTTGAAACTTCTGCATGTGGTTTTATATAACTGATAAACAACTTAGAATGTTTGCGCAAAGCGTCTGTACGTAACAAATATTCTTTTAACAAAGTATATGTACACAATCTCCTATCTGGAGGATATGGTTTAATAGATAAAACAGGACTTTTATATCCTGGACGACATTGTTTTAACAATCCCTCAAATTGAAAAATATATTCCGAACTCAACTTTTTTACATTATGTACAGATAACAAATGAAGCGATTGGGTTCTTGTAGCATGAGTCAATGCAATCAGCATACACAACTTTAATGTTAAATCTTTTAAACTTAAACCTTTCACTGGTGATAGTTTTCTCAACAATGTTAAAACTTGCTCTACATCCCATGTATGTGTATAACGTGGTAACGACGGTCTTAAATTATAAACACCTTTTAAAAATCGTATAACTAAAGGATGCTTTCCAATAATAAAATCTTCAATCTTTATTCCTAAAGACGATAGTGCCCCTCTGGCCGTATTAATTGAACTGTAACCTAAGTTTGAATCAAACAAATTTGTAAAAAATGTTAAAACATCTTCTATATCAGGTTGAAGAAAACTGATTTCCCTTTTATTACAGTACTGAATCCATCTTTTAATGAACGACTGGTATTGTTTTTTAGTAGATGACCTCCATGAAGACATGAGAATCTTAACTGTTTTTCTAGAAAAACCTTGTTCTCTGTATCTTTGCCGGACACACGACATATCATCAGTTTTAGACTGTCTTGTAAAGGATGAACTAGGTCTTTGTGCGGCATGCATATCATGTCTTTCTTCTGCTTTATCAGTAAGGGTTGGTCTATCAACAGTTCCATTAGGCGCGTAAACCAAGGTTGAGTTGGCCAGAGGGGTGCAACCACTATCGCGTTGACTTCTAACAGTTTTATCCTCTGAATACAATATCCCAATTGACTGAAAGGAGGAAACATATAAATTAAGTCAAATTTACTCCAATCAACTGTAAAAGCATCAATAAAAGTGGCAAATGGATCTGGTTTCAAAGAGCAATATGTTTTTACTTGGTTATCTAATCTCGAGGCAAACATATCTATATCTGGTTTACCCCATTTTTTAGAAATTTTTCTAAAAATTTTTGAATTCAATTGCCATTCCAAGTTATCATCAAAATTTCGAGATTTTTCATCTGCCTCTTTATTCTTTTTACCAGCAATATGGGAGCATGAGAGCCAAACATTATTTTGTATGCACCATAGCCAAATTTCTTTACTTATAACATTACAATCTTTGGATTTTGAACCTCCCATATTATTTATGTAGGAGACAGCAGTTGAATTATCTGTTAGAATTTTTATATGACAATTTTTAACAGACTCAGACAAAGTTTTTAGAGCATAAAGGATAGCTAACATTTCAAGATAGTTAATGTGCTTTTCTTGTTCTTCCCGGGTCCATCTACCACCAATTTTCTGATCAAGCAATACAGCACCCCAACCTTGAAGAGATGCATCTGTATTTAAAATTTTGTCTGCAACCCCATGTGTTATTTTTCTTTTCTGCGACTTAATATTTGTGAACCACCAATGTAGCTCTTCTTTCATTTCTGAAGTAATTGGCATGTAAGCATCATAATTCCCTAATGATCTTTTTAAAGCAAATATTTTTTCATTTTCTAATTTTCTATAATATAGTTTGCCATACTCAACTGCTGAAATGTTGAGACGATTAAACCAATAACCTTAGCTACACTTCTTATTTTGTCTTTATTTCTCTCATACAAATTTTTGCATTCTGTAATTATAATTTCTTGTTTTTCAGATGGTAAGAACACTGACATTTCTTCTGAATCAATAACATTACCAAGAAATTTAATTCTTTTTTGTGGAATAAAAACAGATTTTTCTTCATTTACCATAAAACCCAGGTTTTCCATTAATGAGGTTGTCTCAGACACATTTTTCTCACATTCATTTTCAGTGTCTCCACACAAAAAACTATCATCTATATATCCTATATTTACAAACCCTAAACTTCTAAGTTTTGCATAAACAGGCTTCATTAGTTTTGTAAAGTATCTTGGTGCACAAGCTAACCCATTCGTCAAGCAGGTATATTGATAAATTTTGTTATTAAATTTAAACCTTAAATATTTTTGATGTTCTGGAGCCATATGAACACTATAATATGCATGCCTCAAGTCTACAGATGCCATAAATGTTCCTTTTGTGATAAGCTTAATAGCAGACTCAAATGTATCCATTTTAAAATGGTGATATTTTACATTTTTATTAATTTTTTTCAAATTTAAAATCATTCTTTGCTCCCCATTTGGCTTTGGTCTTAGAAAAATTGGTGATAAAAATTGATTTTGACATTCTTGAACCTCAATTAAGACTTTTTTATCTAAAAGTTTTTCAATTTCCTGTTCAACAATCATAAATTGATCTGTACTAAATACTGATTGATATGTATTATGATTAAAATCTATTTCTTTTTCATTTTCTAACTCAATATGACAATTTTTAACTATATCCAAAACTTTTGCATCAGTCGTGAGTTTTTTCCAATTATTAACAAAATTTTTCAATCTACCTGCTTGAAAAATGTCTTTATTTTTACTAACCTCATTTGTCTGACTAACTTTTTCTAATGTCTCTGCCCTCTGCTGGAGGTTGAGGCTGAACCTCCCCTCTTCATGTTTTTTGAGTAGTCACCAGTAGGCCTATTAGTTCCTCGATAACCACCACGATAAGTACCACGGTAACCACCTCTACCTCTGTATCGGAGTCCTCTAGCTCTATAGCCTCTTGAATAACCCCTGCCTGTGCCATAAGTGCCACCTAATCTATTGCCTATTTTCCTAGTGTCTTCAATGTCTTTGGCAGTCTTAGAGACATCATCGCCAAATAAATATCCTGTATACGGCACAGCCTGTGCACACAAGTGTGAATAATTATAATCAAGTTCAGGCTTCATAATTTCTCTTCTTACTAAATTGATTTGCCTATTTGCATGACCTAATAGAGCAATAGTATCATTACACCTATCAAACATATTATCATCAATGTTCTCACTTTTAGCCATTTTATCAACTGTATTTGTCAAAATTGTGGCAGCTTTAATAACAGTTTTTTCGATGTTTTGTAACTTTCTGTCACAGGTTTGTGTGAACGGGGAAAGCACATCCCATACTAGTTGATTTGTTTTTACAATTCTTAGAGCCTCACAATTTTCTGGTCTAGGATTCTTTTCATCCTTTACTAATTCATTATACTGTTCTTCGTCCATACCATTTAAAAATAGATTTGTGACATTTTTTGCCAAAATTTCATCAATTTTCTCACCAACAATATCCTTAACTTTGGACCTCTTTGACATGTTAGAAAATTTGCTTGTTTTTCCCTCAGTGTTTTCATTTTCAGATTCTGTTCTTTGTTTTTTGGGTGGGGGTTCGATGACATTGTCATTATCATCTACTTGTTCATGATTGTCATTATCATAATTCTCTTCATCATACTCTTCATTGTAATCATTGTCATAATCATAATACCCTTCTGAAATTTCAGACACTTTATTTGCCAAATCATTGATTTTCTTATCTTGAATTTTCTGGTTTTCTTGAATAGATTAAAGCATTGTAAGAACAATATTTTCATTGTCTTGAGAAGGACTCTCAGCCCTTACATTGGTTTTTCTTGTCAAACCCGATGTACTCGGCACCGGTGAAGGGGCACGTGTTTCATTCACGTTTGGCTTGTTTTGAACCTTGTCGGAACGTTTACCAGGTCCTTTTCTTTCACTAACAGCGTTAGTTGTACTATTGGCCTTCTTTTTGGAAGTTTTGTTCTCTTCCATGTCTAATTCAGGGACATCGTCCTCATTTGTTTGGCCACTAAGTTTTTTCTGAACCATTTTTTCAGCCATCTTTTCCCGCATCATCCGGGTACTCGTCAATTTACGACAGTCGTAAATCGGCTTTTAATTTAACGACAATATTACAATATTGTTTACGATATGTAAACAAAAGTATTGAACAACGTTCAATTTTATTTTTCAATAAATAAATTATGGTTAGGAAGAGAAAATTGGACAACGTCCGTTCTCTTCGAACGCTAACAACACATTGATGGTTAGTCATGCGCAACACAATCTCATTTAGTCCCGGAAGTGATATGACGTAATAGAATTGCTGAAAGAAGCAGAGGTTTCCGATGGAGTATTCAAATTTCAAGGTCAGAAAGGATAGAGACAAAACCAGTAAACAAGGAAAGGAGAAAAAAAACGGACAACATAAACAACACGGAAACACAAAAACTACTGAATACATGTACCAATTAACACACAAACTCTAGTTTGCTGAAAATAAAGGGATACGAAAAATTTGAATAACAATAAGCCTTTGATTATAGTTTCCCTCTACAAATGATAATGAAACGAAAGGGTATAAACTGCTTTTATTCCTTGTTACTTTATGAATACTAAAATTATTTGTTAACTTCTGTTATTCTATCCAATCATGTGTAATTTATGTATCTTTTTTTGGAATATATTAAAATGTACTGCTTTTTATAGGACCTATGATCATGTTTATACATTAGCCACCGCAAAGAGCGAAGAAGAAGCCTTAAGTGTATGTGTATTGGGTATTATTGAACGAACATTAAACGATGCCATGCTTTTAAATAGAACAAAAGTAGATGAAAGTAAGTTCAAACGATGCAAGAAAAAAGTCATGAATTATCAGGAAAACTGGGTCCGACAAAGGAGCCAAAAATTTGTATCTTTAGATCTAAATAGACATTTTGCATACAGTTTCTGCATCGTGGAACTGTTTATATTTCTGTAAAACATTTTTTAGCATTCGATATTGCAAGTGCTAGTAATTTTATTTAAGGTAATGGGGTGTCTAATAGTTTTTCCATGAAATTTTCTTAAGTTTTGGTGACAGCTAACCATATTAAAATTATCTCCCCTTAATAAGTTGACATTGCGAAAAAGGTGTTTTTTTCCCATATGTTTGTTACAATTCCAGTTTTCATGTTTATGCAGAAATAAATATGATCAAGAAGCATTATTTAATTCAGAGAATCCTTAATTAACCCAATTGGTTTTTTTGGCAAGTATAACTGCAACGAAATGCACAATGATGTAATTACTCTTAAATATACCTTATGCTATATATATTGAATAAAACAAATACAATACAGTTCTAGGAAATTAAAGTCTCCTTTTTGTTGACTGCATTGGGCATGTTGGGTTGAAAAAAAACATTATGCTTGTTTGTTTGTTTAAATAGACAACGCCTTTACCATTATAGTTACCAGGGTATACTGCTATTTGGGTCACAGTTGCATTACCAGAGCTGATGTGCCTCGCCTACTTACTTTTCTTCTTCATGTATAAGTTGATTTTTGATCTACGCTCAAAATGTGTTAGAACTAATAATGATATGGTGAAAGTGAGTACATACAATTACGTAAACTAATACAAGTAAACGTGAGTTTGTAACCCTTTCAATTTATTTCAAACAAGCTCGATTCCTTTGATTCTGTAATTTTACATATCTTTTAGATGTATATTTTAAAACCAACTTATTTATTAAAAAAAACAACAACTACCAAAAATCAACACAAAAATTAAAAGATTTTTTTTAAAACTCTTAATTAGAAGAGTTTGAAGCTTCTTTTTTATAGTGTTTTGTTGTGTTGTTATTTTCACAAATGTTGTGTGTTCAAGATTTTTCTTTTACCATGGATGTTATGTCATTGGTTTAATGTTGGTACGTGTAGTAGAGTAAACACTAAGTATTTTGAGATATTTTATAAAATGATCTTGTCCATATATGTGAATCTGTAACCTTTTCAAACCTTTTGGCTTTGAGCACTTATCTTTAAATATGTTTGGTTTTTGACCTTCCAATGTTTTGATTCAAATACTGATGATGAGAGATTGCTCCTTGAAACATCGATATACATTATTACCAATTTTATTATATTCGTTTTGGTATTGTACTAGAAAAAAGTGTACTTAATGTTAGAAAACTATAGTTTCTACAACGCGATCGAGGTGATTATGGAATTTCTAAAATCAAGGAAATTAATTTGATCGCTTGCCGAGCGATTAAAATATCAAATTTATTTCCCCAAAATGTTAGACCCATTATCATCGATTATTTAGTTATAGAAAAATTTCTCAAATATCCACAGGTAAAAAAATGCAAAAAAGGTTGATCATCAATTGCACGTGCAGTTGCGCTGAGAATGTTTTTGTATCTATTATAACCTGTTCATGTAGGTTTATCCTTTCAGGAAAATGAAATCATCAAAGTAAATGGTTTCGAAAGAAAATATGTAAAGTGGATTCTACATAACAGAAGTGAAGACAAAGAATCAAGGTCTATTTAATAAATAATATATCGGAAAACCATGCCTGTATCTTTGCAAAAACACTAATTAAGTAATGATATAATGGAAACAAGAAATATCATGAATGTTGAGCATAGACCAAATTTATAATAAGTTTAGCAGTACCATATTTTAAACGGACACCGAACGCTCTAAGCTGAGTGGGTTTTTTTGTAGCTTCACTATCAATGATCGTTTGCAAATAGACTTTGTAAGAATTACTCATTGAAACCTCGATATGCCAGACAAAAACTGGATTTTTAAAAAGCTTGCTGACTTTTAACAACGAATGACAAGTTTTTGAGCTGCTCTATGGGCTAGTGGCCCACTTCTATACTTTATGGATAGGGGGTTGCCGCTGAAATTTTGAAACCCAACCCTTTATATATTTTGAACTTGAAAATTAGATACTGTAAAATATATTTTACTGAAAAAAAACAGCCTTATCTCATTATTGATACTGCATGAGAACTGAAGATAAAATGGATATGATTTATTCTTTCATAACTTTTCAAAGATGCTTTGTCAATCAACGTACACGAAAAGAAGTAAGAATTTCGTCGCATGGCTTGTCATATAATCAGCAGCACGTCCTATTACCTTCTATATAGAAAGTGACTCAACCTTCGGAGTCTATGGGACTATCTATATTTTGGGACGTACATGACTGTTTATTTTACGATTTAATTAAAAAGTGTCACTGACGAGTTTTTGCTATGGTTCTAGACAAATTTGGTTTATGTATATATTGATGCAAATTTGTACAAATACGTTGAGCCATCGGTAACCCTTTAGAGGAAAATTCAAAAAATTAAATATATCAGACTGCAAATAAATAACTGCGCATTTACATGTCTTTTTGTCCCCCGCCGCAACGCGGCGTAGGGACTTAGTAATGGTCTCCGTCCGTCCGTCTGTCCGTCCGTCCGTCCGTCACGTTTTTTGTGGGTGCAACTCCTCGGACACTACTGAACGGATGTTGCTGAAACTTTACACACTGATAGGGTACAATTAGTAGATGATCACCCCATATTTGAAATTTTCAAAATGGCCGCCGTTTCCATTGAAACGGAAGAAAGGTCAAAATATAGGACATTCAATATCTCGGTTACCTAGGTGCACAGGGTTCTGAAATTTTGTAGGCTGATAGAGCAAAAGGTACTCTATAATAATACGAAAAAAATTTTGAAGCGATATTTACGATTTTTGAGTTATTAACGAATTTGTGATTTTTCAGTCTGAAAAATGGGACTTAGTCAAACGTTTTTGTGGGTACAACTCCTCGGACACTACTGAACCGATGTTGCTGAAACTTTACACACTGATAGGGTACTGTTAGTAGATGATCATCCAATATTTGAAATTTTAAAAATGGCCGCTGTTTCCATGGAAACAGGGAAGAAAGGTCAAAATATAGGACATCCAATATCTTGGTTACCTAGGTGCACAGGGTTCTGAAATTTTTTAGGCTGATAGACCAAAAGGTACTCTATATTAATACGAAAAAAAATTTGAAGCGATATTTACGGTTTTCTAGTTATTAATGAATTTGTGATTTTTCAGTCCGAAAAATGGGACTTTGTCAAACGTTTTTGTGGGTGCAACTCCTTGGATACTACTGCATGGATGTTGCTGAAACTTTACACATTGATAGGGTACTGTTAATAGGTGATCATCCCATATTTTGACAACCTATTTCTATCGTTTCTCAAAGAATGTATTGCTTGAATTGACATACCACACAACTTTTATGCAGCGGCGGGGGACACATGGCTACGCGTAGCAATCTTGTTTTTTAAATAACAGGCATCATTTACTAATATTGCCTTTGCCCTTTCGACCTTTAACATTTGAATGCCGCTTTGGTAAATCTTTCAATCTTTTGCGATGATAGAGCTCGTTCCGGATCGTAACTTTCAAGCCGTTCTACTACACTGTTATAAAACGGAATGCTCGAATTACAACAATGTGACTTGGGTTTAAAAACCTGCCTATTACATGCACTTCCTTGACTAAGTGGGGTTTAAACAATACTACCATTAGTATTTGTGGCAGTGTATAAACCTCATTGCACTTGAGTTTTAAGGGTCTTTTGCCATTTCATTAACTTTGGGTTTTTTGGTTTGACATTTAAATACATAACTGTTAAAACAATGAAAATGTTGAATGTACTCAAAGTATTAAGTTTTATTTAAAAAGCGTACCAACTGTGCAGGATTGCACAGAGAGAGCAAAGGAGGTTTTCCAACAAGTTTCTTTTTCTAATGTATCTCTGAGGATTGTATCGACGCTCATCGTATGCTTAATTGTTCTTTTTAAGGTTTGTATACGTTACAAAATAATTACAGTTTTTATCAGCAGTCATATTTGTACACTAAATACACTTGGGAAACTTAGAGTACATGTACATGTATGATAATTAACCTAATGTGTTAATATTATACTACGAACTGCATCATATACGATGTACGAATATCGGCCTTTTTTGAAAAAAAATTAAGTTTCCGGTAAATGATGTATGTTGTACAAAGGTAGATACAGATGAATTAGTTTTAAAAGTGCTTGATGTAAATTGAACGACTTCGAGATTTCGAGCTGAAAAAAATATAATTAATATTAAAAACAAAAGAAAAAAATATTACACAGACTTGGTTTTAGAAACTTGTTTTGGGAGTGTAAACTATATGTAAATATCAAATGGGAAACATATGCAAAGCTGTAAGTCAATTCATAAATTATATATGGGATGTCCTAGAAATGTTCCTTACTTGTCTTTTGTAAATTCAATTGACATTTTATATTACTGTCAGACTCCTTGTATCTTTTCAGATTTTTGTTTTGACTGCTTTTCTGTGGAATCCTGTGAATATTAAAGAAGGGGTGTTCACCTATTTGGACGATATTGGTTCATCTTCAAACACAAGTATTCCAGAATCCACAGTTGCACAAATAAGCACATTTGTAGATGTACTTAATGGTGAGAACTAGAAAAATAAAGTGTACTCTTCGAATACATACAAAGCAAACACAATAACTAGAAACGCACATGAAAAAAAGCAAACACATTCTAAAGCCTTCGATAAATCAACACATGACCATTGCAATTTTGTTTCATACTATTTGATTGATGAATAAAAAAATATATACGTTATATGCAGATTTGATTAAAAAAGAGGTTCAAATAGTGTTATTTGCATTCTTCAAATGCTGCAAATCGAGTATTTTGCAAATATAGCATTGTAATTTTAGCATCTTTATTTATGCAGGTCATAAAAATATGACGATTAACAGTTTTTGTAAAAAAATGTTACATTTTTCTATAGTTTTTGCTTAATTTGAATGCCTCCATATGATTCCACCAAAACCAAACTGGGCAAAAATATGTATAATGACACAATATTTCAGTGTGCAAAATATCTCTTTGGTGGAGGCTTGCGGAGGTATTAAGTTTTTAAAAAAAAAAACTGATCTGAGATATGTAAAATAAGGCTGTTTTTCAGTTTTTCCTGAACTATGGTGTCATTTTACCAATAATTGTGTCGTCATGTCAATGACAAAATGTGAATAACAGCTTGTTTCAATACAACAATACATAACATTAATACATTAATACATTTAGTATTCATTTGATCTGTTCTCCAAATTTATTTTTTTCAACACATTTCGGACCAAATAAGCACCTTTAATTCGAATAGAATATCAAGTTTAAATCATAAGATGCAAAATGAAGTTCCAAATGTCATGTGTGTACATTGTACGTCAACATCTTTAAGGTTTGAAATCTCGTTATAAAGTCTGTTGACATTTTTGCAGGAGTTTTCTTCAAAACTCTTTTTATAGATGAATTGACCAAATATCACTTTTACAATTACATAAAAAATGTAGGTTTTTTTCATAAATATTCTGACACCGTTCCTATTGTAACAAAAAGTATGCACGTGCATTAATCAAACAAATAAGGGGTCGATGTAAGTAAATGTAGGTTTATCCTATTTTGAAAGAAAAAAAGATTAAAATTGACAAAAAACTCGAATATTGACGAATGAAAATCCTTAATGTTTCTGTTTTTTTTTTCATTAAGTTGCTGTGTTCCTGTCACTAACCATTGCAACGTTAACAATGTTGGTATATATAGTCTTGATATACAGAACATATAAGCAACATTTGGAAAGTATGTATAAAGGGGATTTCTCATTTCTTCCGACCAAAATAAGAAACAGAAAACAGAAGGATTTTGTGGTAAGTATATATGATGTACATTTTAATAATTGCTTTAAAAATATATGTATTTTTGTGACAAGACTATCATTTTGTGTCAATCAAATATAAACTGTAAATGTGATAGATATGCTTTTCTCCAGTAGAAACCAGGAAAGCACGTAATTCACAAGATTTAAGGAAAGCCGTATGTTATTATAATTTTTGATAGATTTTTGATCATTTCATTGGTTTTGCAGTCAAGTGATCCAAGAAATTTTAAATGGTTCTATTCCCAAATTGAAAAATATTGTTTCACTATTGATCAATCGATATTGTAACGTCACCAGGTACAAAATGTAAATGATGCAAAAATATAATATATCAATAATGTCCCATTATAGAGGGAAACATCAAAAGACGTAGTCCATCGGAATGGCTGTTGTTTTCCCTCAGTTAGACATTCGAAACACAACTTGAATCATTGGCGTTATAATTCGTAGTGTTTTTTCTATGTGTCTATTTCGGACCACATTTGTATAATTTGTTAAGACTTCTTAAAACACTTTTTATGCTTTAGAGAAACCCGGGGGATAACTTGGTAATTTTGGGTGGGGATGTGCCATTTTCTATTTGAGTTCCAAACTTATATTGATATACATTTTCAAATGTTCATGTCCTATATTTACATAAAATCGACAGTTTACATTACCCATATTTAAATAAAATCGAAATTTTTTATGACACTTATTTTTATATTCATTTAACTGTGAAGTTATTTTATCAATTTCATTAAACATTTAAATATCATAGCTCATAATTGTTGTCAAATTTAAATAGTAATTAAAATTATTTCTCACAGCCTAGGTAACCATCATTTGATTATGAGAGGGTAGGGGTGACCTGGCAGGTAGGGGCGAGTCCGATAATTCATTTTTAATTTTTCGAATCAGAAAAAATAATTTAACTAGGAGAAGGACAAAATATGGCCCAAATTTAAATAAAAATGTCTGAAAACTAACGTTTTGATATTACTTTTCAAACCTACCAGTATTTTTGCACATCTACGTACACCTTTAATAAGGAAGGTACCCCCTTCTCCACCGGAAAAAAATAGTGGGATTCCATCAATTAACGACAGAAGGTAACTTATCTGCACTGAGTCTATTCTTTTTCAAAGAGACAAAAAGATACCAATGGTCCAGGGGCATCCGAATGTAAAATGTCCAAAACGGTGAAAAAAACAGTATATACATAAAGAAATATTAACATAAAATCTCAGAAAACAATTGAATAGCAATCAACAACGCAAACTCAAGTCGTAACGAGGGTAAACGCAGATTCTCCGAAAGAGTAAACAGTTCCTACCGATATAGAAAACCCAGCAATATATCAATTTGCCTCGATTATTCTCTTGAGACATAAAAATTCCATATGTTATTGACCTTAACATTTTTTAACTTCTACCTTATATTTGTATTAATACAAATGACAACAAAGTTCCAGATTTATTTTTTTATTTAATTTATAGTTTCAGAGCATAAAATACTCAGGATTCCAAATTGCTTATATGTTTTGGTGTAAGCATAATTTTCATCAAACTAATTATACGAGTCTTATCCATAGAAATTCTTGTCATTTAATATACGGATTTAAAATAATTTAAAAAAACAAAATATCTATATCAGTGTTTACCATTTAGGGCAGTTGTTTTTTGTTTTATTTTTAATCCAATCACAACACCTGTGGTGATTACTACAAAGATGTTTGCTCGCCTGTTTTCACTTAAGGTTTTGAACCTCAAAGAATGCTGCTTTTTAGATCGAAGGATAAACTATAACATACCAATGGAAACAGAAAAAAACATTTTGTCGTAAGAGAACTCAGATGCTCCAGAAGAGTCATCAATTTTTGCTCGCTGTAGCATAACCATCATGATTCGGCTTGTCAAATCCGATAAAGAAAGACAAATAGAACCCTATGACAAACATATCTCTGCATTGATTTGGAAAATAGAAATCCGATAGTTGTCTATGAGGGCATGATATCTTCATTAGATGTCTTAAGCGAACAAAACAAAGTAATGAACAATAACCATTAAATGAAGCCCATATTTAAAAACTCCATATAGATTAATTAATTTTCTTTCATTTTAGGTTTGATTTTTGTATTTTTGTCTTGCCTATTGGTGTGTTTTGCTTTGGCGTATGGATTGATACTTCCAATAATGGATGAAGTTCCCAGCTCTTTTCTAGTACCAGTTAAAGCTTTGGCGTAAGAATCTATTCTGTTAGATATATACATGATTGTATATTTGTAGAAAATCAATTAATATATGAAATGTGTAAAACCACAATGCATTCACTTATCATTCGCATATCTGAAGTGTTTTATACGATTCAATTTTGACGTATCTATACCCTCTACAATATCCATCCTTTATCGAAATAACCATATATGTTTGGTTCTTCAGCCGCTGTATAGATATTGCCTGACATATTGAAAACTAAAAAAAAACTGAAACGAGGTTCTGTGTGATAAGCTCAATTTAACATAAGGCTGGTCTGCATTCATCTTTCAGATCAGATTTATGTTTTGAGCTAAGATGTTTAACATAAAGTGCTGTTTTCAATGTAAGAGAAACTTCATAGTTGTGATCTTTTAAAAGCCTTGCTAGAAATTTTTGTATAATTGTTTAAAGGTGACAGTAAAACACACAAAACCGATTATAAAGTTTCTCAATCTTGTTTAATGAAACATTTCCGTTTCTTTTAACCTTCCACATTTTGGTCATCTTGATGTATGATTGAAAGTGAGAACTAACAAATACATGTTTATCTTACAGACCATTATTTATAGCACGATTTATTTTTAACTTGATTGAGTTCAAGTGTATCACTGCTCAATTTGTTCAAAATAAGCAAATTGAACATCTGGAATATAAAGAGGACAAAACAATGTTAGCTCTACAAAATAGGTAAGGTTCTTTTATATAGTAAAATAAATGGTACTTTTTAGTTTTCCATACTATAATCAATTACTGTACCTAGTAATGCTTTTCCATTTTATTAGAATAATAATATCGTTTTATCAATTTCTTTATTTTTTTCTATCTGTAAAATTTTGTTCTGCTTAAATGGGTGCATTGCTGTATCCACAGTTTTTTAATACTGATTGCATTTATTAAAAGGTGCAATGTTATAAAGGTTGAATGAAATAAGTAACTTTGACTGTCTATTGTCCCCGGCGCAACGCTTAACTAAACTACCGAAAAGGAAAACCAAGTCATGGCTAAGATAAACCTATGTCTTAATTAGGCAGAACCTTAGAATTCGGATTATTTTTGTAAAAAAATATGAATTGAGAAAACTATTGCACATAGAGAAATAACGACGCACCTGGGTTTTGAGCGCGGTCAGTTTAATGGAGGAGAATACCAGAGTACCAGGAGGAAACAGGTAACTGACAAACCTAATCACATGCAGTTGGGGAATTCCTTTTTTCAATAACAAACGGGAATTGAACACCAGCTGAAAGGTGACCGGCTAGTGAATAATAGGGTGGTATTTAATCCAACACCTTTGACCAACCGGCCAACAAGGCCCCGACTATGGCTAGTATTTATAATTGTAGACACATAGACACATGTAGAAAGTCTTCTTTTCATGTGGTTTTAAAAACCTATAAGAGTCGGTTAAACTGTCCGGAATCGAGCACACTTTTTTTTTTTTCGCCATTTAATGAAGTAGAATAATTAAATTAAATATATATATATATAAGAATTAAAAAAACTATAAATCAAGACTTTTCTAAAAAGATACAGTCATGTTGTTTTCATATCATTCCTTTTTAAGTAGATTTTTTTTATAACTAAAATAGAAACAACTTTAATGTCATTGCCTACTTCCTGTTTTTCTACCATGCAATTATTGGTTTCATCGGATGTATAAGCCGTATCCTGATTGGTGCGTTAGTAGGAATTTTCACAGTTGCACGATTGGATGGTTGTCGGCTACCGAGGGGTTATGAAAATTTCGACACAGGTATGAAATTATCAACTTGATTTATCAAAGCTTAATCATTTCTGAAAAAAAAAAAAAAAACTGCAACATACGTACACATTTCTTGGTCCGTTTGTATAATTTGCATGACACAAACGGGACATTAAATCTATAGGCATCTTTCACATACGTACCTTATCACAGTAGAACGTTGTTAAAACGTAGAAACATCTGGTAAAACGTAAAGAATAACTTGTTTAAAATAAGAAGTTCTGTAAGTTTTCAAACATTTTATGGCTGTTTTTTTTACATTGTTTGAACATTAAAAGAAAGCAGTTTAAAACTGTGAAGTTAAGTTTGTTATTTCATTGAAATATCAACGGAAGCTACAGATGGTTATATACTTAAATTTCATTAGTTGATTTTACCTCAAAAGAGTTGTAACAACTTACTTGCCATGTAGCACTGCATAATACAAACCAAACAAAACCTCATCAATACGAACAAAAATGTATTCTATAAACTTATCCAACATAACAAAACCTAGTGCTTCGTATCAAATATATATATATCAATGCGAACAAAACATAGACACCTTCAGAGTGAGTGAGTGAGTGAGTTGGTGTTTTACGCCCGTGCAACGCTATATAGGTTATTTACAGGCGATGAACATGAAAAGGGTGATAAAATGAACATGAAATGATGATGATAAATGAATAATGGGGATGGGATGGGAAACAAAGGACCGGTAAATTTTGAAGAACCACAGGAAAAGGGGAGTGATGGGTAGGGGCGGAAAATTTAGCCTATGTGGTGCACTACTTGGCGGTCCACAAAGGGGTCTTTTACGTGCATGAAGCGTGGCATTCTCCACACACGTTGGCCCACTATGGTCGGCGGTCAGGGTTTCCGTATTATAGACCTGACAACCCCCGCGGACGAGGGCCACCCTATTCAGCCACCTAGGGTACACACTTGGTCGCTCTGTGGGCTGAGCACTGACCCGACATCAGAATCCCAAGACCCTTAGTCGCCTCTTACGACAAGCTAGGCTCCGCTGCGGGCCTATTCGCCACCCGGGCCCCGCACGGGACGACACCTTCAGAAACGGCTAGAAAATAACACTGTTATATCGCAGAAAAATGTTTAAAAAACTCATCGAATGCCTGGTAAAAACAATACATATTACTACGCCTGTGTCGCTTTTCGCCTTTTGAAGACTGATCAGGGGCGCAGTACCCAAAATATTGAAAAGACCAAAGACTAGATTAACAAAATACATGATTCAGGGATACATTTTAGCATGTAATTTTTTGTACCGTAATATGTTTCTTTAAAACCCTTATCAGTTTATTTTTTTAGCTCTGTATTTGAAGGCGAATTGCTTTAAGATCTAGTGATATATTAAATTGCCATTGCAACATAAAACTAAACCACAACTGTTCTGATCGTTAAAACATTCGCAATGTATTTGTGCAAACTTTGTGACGTTGGACCAAGTATTTTAAAGTGTATTACATTAAGAGTATTTTATTCCACATTTTGCAGGTTATTCAACTTATGTTGGGTTAATAATGCTGGAACTGTACCACAGAAACCCGATTCTATTGGTCTTCTGTGATGAACTCTTGAAATCGACACACAATGTCGAAATTGATATATCCGACGCATCCTTACAAATTCAAAACGAGCAGATTGGCTACCAAAGAAGTGTGTCAAAGACTATAGATCAGAAGTCAGGAAAAAGGGTGCGTAATAGATGGCAGAAGGCATTTACATTGCTGAACAATAAATCGCTTCTTAAACACTCGAAAGCTTCGAAAACCAAGGGAGGATCAGTTATAAAACAATCACCTGGTGATATAAAGAATCAAGCCACTGCCTTTCGTGGTGCTGAATGTTAAAGCTGTATGTAACGACTTATAAAAGCCTTTCAAGACTTAACAAAATTAATTTCTCTAAAAGATTCGATGCACTGCAATAGGGTAAACATTTTTAGGAAAATGATTAATCAACTTTAATTCTTCTAACTATCAACTGAATCATTTGTTATGTGTTAACAAATACTATATCAGAAATGCGGATTGAATTATTACCACCCTTGTTTATAAGTTATTCAAGTTTATATTTCATTGTATACTTTTGTGTACGTGCATGTGCCATATGTTTTGTTGTTGGGTTTTCAAAATCTGACAATGCATCTGCATGAATAAAGCTTGAAAAAGATTTGAAATATGCACATCGTCGGTCAAGTTGTTCACTTACAAAACACCCATAAAAACTTTATTGTTTGGTTTTCTTTACAGGTAAAGTTAAAATTGTTTTTAAGATTTCAATGAATTTTCAATTATTAAATAAAGGTACTAACAGAATTACCGAACTTGGAGAATCAATCTCAAATGTCCATAAGACTAGACAAAACAAGGAAGACATACCGTAAAAATTGAAGACCGCAATGGTCCTGACGTGGTACAGGCATCTAAAAAAATAAACGTATTCTTTAAAAAAGCTAAATTAAATGCATATCTTAAATTGTAGTAGAGATGTATCATTTCCTAGAGGCAAAGGTGTACCAAGAGGACAATTGAATGTCTTTGTCAGAAAAGGCAAATCAACATCGGTAGACATAAAATTATCACAATTGAAATTACAATTTCGCTGTGAATTTTCAACTTAATTGAAGAGGGAACTTCGAGTGCAGTTTGCTGTCGGTAAATAATGAAACACAGTTGACAAAAATATGATTTACTGTAATAATTCAGTGGATAATTCAATTTAACACCGATCATATTTTTTTATATCCATTCTGCCTTAAACTTGAAACGGCATATCTATTTAAAAAAAAAAGTATAAGAATACATGAATATTATGTATAAAAAACAAATCAAATGATGACACAAAAATAAACAGTTACACTTCAACAAATTAGACTTTTGAAATAGAGATAATTGCGGATATAAAAAAAAGTGTTAATAACTATATTTTACTATATCGTCCTTATGGAGTATCTCAGTTGATTCGTTATTCCAGAGCTTGCGGGACTTACATCGATATACTTAGCAGAGCGTCACGTCTGACAGAAAAATCGCTCCCACAGGGTTATGTTGCTCCTAGGTTGCTTTTTCCACTCAAGAAATTCTACGGAAGATATAATGCGCTTACCTACAAACATGCAATTATGATCTCTAAGACGACTGCAGATGTTGGTTTGTCACAGGGTTTCGTTTTGTCTTGCTTTACCGGATTTGACACACTTATTGTAATTGAATGTTTGCAACGCAACTGGTGTGCTATAGCAAGCAGGAACTGTATACTCTTTCGGAAAACCTGAGCTACTCTAGCTCGTTACGACTAGAGTTCCCGTTCAATTTCCTTGGAAAAAACAGTTTGCAACTATACTATTCTATTGAAGTGTTGTCGCGCTTGCGGGACTAAAATGGCAAATTAGAAGAAGAGCCTTGTTTGTGTTAGAAAATAATATTGTCTTTGGGTTCTTTTCAGTCCACAGAGTGACTTAAGTGCGTAGCCTAGGTGTTTTATGTTAATTTTAGCCATTTACTCATGCAATTATATAATTTATATCGTGTTGCAATGGCGTTTAACGCCAACTTACTCACTCACTCGTTTCGGTCAGTAACTTCAGATATGTCTAAATACCTCATCTAAATATTCTGTCTATAATAAAAGTTTGTACAATGTAAAAACGTGTGATTTTCAAAAAAAAAAATACATGGATTCGAGTTCGTTAGTTAGTAAGGTAGTCCTTGCTGTACTCCCATGCAGCACGAATTCGACTATATCAAGGAGATGAACATATTAAGCGATGATAAATTGAATATATAGAAGAATGGTGAAAAAAGGAAGCAGATGGACCAATGGGGTATCTGAATGTCAAAAGTCCGAAAGGGCAGAGACAAAACCAGTAAACATCAACAAGAACGGGACGAAAAAAGACAACATGTTAAATATTGAAACCAGCTGGGGACTCATAGGCATTGACGCCAAATTTGTTGTCGGGTCGGAGTTGTCGGATAACTACTTATAGGGGTTAGAACCCTTTAAAGGCCAAAATAGCCATTTTAACTCACCTGGCCTAAGGTGAGTCTGTCCGTTCAACTTTTAAAAAAATCTTCTTCTCTGAAACTGATCAGCCTAATGTAATAGAAAAAGTTCGAAGTTTTAATTCGACAAAACCATAAGGCCATGGCTAAAAATAGAACAAAAGGGTAACTGCAGTTATTTGCAAAAACGGTAACGTATTCTAAAATTATGGCTAGGGTAATAGCGTTTAGTACATCAAGATCTACCTACCCTGAATTTTTGAAGAATATCTTACATTGGTAGTAGAAGTTGTTTTCGTTCATGTTTACTGATTTTGGTTTTTACCTATCGGACGTTTAACCTTCGAATGCTTCCTTGTACCTGGACTCCTATTAATAATTACTCTATTTTATTGACCGTGTTGGTCACGGGTCAATTATTTCGGACTTCCCTACCTAAAAGAATGAGAAAAATAAAACAAGGTTGGGCGGAGCTTAACACGAGAGAAATATATATTATGACTAATGTTAAGCCTAAAGTCTTGATAAAGAAACAAGAGGCTCCCTTAAAACCATGCAACTAAATAGAGTTTGTATGTGTGCTTCTTCAATAGCTATGAAATTTGACAGTTATGTTGTTTACCGTCAAGTCATAGAAAAGATCAATTTGAGGAGTCCTCTTTTTTATTTAGATGTAAGGGACCAAACAGGGAACAAAAATACAACTTTTTTATTTCTTGTCTGATTTCAAAAATTTCTTTCCCAAGTTAATTCTTTTCAAGTAGTGGATACAAAAAAACAGGGTTAATTATTGTGACCCATTTCGTACTAAGAAAATAGGGGCCATCATTAAATCTTTTCAATTAATTGTCTGATTTTTTATTATTTTTAATGTCAGGTAGTGGATTTACAAAACACTGAGGGAGGATTATTTTATCTTTTTTGAGGGGATGGGTTGAAATAAGAGGCTTAAAAGGGGGTGTGGGACCCCCCTGTTAATAAAGCAGTGTTTGTATGGTAACCCCTGCCGAATTTTTTTTCAGGGGGTTCTAAAAATGCATTAAAGCATTTCCATGATTTTAAGCTAACCCCTTGAGCTTTTGTTACGCTTAAAGTAGCAGGGCCCATCATTTTTCAGGGGGTTCTAAAGGATTTTCAATTTGCCTACCCCTAGGGGCATTTATAAAACTTAAAATATAGCGGAACGCCAGTAATTTTTTTAGTGGGATTTAAAAGTGCATTTAAAGGCATTTCAAGTATTTTGCTTTTCCCTGGGACTTATTTGAAACGTTTATATATAGGTGATCCCTGCATTAATTTTTCCAGTGTGTTCAAAAATGCATTTAAAGGCATTTCCAGCACCTTCCTAGGACCTCTGTAAAACTTGTATTTATATGGGACCCCTGCTATTTTTTCCATGAGGTTATAAATCTGCTTATAGAGTCATAACTAGTTTGTTAATCCATGTTTTTTCTAAAAAACTTTATTTTGTAACCAACATCCATTTTTTTTCCATAAACTTAATGGGACTTTGTTTAGGAGACATTCGAAACTGCATCCAGTTACAATTATACTTTGTTAAAGTTGATTGACCCTTTAAGTGGCAACTTGCTTTAGGCGGTGGAACAGAAACCAGACCCTGGCAGTGCTGGCACTTTGATTTATTATCCCTCGTAGATAATAAACTGATCAAGTTCAGAATTTAATTTGTTTCACAAGTTTTAACGAGTGACTGAAATATGAGACCGGTTGGGGACTATGTATTATTTTGCATTATTCTCACAATGCTTGTTTTTTTTCTGAATATTTTATATGACATGTAAAATACAAATAAGTTTGATTTTGAAAACTTTTTCCATTTTCAAATTCAACATAAAATAATTCTACCGGGTACAAATTTGACAAAGGCATACTTTAATCTCTTTTCTCATTTAATATTATTTTACTAGACTCATAAAATAGCTTGTAGATGTATAAACCTATGTAAAAGATCAACAACAACAACTATTATAACTGATATATACATCTTGCCATAAGTTTAGCAACATCAACTTTTTTGTAATAATCATTTCATGCGCTTGATTATTCACATAATGAAAGACACAGGTGAGTTCGAGCTTAACATGTGTTGAGGTGTCAACCATCAATAGCGCCAACCGCTGCTGTTGATGGCCGTTGAGTCAGTGCATAAGATTTGAGCATTCCAAAACTATTCCCCATGAATTATCATGCTACTTTAGCCGTAGTACTAATTATCGTACTTGAAGTTTCACTGATTATGCTTCAACAAAATCATCGCTATTCATCTACGATCAGTCGTGCAGAGCATAGAAATATCATGGTCAGTGTGTAGGAAGCTTAAAGTGATCTTTATAGTGAAAACATCGAATGTTTTCAAATAACTAACTTTATATATCAAGTGTTCCGAGTTCTAAACTTTAACGAGAGTGATTTTTAGGTAGCTACACGTAATGTAGTAAATGAAGGCTAACTGCGATAATTTGATTAAATTATCGCAGTAAAGTGAATAATATAAATAAAAAATCTGTCAAAGTAAAAAATTAGCCAGATTTCGTTAAACAGGAAGTAGGTGAGTAATATACAACAGATCTGAAATTGAATCCAACGTTTTGGAACCCCATCCTGATTCTGTATACATATACCTCATACCAAATGGATGTGATTAGTAGTCGCTGTGAAAACTGTTACGAACATTTCTTCCCCGCCCGTCTGACTGCCGCCCGACATTAACCATTTCGTAACCCGGATTTTTTACTCGTGAAATACGGCCAATTAAATTCATTTTTGTAAGAATTTAAATACTTTGTTCTTGTGTTATTCAATGTTTCTTTTGGTGTAAGGAAGCCTTGTGTTGCTTTACGCTTAGTCTAAATAGCGCGAGAGGCGTAGCAAACTTTAGGTTCCGACCTTGTGTTATAGATGAACTTATTAAGAAGCAATATTTTTTAAATAATCAGGCAGATGTTTTTTTTCCCATGTATAAGGTGAAAAATCAATTAAAATCATAAAAAATCACTAACATTCGGCAAGTAAACATGTCAAATTTGTAGTGAACATCGAATACCATTCAATGGTTGAGGAAAAACACGTAAAGCGTAGGGTGATTTGGAACCCTCACTATATATATCCAATAAAATAATATTGTACATTTTACAAATAAAAAAACTGCCTTTGTTTTTTTGGTCAAATAAATGCATCTACACGTAGACGAAAACAAATAATTAAATTTGAATTTGGAAAACATCCATACACGCACAACTGCTTTGGTCCTTAATGAAGTACTTAGAAGGAAAACAATAATTTTTGATCATACAATGTATTCTATGAAATAACGATAAGATATGCATCCTAGATTTAGCAAACTTCCGAATACTTATTATTTATCTTTTCCAATTTTAGAATGTTATAGCTTTATTTAGATGAAACGAATAATATGAACTTCCATCGTTCCAAAAATAAAGCAATTTGTGGGTTTTCATGCAAGCTGTTAAAGTTTGAATTATTATTATATAATGTATTAGAGGAGCGTTAAAAATTCAACAAGCCTCTAATCAATTATTGATACATTTTGTACATGTATATGTTGAAGTATGGAATTTGTCTAAGGTGATGTGGATGAGGTACAAGAAAATCAATCAAACAACATTTAAAACAATGTACAAAGGGGATTTCTCATTTCTTCCTACCAAAATAAGGAACAGAAAACATAGTGATTTTGTGGTAAGTATATATAATGAACATGTAAAAAATTGCTTTAAAAATATGAGTATTTTTTATGACAAGAATCTTATTTTGTGTCAATAAAATATGAAATGTAAATTTGATAGATATACATATTTCCAGTAGAAACCAGGAAAGCACTTTATTGAAAATATTTAAGGGGAAATCGTATGTTATTATATTTTTGATAAATTTGTAATCATTTGATTGATATTTTCGATCATGTGATCCAAATACTTCAAAAGGTTCTCTTCCAAAATTGAAGAAAAAATATTGACATCACTTTTGTTCTTTTATTGATCAATTGATATATACGTCACCACGTAAATGAACCAAAAGTAAAATAAATCAATTTTGTTCTGTTATAGCGGAAAACATCATTAAACGTTACCCCACGGAATGGTTGGTTACCTTGGTAGGCACTCGTAACACAACTTATCCCATTGAGGATTCAATTCGTAGTGTTTATCTCAGTGTTTATTTTGGGCTATCTGTATAATTTGTTGAGACTACTTAAAATAGAAAATAATGAGATGTGGAATAAGTGTACGCGACAATTCAGAAAAACAACTTTTGGTGGGGATATGACATTTTCAATTTGAATTCAATGCCTATATATCTTTAATATTTCAAATCTTCATGACATATATTTATATAAAATCGACAATTTCCATAACCCATATTTATATAAATAGAAAAATATACGTGTACGCAAATGTAGAAAAAAAAACAATGGACAACAACAAAAATCGACATTTTTTAACAACCCATATTTTGTTATGCAATCAACTGTAAAGTTATATTTACACGTGATAATTTTATTAAATATTTGAATATTATTGCTGAAAACTATTGCAAAAAACTAAGAAGCATACCCATTTAGATATAATTATCTTAAAGGTACACAGTTTATAATATATCCTTTCAAACCTACAAATATTTTGGCACATCCGTGTAAACCTTTAAATAGGAAGTTACCCCCTCCCCCACCGGGAGAAAAATAATAATGATATTCCATCAACTAATGATAATTGGTAACTTATCTACACTAAACCTTTTGTTTTTTAAGCGACAAAATGGTTCCTATGGGCCCGAGGCATCCGAATGTAAAATGTCAAAATCGTCGAATACAGGACCAGTATATATACATTAAAAAATATTAACATAAAATCACAAAAAAAAACAATTGAATAGCAATCAACGACGAAAACTCAAGTCGTAACGAGAGTAAACGCAGATTCTCCGGAAGAGTAAATAAAGGTAATAACAAAACTACCGAACTTGAATGATCAATCTCATAGTCCAGAGAAAATGACAAAAACGAATCAGTCATACCGGAGAACTGGTGGATCGCAATAGTCCTGACTTGGTACAGGCATTTCAAACGAAATGGTGGGTTAAACCAGGTTTTATGGCGCCAAACCTCCCTCTTCCATTGCGATCTTCAAGTCCATAATAAATATATAGATACATAGAATACTTTGACACTGTAAAATTTGCTTAACTATATAGTTACGTAAAATAGTGTGACACTGTAAAATTCTCTTGGAATTAAGTTTTATAAGTCGAACATGATATGAAAATTATCATAAACAAAATACAGAAGCTTTTGTCTGGAACTTTGTTGTAAATTTTATTAGAGAGAAACACAAAACCAGAAGAATTAAAGATCGCAATGGTCCTGACTTGGTACAGGCACTTCCAAAGAAGTGGTGGGTTAAACCAGGTTTTATGGCGCCAAACCTCCCTCTTCCATTGCGATCTTAGGATCCGGTAATGACCATAGAACACAACATAGTTGTGAGACACAATAGGGATATTGAGGTGATCATCTCAGTACAGCAGACCAGTCAAACACTAATTAAAACAATTAACTATCATATCTTTTAACTGAATTTTGAACTTTTCTACTAGTGGCTGATAACGAAGAAAGAATTTTTTTTAGGTGATCGTATGAGACGTATTTTCTTATAGCCCTGCTTCAAAAGTCGGTCACGAAGAAACCGGTGTCTGATAAAAAAATCTGTGAAATGTGTGCAAGCTCTGGTATATCGAATAAGTTGAGAAATATAAACACCGTATGCAGGAGAATTAGGTATATTGCTCTGTAGATTAGGAAAATTAATAATTTGAAAATTAAAATCGTCTCGTTTATCGTAAATTTTTGTACTGAGATGACCGCCTGGGTCAAATTCGAGGTGCAAATCCAAGAAAGACGTGAAGCAATTAGATTCGGTGGTCTCTTTAATCTCCAATTCCGGAGGATATATTGAAGGAATCCAACTACCAAATAAAGTGTTATTGACAGAAAGGACATCATCAATATATCTGAATGTAAGATTAAATGACCTTGCCTCTTTCATCTTCTTGTTCTTTACGATAGTAAACAATCCCTACTGATATAGTAAAATTTTCATTTGTTAGTGTCCTTAACATTTGTGTAGCTTTTACCTTATGTTTGTATTAATTTATAGTTTCAGAGCATAAAATACCCAGGATTCCAAATTGCTTATACGTTTTGGTGTAAGCATAATTATCATTTTACATATTTTACGAATTTTATCTTTAGAAATTCTTGTAATTTGAAATACGGTTTTAAAAAATAACTACTTGCTTAATCTTTATCAGTGTATACCGTTTATCCCATTCATCCTTTATCTCCAATCCAAAACCATAACACCTGTGATGATTATTACAATGATTTTTGACCACCTCTTTTCACTTATGGTTCTGATATTTTAAGAATGTTGCTTTTCAGATTGTCAGATAAGTTACATGCATAGCAAACCAATGGTAACATATATATATTTTGTTCAAATCATAACAAGGGAGAACTCCGATGTTCCGGAAGAGTAGTCAGTTTTTGCTTGCTATAGAATAACAATCTTGTTGCTAACGGTCGATTCAGCTTGTCCAATATGGTAAAGATTTTTTAAAGACAAAAATAAAACTTATTAGAATCTTATCTCTGCACTGATCTGTGAGATAAAAATCCCATATCAGTCTATGAGGGCATATCTTCATAAAATTACTTAAATGAACAAACAAAAGCAAGGAACAACAATTATCATTTGAAGACCAAATTTAAAAATCCAAATAAATTAATTGATATATTTTAGCTCACCTGGACCGAAGGTCCATGTGAGCTTTTACCATCACTTGGCGTCCGTCGTCGTCGTCGTCGTCGTCTGTCGTCGTCTGTAAACAATTTTTCAAACGTTAACTTGTCCGACACCATAAGTCCAATTGCAACCAAACTTGGTATAGTTGTTTAGTGGCATTATGTGTATAAAACTATCGTTCGGATTTTTGATTCGTAAAAAAACATGGCCGCCATGGCTAAAAATAGAACAGGGGGGTCAAATACAGTTTTTTGCAAATAACTCAAAAACGGTCACAGATATCAAAATGCTGGCACATGGCAAAAGTGATCAGCACCTCAAGATCTACCTGCCTAGAAATTTTCAAAAAGATCCAACAACCAATGTAGGAGTAATTGCCCTTTTTCTGGATTTTTTCAAAATTTTGCACTTATTTAGCCCTATATCTTGAAAACTATACAAGATATTTTAAAAAAATTGCATATGATTAAGCACATCAAGATCTACATTTCATGTAATTAGGTCAAAGCTGTAGAACCATTTCTTTTAGGAGTTATGGCCCTTAAAGCGTCAAAATTTACCATTTTTCATTACTATTACCCTGAATTTCAAAGATTAACTTGTCTGATACCATACATCCAACTTCAACCAAACTTGGCACAGTTGTTTAATAGCATTAATGCTACAATTCTAAAGTTCAGATTTTTGATTCGTCAAAAAATATGGCCTCCATGGCTTAAAATAGAACATAGGGGTCAAACTACAGCTTTTTGCAAATAACTCAAAAACGGTAACAGATATCAAAATTCTGATTGGAGACAAAAGTGATTTGCATCTCAAGATCTATGTGCTCTGAAATTTTCAAGCAGATCCAACAAACGACATAGGAGTTATTGCCCTTTTTCTGGATTTTTTCAAAATTTTTCACTTATTTAGCCCTTTATCTTGAAAACTATACAAGATATTTCAAAAATTCAAATTGCATATGATTAAACACATCAAGATCTACAATTCATGTAATTAGGTCAAAGCTGTAGAACCATTTCTTTTAGGAGTTATGGCCCTTAAAGCGTCTATATTCACAATTGTTCATTACTTTTCCCCTGACTTGTCTGAAATGGTAAGACCAACTGCATCTTAACATGGCACACTGTTTGATAGCTTATATGCTACAACTCTATCGTTCATATTTTTGATTCATAAAAAAACATGGCCACCATGGCTAAAAATAGAACATAGGGACAAATTTCATTTTTTTGCTAATAACTCAAAACTGGTTTCAGATATCAAAATTGTGCAAGAATCAAAAGTGATCAGCATATTCAGATCTACCTGTCCTGAAATTTTGGAAAAGATCTGACTGTGGACGTGGGAGTTATTGTTCTTTTTCCTAATTTTTGACAAATTTGCACTAATTAAGCCCAATATCTTGAAAACTAACCAAGATATTTCATAAATTTAAATCGCATATGGTTATACACAATAATATCTACAAATATATGTATCTGTGTATACGTAGTTCAGGTGAGCGATTCAGGCTCTTGGGAGCCTCTTGTTCGTTCTAGGTTTATTTTTTGTACTTTTGTCTTGCCTATTGGTGTGTTTTGCAATGTCGTATGGATTGATACATCCAATTGTGGAGGAAGTTCCAATATCTTTTCTAGTAACAATAAAAGCTTTAGCGTAAGAATCATTTCTTTCATATATAAACATTACATGTACATTAATAGAAAATCTATTAATGCATAAAAATGTGTAAAGCCACAATATGTTCAGTTCTCGTTTGCAAGCCTAGTCGTCAGACTTGTCTGACACGATTTTACCACTAATTTTCTAATATTTTTTGTCATTGAAATTTCTGGTTGTTACAGTTGAGATATGTTCTAACATCTCTACTGTCAGGCTCTTGTGACAGTTCTAGAGCTGTTTTAACCAATGACGCCAACTGGCATAAACTGTTCTGGGCAGAACTGTCCCTGACACTTCTAGAACTGTTCTAGGCCCCTGAAAGCTTAGAACTCCTCTAGCCCCTGCTAGCTGACAGCTTAGGACTCCTTTAGTCCATGACAGCTCTGCGCTCGGACAGTACTGAGCTATGATAGGCAATGACAGTTCTAAATGACGCCATTTGTTGGTAATTGTAATGTTTTGTCAGCTTTGTTAAAATTTTGTTTTAAAAATTATTAGCTTCCGGTTAAAATTTTGTTCTCGATAGCCATGCAACGTTCATTCCTTTGGACAATGATTAAGAAAAGTTCTAAAACTGTCGTTTATAACTGTCAGGAACTGTCATGAGCTGTCAGGAGTTGTCAGGAGCCGGCAGGGCTTAGAAATGTCAGAGCTAGGAACTGTCAGGGAGCAGAGCAGGGTAGAGATGCCAGGGTGTAAGACAGCTTAGAACTGTCAGGACTTAAAACAATTCTAATCTGTCCTGGGGTAGAACTGTCCAGGACTGTTCTATGACAGGACACGGCTTGTCATAAACTGTCCTAGAACTGTCAGCAGAACAGAATTAGAACAGATTTCTGACAGTTTCTAACAGTTCTAAAGAGATGTTAGAACTGGCCTCAACTGTATATTGAAAATTGTTTAAAACACCAGGTTTTTTTTCTTGTAATGCACATGGTCGATATCCTCGGCGCTAAATTTGGCTTGTTCCTGTTCTTGGTTTTGGGAACTTTTCATTCAATGTTTTTGGTTTGTGATCTTCCAATAGTTTGATTCAAATGCTGCTAAAGAGAGGTTACTCCTTTAAATATCGATATACAGCATAAACACATTCACCGTTTTATACCCGTTTTGGTATTGTATTATGCAAATTTGAAGTGTTTTACACGATTCACCTTTGACGTATCTACCCTTTGCAAATATCAACCATTTAACGAAATGGCTCAGCCATTTATGTTTAATTCTTCAGCCGCTATATACATACTGCTTGAGGTATTGGAAACTAAGAAAACTGAAACGAAGCTCTGTGCAAAATAAGGTGAGCGTGCATACATCTTTCAAATAACATTTATGATTTGGGGAAACATACTTATCGTATATTGCATTTCCTCAGTGTACAAAAAGCATCTTAGTATGCATTTTTTAAAGCCTTGCTGAAGAAATTTTCATTAAATTAAAGTACTGTACATCTGCGTTGTTAAGCGTATGACAACCCCATATCATGATGCTGTCTCCTTGTCTGTCCTTCAAGGTGAGGATAAAATCTAATGATAAATCAAATCTGAGCGCAGTTAAATTAAGGCCTCTCTAGACTTAAATAAACTTTATGTCGTTCTTGTCTTCTGTCTGGTTAACCAAAACGGGTATAAAACGGTGAATTTGGTTATGCTGTAAATTGTTATTTCAAAAGTCTAATTTGTTGAACTGCTTATTTTCGTGTGATCCTTTGAATTGTTATTTAAACATATTTTTTATATTTTCAAATATTATTTTTTATAGATCTGCCGTTTCACGTTTAAGGCAGATTGAATATAAAAACATGTGATCTGTGTACAATTGAATTATCATATTTTTGATTATTTGGGATATATTTTTTTATTATTTCTTTTTTATTTTGAAAGCATCATTGTTTTAAATTATTAATTCATTTATCATTTTTTAAAGAATATTTATTTGTTGAAAAAAAGTATATTTTAATTTTGATTTGTTTTCTAAGTACATAATTATTGATCAAACTTTAAAATTATTTATTTGTTTTTAATTATTTTTAGTTTAGAATATTTATTGATTAACATGAAATATTTAAAGCTAACTTTAGACTGTTCTGACATAAAGTTCCCTAAAGTTAACTTTGGACTGCTCTAACCTGAAGTTTTGGACTGCCTAAAGCTGTCATTGTCACGGACAAGATCAGTCCAGAGCTGTCCTTGTCGTTGACTGCTATGACAAGGCTAACGCTAACTTTAGTTAACGAAATAATGGACCGTGGTTAATTCAAGTTTACAAGAAAAGCACTCAATTTCTGCCTAAACTTATATACAGGCCATGTCTTGACCTTTGTGTAGTTATCAAAATTTCTTAATTTATTTGTAAAACATTTTTTTGCTTGAATGAGTGTATGGCTAAATCTATTATTTTTTTAAAAATTTTATTGCATTTATGAAAATGTAGAATGATACAAAGGTTTAATGAAATAAGTATCTTCGACTGGTTTGAACTTAGATGATCACCTTGCTATCCCCATATTGTCTCAAGAATTTTGAGCTCTTTAGAATCCAAAGCTCCAAAAAGGTCTCCATTATGTCGAATTGGGCAGATGACCCCTTTTCAATGTTTTGGCTCTTTAACGGAAAAATCCTGTTTTAGACCAATAAAGGAACAGTTTTGAAGATAGAGAAAAGTTATTGTTTGATTAATTTGTCAGCTCTTTAAGCTCCACAAAAGTCTATATTGGATCGGCTCAATCAAGTTAAAATAATATCGTTGTTGTGTTTTTGTGCAATAAAATGAAAACATTTGAAGAGAGAGAAAAGCTCTTGCTTGCCTAAACATTCAGATTGTTGAGCTCAACAAAAGTCTCCCTTGTGTCGAATTAGACATAGTAATGACTGACGGGCGTTTCGTCTAGTCTGGAGTCTTCAGGGGTTCACTGCTTACTCTCCCGGAGCACCTGAGTTCACTCTCGTTTTGACTTGAGTTCGCGTTGTTGATTGACATTCAGTTCTTTTGTGCTTCCATGTTTTACATGTTGTCTGTTTTTTCCTGTTCTTGTTGGTGTTTACTGGTTTTGTATCTGCACTTTCGGACTTTTGACATTCGGATACCCCATTGGTACCTCTGCTTCTTTTAAAATATTAAAAAAGCCAAACATAAAATCAATTATAAAGAGCATTGAACAATAAAACCAAAACTACCAAACAAGGAAACCAAGTAATGACTAAGATTAACCTATGTCAGGTAGGCATAACCTTAGGGTGTGGATAATTTTTTAAAAATTATAAAATCATAAAATCTATTGCAGATAGAGTAAAGCTGTTGCTTGCTTAAACCTTTAGCTAATCGAGCTTATTAAAATAATCAGATGATCGACCAAAAATATTTTGGCGGCTGAGGATAAGAAAAAAAAATTCTGAAGAAGGATTTCTGCTTTAAAAATTAAAGCTGATAATGAAAAAAATATTCTGTTGCGATGCCTTCGAAAAATAAATATTTTGTCGGCGCTCTTCCTATGAAGGATATAGTGTAAATGAACATGAGATCACAACACATATATTCACTTCAACTGCAGTTAATTTTTATGAGCTGTGTGGCCATTTCGGAAAATTGTTCCTCATCAGCAGCACTAGAACACAAACATTGGAAATCTAAATAAATATAACTAACGATAAAACTACGATGGAGGGAGTTAAAACTTAGGTTTTTGAATCTACCTAAATTTAAATAATGTTATAAACAAAGTGTACACATGCGATGTAATCTCATGTACAAGTAAATGCCAGAGAGTCTCTTATAGGAATGACGACCCTTTAAAGATAAAAAAATAGCAAGTTTTATGTGTTTTCCCTATAGAATGAAGCACAAAGCTGTTGCTTGCTTAATCCTTAGGCAAATAAAACTCCACAAAAGCATCCATTTAGGCGAAGATGTCACATGATTCTTTTTATTTTAGGTATGATGTCCTTTTAAATGTTAAAATAAATGTTTTTCATGTTTTGCCCTAAGGAATGCAACTATTTTAGACAGAAATAGCTATTGCTTGCTTAAGCCTTTGACTCATTGATCTCTAAAAAAGTCTATTGAGTCAAATATATCAGATTTAGGGTCATAGAAGAAGGCCCCAAGTTTAGCGATTCAAGGTACTTGGAGCCTTTTGTTACATTCTTAAAGCGCCAAGATTTTTATTGGCTGATATATATATTTGAGTTTGCATAATGGTTGATTCTTTATAACGATCTAAGAGATTTGAAAACCAAACAACAATCACTTTTATTAGGCAACTTAATCTTAACTAATTTCTCACTACTGCAATCTAAGATAGGACAACCAAATATTCTACTTTGGATAGTCATTTGTAATATTTTGAACTATAGACACATAGAAGCTATTACTGCATTAAACTTTCTTTTAGATAATATTTACATCCGGTTCGGTAAGCAAATATATCGCCTAGTCAATGGTATTCCAATGGGAACCAATTGTGCTCCACTCATAGCTGATCTTTTTTTATAATGTTACGAATCACAGTTTATGGCCAAGCTACAAAAACACCCAAACAAAAACCACCTTATCGAAACTTTTAACAATACATATAGGTACTTAGATGACATACTTGCTCTAAACAACCCCACATTCTCAAATTTAATAAATGATATATATCCTAAAGAATTAACCCTAAATAAAGCAAACTCGACCGACAGTGGATGTCCATTTCTAGATTTGGACTTGATTACACACTAAAGTATATGATAAACGGGAGGACTTTTCATTCCCAATAGTTAATTTTCCGTTTCTTGAAGGAGACGTACCATTAGCTCCAGCTTACGGGGTATACATTTCACAATTAGTCGGGTATGCTCGCATTTGCAGTGATGTGTCTGATTTTAATGATAAGAACCGGTTTATTACAGAAAAATTGCTAAAACAAGGTTATCGTTACCACAAATTAGTCAAATCTTTTACAAACTTTGCACATAAATATGGACATCTCATCGAAAAATTTGATTGTACGCGTAGATTTCTGATTGTTAAAGGAATATCTCATCCTGATTTTTATAGCAATGTAGTTTATAAAGCACAACAATTCAAAAAACAACCTTATGGAAATTAAAAACTGGCTTAAAAACCTTTTGAAAAAAGGATACGAATTCAATATTTTAGTAAAATCTTTGCATTTGGTATGTTTTGGCAGAAATATTGATAGCTTGATAGTAACTTTAAAACGTTAAATTTTCACTTTGTATCCACTGAATTATTTATAAGCACCATAGCGATCAAGTATGTCGGTTCTGTGTGGTGATACAACTCTAAATCATTCATTGTTTTGATGTGGGGTGTCGGATTTAGAACTGATGTATTTGATTCTTTTACATCAATCGATAAACGTTTCTTAGCTAGTTGTCAGTAACTTCGAGTGTTCTTAAGAGAGTTCCTCCTTGTCTTGTTGTTTTCGTACAGTATTTTGTCTTAGGTTCTCTCTTGTTAAATTGAACTTTTGTCGATTGAATTTTACAGTGTGTTTTATATGTATGCTTTGTGCAAGCTTATCAATAGGGGGAAGGTTGGATCCAAAATACTAGTTTAACCCCGCCACATTTTATATATGCCTGTCCTAAGCCAGGAAACTTTGCCAAAGCCTTTGTTTGTCCTTGTCATTCTGTGTTAACTGTTTTATGTCAAGAATTGGGTCTTCTTTCGTTGATGATTTAGGGATTGGTTTTGATACTTTTGTATTGTATTATAAGTCTTGGGCCAATGCAAGACGGTAAGCAGTGACCTATGGTCATGTTGAAGACTGCTTGCTGTTTTCCGTTGTGATTTTTTGAATTGCTGTTTGTTTATGTTTGTTGTGTCGCGTACACTTATTCCACATCTCAATATCGTCTATATAGATAATTTTGGAAGTTTTCTTTTCATGAAAGTTTTTGTTTTCCAGAATTAGGAGTCTGTTGAAACATGTTTCCGCGAAACGGAATCGAGAACACATATGTTGGGCTAATATTGCTAGAACTGTACCACATAAACCCGATTCTATTGGTCTCCTGTGATGAACTGTTGCAATCGACAAACAATGTCAAAATTGATACAAAAATGTATATCCGACGCATTCTTGCAAATTCCAAATGAGCGGATTGGCTACTGAACAAGTGTATCAAAGACAATATACCAGATTTCAAGTAGGATTATGCGTAATAGGTGGCAGAAGGAATTTATTTTGCTGAACAATGAATTGCTTCGTAAGAACACGAAAGCCTCGGAAAACTAGAAGTTAAGATATGAAAATAATCTTCAGGTGATACGAAGAACCCAGCGACTGTCTTTGGTTGTGCCTAATGTTAAAGCTGTATGTAACGACTAAGCTAAGCATTTCAAGATATGGGAAAACAATAATAAGAGAAGCTTAAAAAACTTACTTGTTCTTAAAGGCTTGATGCACCGCAATAGGGTAAACGGTTATGTGACTTAAACTTTACAGACTTAACAACTGAATCAGTTGTTATGTGTTAATAAATACTATATAAGAAATGTGGTGTGCAATTATTACCGATCTTGTATTTTACATGTGTAATTTATGCAAGTTTATATTTCATTGTATACTATTGTGTACGTGCATGCGCCATATTTATAGTCGTTTGAGTATTTAAACTCTTACAATGCATCTACCTGAATAAAGCTTGGACAAGATTTATAACCTGTACATCGTCCGTTAAGTTGTTCACGTACAAATATGATATAAGACTTTGTTATTTTAGGTTCTTTACATGTAAAATCAACATTGAGTTCTTTTATATTTTATTGAATTTTACAATCATGATTCAAATTCACGTTTTTTTTTAATCTAATACACATCTTATACTATAGTACAGATTGATTATTTCCTAGAGGCAAAAGTGTACCATAGGACAATCGAATGACTAGTTCCGAAAAGGCAAATCATCATCGGAAGACATAAAATTATCACAAATGAAATTCGAATTTCGCTGTGAATTTGCAACTTAATTGAAGAGGGACCTCGAAGGCTTACTGCTTGTGCAGTTTGTCGTCGATAATAAATAAGAACACAGTTAGCAAAAATATGATTTACTGTTATAATTCAGTAGATAATTAACTTGTACACAGATCACAAAATCATCCTTAAACTTGAAACGACAGATCTATTAAAAAAAATATTTGAAAACATGAAAATGATGCGTAAATAAGAACTCAACGGATAACACGAAAATAAGCAGTTCAACAAATTAGACTTTTGAAATAAAAGATAGTTGCGGATAACCAAAAAACTAGAAATACTATATTGTCTATATAGAGTATCTCAGTTGATTCGTCATTCCAGAGCTTGCGGGACTTACATGTACATCGATTTACTTAGCAGAGCGTCAAGTCGTCTGGAAGAACAATTGCTCACACTGGGTTATGTTGCACCTAGGTTGCTGTCTCCACTAAAGAAATTCTACGGAAGACATAATGCGCTTATAAAAAATCAGATTTCGATCTCTGAGATGACTGCTGATGTTTGGCTTGTCATAGGGTTTCGTTTGGTCTTCCCTTACAGGATTTGACACACCTTATGTAACTGATGCTGGCAACGTGACTGGTGTTCTATAGAAAGCAGGAACTGCTTACTCTTCCGCACCTGAGTTCACGCTCGTTACGGCTACAGTTTGCGTTCAATTTCTTTGGAAAATACAGTTTTAAACTTAACATTTGTAAAAGTATTGTCCCGCTTGCGATACTAAAATGGCAAATAGGCCCACTAGAAGAAGACCCGTGTTTGTCGTAAGAAGATAATATCATCTTTGATTTTTTTTTCAATCCACAGAGAGTGACTAAAGTGTGTACCCTAGGTGATTGATGTTCAACTAAGCCATTTACTCATGCCGTTATAATCTATATCGTGTTGATATGGTGTAAAATACCAACTCACCTACATGTACTCATTTCAGTGAGCATCTGCAGTAATGTCTGAATACCTCTTCTAGATTTTCTCTCTACAATTAAAGTTTGAAAAAAATGCTATTATTAAAAACGATGCATGGTTCGAGTTCGTTAGTCAGTAAGATAGTCAGTCATTGCTTTACTCCCATGCAGCACGAATTCGACTATATCAGGGAGATGAAACTATTAAGCGATGAAATATTGAATATAAAAGAAAAATGAAAAATGGAAATGGGGACACATGGGCATTGACGCCCAATTTTTTTGTCGGGTCAAAGTTTTCAGATAACTTTGTATAATGTTTTGAATCGTCGAATTGTCAAAATAGCGTTTTTTCATGTTTTTGCCCTACAGAATAAAAACTTTTGCAGATAGAGAAAATCTGCTGCTTGCTTATACCTGCATTCAGAGGAAACCTTTTGTTGTTTTAACTTTCTGCTCAGTAAAGCTCTACAAAAGTCTTAACTGGATCAGAATTGTCACATGATTCTATATAGAAGACCCTTCTGGCTTAATTACCAAGTGAGCAATTTAGGCTCCCGGGAGCCTCTTGTATTATGTTAATTGTTAGTTTCTTCGTAAGTTGATTTTTGTTCGTATTTACCGCTATCGGGTTTTACCTTTCGGATGTTTGACATTCGAATTATCAATTGTACCTCTACAACTTTTAATTTCATTCATTCGATATGATGGTAAGAATATTGGGATACTAATATACCAGGCAAAAAAAATGATTATTTCAAAAGTCAGTGAAAAATCACCCAAATAGTGTTCACGTTGGTTTTTGGTCATATATTTCGGTAATGGGTCAAAAGGGCAATAACTAATTGGAAACTTAAGACCAGACATTCTAGTTTTATGTTATAAAGGAGCATTGGATAATAGGAACGTAAAGAGAAATTTGCTACAGGTTTTCAGAAAATCATATGCTGTTTTCCCTTTCTCCAATGGCAATTTAAACCAATAGGTCGGTTGTTGGAATTATTCCCCTTTGGTAGAGTTTGGTCCAATTATCAAAAATCTGGCCTACCGCCACAAATTAAAAATCACCTATTGCAACAAGAAGAAATATATTCTACTTATGTGCACTGTATTGCATTGACTTAAATCTGATAAAAACCTTGTATGCAACTTAAATATAACTTTGTTTGTACCTCAAAATCGTTACTATTTAGAAGTTTAAGATATTGAACCATTCATGTTACTCACATTTGTGATAACGTATCAAGCATTTGTCCTATAAATAATGAAGGACAGGAAATTGTATTATAAATTGTGAAAAGACATTTAAAATTTGGAAAACTTTTCTTCCTTATTTTCACTATGTGAAGGATAAAAACAAAGATGTCTGACATATCGGAGTAAGTATCTTTTATCTTGTTCCACACTAAAATATATTACTTTTCGATCAATTGATAATTAAATAATATGACAACTTTTGAACCGTACAATGACATCAAAACTATAAATAGTTAACCTAATAGATAAACATGTAGTATTGTAGTGTAGATACGAACCTATAATATATAGGTAATATAAAGTTACAAAAGAAACATTTGTATCTTTAAAAACAAAATCTTTAGATGAAATAAATGGATAAACAAGCAATCAAAGTTTATATACTACGATAATCATATTGATTTTTAAAAATCATAATCCAATTTTTTGCAATCTCGATGCAAACTCAAATGTTTAGAAAAAGGACACAAATTCTTCTTGACGTTAATGTTACAACACACATTATCAGTGGCGGATTCAGAAATTTCAAAAAGGGGATGAGGCGCGCTCACTGCCTTGCTAAATGAAGGTGCACTTTGGTTATGCTTTTACAATTTTTTGGGTAATCAAACCAAATTCTTCTGCCAAATACGGGGGACTGTCCCTCCCTTGATCCGCCCATGAATATCGACAATCTACTAGACAATGCGTATATTTGTGTTAAGGCATAACAAGAATAACATACTGGGAATGGTGTATCAGATAAATGCTATCAGACTCATTGTTTTAATAAATACAAAACTGCAGTAAATATGCAAAGTTTAAAGTGTTCAGAAATATTTAAAATATTTGTAGTACAAATGCACCTGACACACAATATCTACATGTAAGGTTTATGGGTCTCTTGAAAAGGTTAATATGTTGTTTACTTTAAAAAAAAATGTCAGTTAATATCCATGCTCAATACATGTATAAAGAACTTGAAACACAGTTTTAATGCCATGCTTGTGATGTTTTTAACTGACATTTAATTATTCATTGTTTAAGTTCAGAAATACTTTAGCTATTATTTTAATAGGCGTTATCCACGTTATCTGTAAACATTCTAGAGAAACAAAATATAGGAAATTAGATCTGTCATCATGTTAGCATTTCGGTAACATTATCAGTGTAAGCTCTACCACAGAGTCAAAGTTGTATTAGTCAGTATTAAATATGTAATCGTAATGAATGGTTGTTCTTTCTAAAAGGTGCTACGTCCCAAACACAACACTGGCGACGAGTTTAATTCTAAGAGAGCTCCGATTTTAGTTATATCTGTGAGATTTTCTTGGTTAAATATCTAACATGCCTGAAGATCAAGGACCACCACCGCAAAACGTTGTGGGGATTATTGGACGCAGTGAGCCATTCGAGGACAGCATAGAAACGTGGACAAGTTATACGGAACGTTTAGAACAATACTTTGAAGTAAATAACATTGCAGAGGATAAAAAAGTACCCGCTTTATTGACACTTCTAGGAGGCAAAACCTACACTTTGTTAAGGAATTTAACCGCTCCACAGAAGCCTAAAGAAAAGGACTACGCAACTCTTGTGAAACTTCTTCAAGACCACTTGACACCGAAACCAATTGCTCGAAGCTGAAAGTGTGAACACTTACACTGCAGAACTGAGAAAACTTACAGAATTCTGCGAATTTGGATTAAATTTAAATGACTCTCTACGAGACAGATTTGTATGCGGATTACGGAATCAACAGATCCAGAAGAAACTGTTGACAATCAACGCACTCACATTGGAGCAGTCGTTAGAAATTGCAGTTGCAATGGAGACCGCTACAAAAGACGCCATTGAACTGAGGAATGTTCCGAGTGACACACCCGTTCATAAAGTTCAGGGAAACCGGAGAAGACGACCACAGGGACGTACTTTTCAACAACAGCCTGCAAAATCGTGTTATCGGTGCAACGGAACCGACCATTTTGCTGACAAGTGCCGATTTAAAGACAGTACTTGCAACCAGTGTCATCGCAAGGGACATATCCGAGCTGCATGCCGTAGTGGAGATAAGAAGAAATACAGAAATCAGCGCGTACACGCCATTGATCACGAGGAAAATGATGATGTTGGGATATATACCGTGTATTCACATGCCAATGATTCGATTTGGATTAGACCATGTGTCAATGGAAATATCATTCCCATGGAATTAGGTTTCTGTAATTTCCGAGGCGGATTATGTGAAATATTTCAAAGGAGAAAAGCTCGAGAAGTCATCGCTTGTGCTTAAAACGTATTCCGGTGAAAAGTTAAATTAGTTGGGAGTTATGCGCGTAAATGTGCAGTACAACGGGCAACAAGCTTATCTGAATTTGCACGTGGTTAAGCGCGGCGGTCCAGCGTTGTTTGGTCCGGAATGGTTGAAAAGTATCCGACTTGATTGGGCAATGATAAAATCATTGAGCTCCGTGCGTGAAGAGCCAAAGTGCGGTATGACTTTAAAAGAAATTTTTGCACGTCATGATGAGGTTTTTAAAGATGAAATCGGTTGCGTAAAGGGAATTCAGGCAAAATTGCATCTAAAGAAAGACGCGGTACCGAAGTTCGTGAAAGCGCGACCTGTAGCGTTTGCGTTGCGACCGAAAGTCGAACAAGAGCTAGATAAACTTGAAGCGCAGAATATACTGACACGAGTTCAAGTCAGTGACTGGGCGAGTCCGGTCGTTCCCGTGTTAAAGAAGAACGGTAGCGTCAGAATTTGTGGAGATTTCAAAGTGACATTAAACTCATGTTTACAAGTTGACCAATATCCGATGCCAAAGATTGATGATATTTTCGCGAATCTCGCAGGTGGTCAAAAGTTCAGTAAGATAGGCTTGCGCCAAGCCTATCTACAGTTACCGATGGATGACGAGTCGAAGAAATTGCTTACGATTAACACATTACGTGGTTTGTCTTCCTTTTGGAGTTGCCAGTTCGCCCGCTATTTGGCAACGTACAATAGACCAAATTTTGCAAGGTTTAGACGGCGTTCAGTGCGTACTCGACGATATGATCGTGACCGGTAAAACAGAACAAAAACACTTGAAAAATCTTGACAATGTACTTTCCCGATTACAAGAATTCGGACTCCGAGCAAATTTAGATAAATGCTACTTTTTCCGGGAAAATGTTACTTTTTGTGGACACGAAATTGGACGTGACGGTCTTAAAAAGTCACAGGACAAAATCGACGCAATTTTGAAAGTCAAACGGCCAGAAAATGTTACGCAGCTTCGTTCATTTTTAGGGTTAGTTCAGTATTACGGTAAATTTATACCGAATTTAGCCACAGAAGCGCGTCCGCTAAATGAGCTATTAGAGAAAACGCGAAAGTGGAAATGGACAAAAGACTGCGACAAGGTATTCACGACGATCAAAGAACTAGTAACGTCCGAGCAGGTTCTTACACATTACGATCCGAAGCTTCCAGTCAAATTAGCGTGCGATGCGTCACCTTTTGGATTAGGAGCCGTTTTGTCCCACATAATGCGTGATGGGTCGGAGCGACCAGTACTCTTTGCCTCGCGTTCGTTAAGCAAATCCGAACGGAATTATGCACAGATCGACAAAGAGGCGCTTGGAATAGTTTGGGGTGTACGTAAATTTTACAATTACTTGTTCGCACGTAAATTCACGCTGGTGACTGATCATAAACCACTCACCTCGATTTTTAGTCCGAGCAAAGCAATTCCTGTTACAACCGCGGCGAGATTGCAAAGATATGCAATATTTCTTTCCGGATTCCATTATGACATTGAGTACAAGAGTACCAAACTTCATACTAACGCGGATGGACTGTCAATGATGCCTGTAGAAAGCTGCAATTCGGACGGTATAGACGCCGAAGAAACTTTTCATATTTCACATTTCGAAGCCTTGCCAGTGACAAGTTCTGTTATCGCGCGAGAAACGCGCCGTGATCGAACACTTTCAAAGGTGTATGACCGAGTTACAAATGGCTGGAACGAATCGAACTATGACGAAATGCTAAAACCATTCTTTAGTCGCAGAAGTGAAAAAACACTCCACCAAGGTTGTTTAATGTGGGGTATTCGTGTTATCGTGCCGGCTAAGTTGCGTTCACGTATTCAAGAATTACTTCATGAAGGACACCCGGGTGTTGTACGCATGAAAGCGTTAGCTCGTAGTTACGTATGGTGGCCCGGGATCGATGGCCAAATTGAACAGACTGTTAAAAGTTGTGACAGTTGTCAACTTACGCAGAAAATGCCGCAAGTAGCACCGCTTCATCCTTGGGAGTGGCCTTCTGCTCCCTGGGAACGTGTACATATGGACTTCGCAGGTCCATTCTTAGGAAGTATGTTCTTCGTATTGGTGTGTGCTCATTCGAAGTGGCCAGAGGTTGTCCAGATGAAAACAACGACGTCAGCGAAGACAATTGAAGCCTTACGCAGAATATTTGCAAGAAATGGTATTCCTAAGCAGTTAGTTTCAGACAATGGACCTCAATTTACGTCTAGTGAATTTGAAAAGTTTACAAAGCAAAACGGAATTAGACATTACAAGTCTGCACCTTTTCATCCCGCTACAAATGGACTAGCTGAACGTTTTATTCAGAGTTTCAAGAATAGTTTGCGTGCGATGAAACAGGATAATAAGGATTTAAATCACAAAATTGCGAACTTTTTGCTTAACTACAGGAATACACCACATTCAGTGACGAAAGAGACTCCCGCAAAATTGTTTATGGGAAGAGACTTACGTTCGTGTTTGAGTCTAGTACGACCAGAGATGAAAGACACTGTTATAAACTCTCAAATGGACTCAGTATTCCATAAATCAAGACCAGACAGACCGAGATATCTAGAGGCTGGTGAACGTGTGATTGTACGTGATTACAGACACAAAGACAATAAATGGGCCGGAGGAAAGATAGAAAATCGCGATGGACCTTTGATGTATAGTTTTAAAACTGACTCGGGTTCTACATGGAGAAGACACGTTGATCAGATTAAACCGAGCAGACTTGAGGACAATGACAATACGCTAAATGTGCCTCAGATCAAAGCAACCAGTGAGGAGATTACACCATCTGATGATCAAATTGACAATGTTCCGAATACCGAACCGATAACTAGTATGCCAGAAACGCGACGATATCCGCAAAGAACCAGAAAACAAACGAAAAGACTCATTGCAGAAATATAGACTGTGTAAACATTGTTAAAGTACATTTTTACTATAATCTTGCATGCCTGTTTACTATAGTAATCATTTCATTCATAGTTTCTATTTTCTTTCAGTTATTTTTCTGACCGCAGCAAAACTTTAGCAGGGAGGAATTGTGATGTTTTTAACTGACATTTAATTATTCATTGTTTAAGTTCAGAAATACTTTAGCTATTATTTTAATAGGCGTTATCCACGTTATCTGTAAACATTCTAGAGAAACAAAATATAGGAAATTAGATCTGTCATCATGTTAGCATTTCGGTAACATTATCAGTGTAAGCTCTACCACAGAGTCAAAGTTGTATTATTCAGTATTAAATATGTAATCGTAATGAATGGTTGTTCTTTCTAAAAGGTGCTACGTCCCAAACACAAAAATGCTATTGTTTTACACTATTATTTCATACCATATAGACTTTAATTCTTCAAATGACTTTGGACAGAATTTACTCTACTGCAAATAACACAACAAATACGTTCAAAGATATAATATTACATAAATCAAGAAATAAAAAAAGAAGAAGAAACATTAGGTCGACCATTAAAATGTTGAAATTATCTGTCAATTGGAAGTCAAAACGGCCAGATTCGTTTTTAAAAAGGAAGAAGGTGATCGATAGACCTAAAATATCGGATCCCACGTTATGGAACTCGCCCCAATGGTGTATAACAATAACTAGTGGCTGTGAATTGTTTGCTGAAAAAAACTGTCTCAAAAATGTCTTTCCCACCCGCCCGGCATTCACAATTTTATAATATTTAACATGTTTAAAGCCTCATTTTTTACCCCATGAAATCTGTTTAATTATAACAAGTTCATTATTGAGAATATGGTATTAATTTAGTTTGCAACACAAAATTTACTTTCACACACGATTTTTGAAAACATTTAGTGTACATGTATATGCGTCCTAAAGTTAAATGGAATGTCAAAACTGCCTTTTTAAATGTGAGGAAATATAGCACATAATAATCCTTTTGTTAATTGTTAGAAGAAGAAAAAACGACACAAAAAAATCTTCACTTTTTTTAATGAATTTCAAATATGAAGTATTGAAATCAAAGAAAGATTGGCAGGTTTTGCCTGACATATGCATACATGCAAGATGTTAAAATTAGATTGAACATAATTGATAATAAGAAATTGCACGTTCATTGATACATTTTTGTACATGTAATAATGAGACTTGTAATTAATGTATACACAATAACGCTTAAGGACATTTACAGATCTTCTATGTTTCTAGTGTTGTTCGATTAAAAACAAAATCTTAATTTACATCAATAAGAAAATTACCTCTTAGTTACCAAACAAAAATACATAGTACATGTATTTAAAATTATAAATATTATGGGTTATTTGTGTGGTTTTTGTTAAAAACGCATATATTTTTTTTTCAGGGTCGATCCGGATGGTCTGCCTATCACTGCATTAGTTTCAAGTTACGTAATCCCGGTAAGAACTGAATGGTTATATTCATCTAAATCAGAAACAAAATATTTACCGACTTACCTGTCTACTTATAGTCCTTGTTATGGCCAGAGACACATAGGGAAAGGACTTGTGATCTTCTATTTTTTCTGTTCTGTGTCTTATTGTCTTTTTTGCCCATGGTAGTTTCAAATTCTTTCATTTCTGCTTCTACACTTACACATGTTGCCTTCAAGTTATTTTTGGTCTCCCTTGTTTTCTGTGAGTGAGTTGGTATTTTACACCATTGAAACACTAAATATATTACAAATGTATATATAGGCGATGAACATGAAAAGATTGTAAAATGAACATGAAATGATGAATTATCGGAAAGGGATTTGAAACAAAGGATCAGATAATTTTGAAAACCAAATGGAAGAGGTTGGTAGGGACGAAAAAAAAATTAAGCCTATTTGAATCAATACTTGGCAGTCTATAATGATGGGTATGCCAAAATAACACACTTTTAACCTTGAGGTCAAATGTGAAGGTAATGTTGATATGTAACACATTGTTTTACAATATGATGCATCTCAATTCAAATAAAGAACATGTAATTCCTATTTATTTTCATGAAGCTTTGCACGTGAAATTTACATTTATTTGACCTTGAAGTCAAAGGTCAAATGAAGGTCAACTCTCCGCGTAAAATTAGCGTTTAAGTAACCTCGAGGTTAAAGGTAAAGAGCCTGTGATATATGAAACATTTTCGCATGATGATACACCTGCATGCTAAATATTAAAGCCAAATGGCAAAGGATGCAAAAGATATGGCCAGGACACATTTTGAATATAACACACTTTGCATCTACAAATTGACATTGATATCAAGGATTAAATAAAGGTAATTCTGGTAAACGAAATATCGTCTCATGCTGACGCATATATAAGTCAAACATTAAAGCAACATGCCAACTTAATGAAAAAAGTTATGCCCAAGACATGCTTTCTATGTAAAGGAAGAGGAAGAAGAACCGACACCCCCAAAAATATGGTTCCCTCTTCTAGGAAGGGAAACATAACAAAACAGGCAGGAAACCAAAAACCAGGAAAAAATGCAGGACGGTACTTTGACCAGTAATGTTGAAAATTGACAAAGTCTGTTAACAGTAAACAGATATTCGAAATACCTAAATTTACTACTCGCGATACTGGATTTCTTACTGGAGCAATGTACTATATAAAATTTCAAGCCTTTGTGATAAGTTGCTGAGAAAACTGTTACAAACAGATATGTTGCGGACGAACGGACAGAGTTAAACCAGTATATCCCCTTCTTTTTTAAAATCTGGGTTTAAAAAGGCAAGAATGGGGATAATATCCATAGCCCCCTTGAAAATCCAATCGCTGATCACTATAATAAAAGTGCAGATGTGGGACCCAGTCAAACGATCTGTTACATATATGAACATGTATATGTTGTTGTAGATGGATATTTCGATCCGCAAAGCAGTATTTTTATCAAAATTATGTCAAAATACGAAAAGACTTGAAAGAGACAAACATTATACTCTTTAGACCCCAAAACTTAAAACGAGGATGCAAAAAAGGTTGGTATAATACATTCATGGAACAATGTTTCTTTTCAGTTAATATGTCTGATTATATTAAGTGTGTCAGAGTCTAGAAGAACAAGAAAAAAGTATCGGGTCGCAGCGTGAGTATGATTTAAATAAATAAACTCAATTTAGGTACATGTTTGTTTTGTCTTTTAAGGAACAATATAATTTCAAATACTGCAAAATTATAAACCACCATTGATTGTTGGCACCTGGTGCAATCTGAGTTTTATTACAACTTAAAACTCACTGATATCGTAGGATGTATAGAATCATAAGTCATGTAAGTGATCAACTAAGCTATATGTTTAATTCTTTAGTTCATTCTGTAACGAGCTAGCATGTCAACTGGGTGGTTATATTTCAACGGCAATGGTGACAGTAGGTTTGATTATGCTCCCCGGAATATGACACCCAAATAAAAAACGCATGTGTTATATACAGAGCTAATAGCAATTTGTTCAAGTCCGTTCATCGAGATATGGGGGCTAATGAGGGGGTACCGGTGTGATAACGATACCTGCCTTCTAGTAGTTGAAAATTGAGTTATCGACTCAATCAGAGAAATCTTTAAAAAATGTGACGTTTTAACAAGCTTGTAAATGTGTAATTATACATTTAGTGACTTTGATAGAGGTGAATACCAGGTTTTATCAACCCGAAGAAAATTATACTCACCGAGCAAACGGCGAGTTGGATATTTTTTTTTATTTAGAGTTGATAAAAACGGTAGTCACTGATATAAAAGTCTATGAATGTTTATCATATGGCTTACAAAATACTAGCGGAACAAATTTCGAGAAAAAAAAACCTTGACTTATTCGTACTAAAAAGACACCTAAAAACTTTTATTATCCTAGAAACCGTATTTGTACACGAATATGATAATTGTCTGAAAGTGGAATCTTAATTTAGATATCAACGGAATCTAACCATATAACAACATATGCAGAGTCATCTTGATAAATTGAGGTCACAAGTTCACCCAATGACGCCACAGTCAAGATTCTTTTTTAACGACTGAAAAGTGATTTATTGTAAATATTACTAGTATATTTTGAGCGACTTAAAAGCCAGAACTTTTTATCAGTCTATTTTTATCTACTTTGAGGCTACCGTTTTCTTTAACAATCTTATTCTTTAAAGGTTAACAGCAATTAAATTGCATCATTATAGCTTAGTTCAACAATATTTTTGATAAAATGACTCGAATAAAAGTAAAATAACAAATACCTGCAAGTATTAATATTATATGTATAACATTAACAAAACAATTTCAGACCAGTAGATCTCCTTAAGGATGACCATCTCATTCTGCCTTATGCTGCGGCGTTTGGTGTCGTATCGTCTCTTGTGATAACTTTACTGTTAGATGGAAGAAATTCAAACTTTGGTGATGTTCCTTCAGACGTTAAGCCATGGATTAAACGTAAGTTTGGTTTTATGGAAGTGACAACATTCACAAATAAAGTCACAGGTGAAACTTTAATCATAAGTAAACTAAAATAGGAGCACAGAACTGTATTGATTTAGAAAAAAGTATTAAGTATTCTGACCAATACGAAGTGATTCCATTTTCATGACTAACAATTTGAAATAGTTCTTTTAAAACAGGTGTATCAATCTTCGGCCAATAAGAAAATAAAATTTTATTCATTTGTTCTCATTTTTAATTTTTTTTGTTAACGGTTTGCTTGAAGCGAAAAGTTTGAAATATTTAAATATCCCTTAATGATATATATTGTCTTTTTCAGTTCCAATTTGGTTGCTGCGTTCTGTTCTATATTCATTTCAGTATTATCCCATCTTTGCAGCAATTAGACATAAAACGCCATTTGTCGGACCAATTGTGGGTCTAGTGTGTGGTAGTTTTCTGTAAGTATTTAATTACTATACTTAGTATAAGGAATTAAAAAGAAGAAAAATTATGTAATTTACAGCTGACTCCGAACATAAAATCAAATGTTTTATTACGTAACATTAAATTTTAAGATATAATTGCTGATCTTAGAAGAAAAAGAACATTTTTTTGCGTAAATAACAATTTGATTACAACTATTCGCTCAGTGTCTAAACGGCAAATCACCAATAATACTGATGCAGAATACGGTAAAAGATGATTGCACAAAAAAGAAGAAACTTTGCACACAAAATTAATTATATCAAAATTTTTGACCACAGTGTATAAGTACATTTTAAACTTTTTTTACTAAATTAAGTTTGACAAAATACATCAACAATACGTATATATCTTGACCATTTATGTTAAGGTAATAAGCAGTGGTATGGAAAATTTCATGCAAAAATGTTCTATTAATATACGCTATTATTATAGAGTTAATAGACTAGAATTGTAGAAGAAATGACGTGATCTATTGCACAAGGCCAGAGGCTCCATGTGAGTGAAAAAATGCATTTGCAAGAATCAAAACATTGTCAAATAAAAAAGAGAAAAAAATATAAAAATCTAGTTAAAACAGAAAATAGTGTACATTTTTAACAAGATATCATTTCTTTTGCAGAACCTACATTAATGTTTATGCAGTAGCTACATCTAATGGTGAAGTAGAGGCCAACAATGTATGTGATTTTATTATAGTTAGACAATATCTTGCAAAAATGTAAAGAAAAACAAAACCGAAATCACGGTACTGAATAACATAACTAAAACTGAATTACATAGACAAATAAAATACATAGAAAATATGTTTTTTTATATTGTTTTAATTAAGAATGACCGTTTTAAATATAGAATTAGACAAGCAGCAAATGTGTACGAATGGAACAACGATTGTCGTAAATAAAAAAAGTAGACATAGAAATAATCAATATACTGCATAAAAGCGTTAAAAAAATATATTATTTATATTTTTGTGATAAAGAAAAATTCTATATCAAGGGATTTGACGTCAAAAAAGTTTTTTTTAACGTGAGGAGTATTGGTTCATTAAAAATTACTGCAATATAAAAATTGTGGCACACACTTTTGTGTTACCTTAAAATCATTGTGGACATTTCAAAATAATTTCAGTATTTTTTTAAAAATAAAAATCATATGAAATAGGAAAAAACATAATTTACACAATATAAATAAATTTTTTACTTGAGTTTTCAATTGGAACATTACAAATATCAAATTTTATTCACAAAAAATTGAAAAATAAGGTTGTAATTAAAAATTGTCTGAAGGCTTCATTCATTAATGATATCATAGAGAAGCTTTTAAGGTCTTGATCTTGAATTCAATTAACTCATATGTAAATACCAGTATTACCATTTCAGCTGCCTTGGTACTATACTATTTGGTTGGTCATGTTTGCATTGCCTGACCTTATGTGCCTCGCCTGCCTATTTTCTTCTTCGTGTATAAATTGATTTGTGATTTACGCTCTAAATTTATGAGTAGTAATAATTCTATACCAAAGGTTAGTGATGGCACAATAAATATTACATTGCACATATTTATGTACCTGACATCTGTTTAACTGACATTTCATACGACTGAGGCAAATCTAGAGTGTAAAAGATAAGTTAAATCCTACATTTATATTCCTAATACATGTATACACTAGGGGAACATATTACTACTTGAGCGGTGGAAATTAATAAGATCTACTTGATGCTCCTATGAATTGAAATTGAACTTATCTCTTAACACTTCTAAACAATTTGTCCAGTGTAAAAAAAAGAAATAAAAAATACAACAAAGTTGCAGACAATCACTTTTGCTGCCTCTGACGCGCGTTTCGTCTATTCAAAACTCATCAGAGGCGCTATACCCAAAGTATTGAAAAGGCCAAACACTTTACCTAGAAATTGAAGAGCAATACACAGGAAAACCAAAAATACCGAACAGAAAAAACAAAATAATGACAAAGATCAACCTATGGCTGAGTTAGGCAGAAACTTACTAGGTTTAAGATATTTTTTAAATTTAAACGAATATTTTTTTTATATTTGACGTGCTTTTCAACACAAAAGTGTAAATGACGGAGCGGGCTAACCTCAGGGAATTAAAACCTGTCCTAAATTATGTCCGATTAATAGATTTTGTGTTTTAAGTATCGTTGTTATTGCTTGTTTAAGAAAAAGATATACATACATTCAACATTCATCATTGAATTACAATAAAATCAGGGCAGCTTATAAAAGACAAATCAGAGGAGCTCTAACCAAATGGTTGAAGTTTCCAAACGTAATATGACGAAGACAATACATTATAACAAAAAATGCCTAAATGAAGCCAAATATACTAGTATTACTAAGATCAACCTTGTTTATTATATTTGTATTTCATAAAACAAATGACAGAAATAACACAAATTTGGGATATTTCACAGGAACATGCAATCATACAAGTAAATGGATATGAACGAAAATATGTAAAATGGATTCTACATAGACAGAACAGTGGTAACGATACAAGGTGTGTGTAGATACAAGTTATTAATCACGAGAAAATATATGAAAAAAATAATAATAAACTTTAGGAATATATATACATTTAACATCGATTAAAACATACTATTGTACATGCAAGTTTTAAAAAAAATAATTTTAAGGTATTAAGAGGCTGTCCATGTAGAAATCAGGCAAAAGCCTTCAGAATCTGGCACATGAAGAATTTTATCCCAGCAAATGTATTGTTTTAATGATTGTGATTCAGCCCTAAAGTTCATGAACAAAGCAACCAAATTTTGCAAATATGCAAGAGTTATCTCCCTTTTCTGCATATTTCCAATGCATTCTATATAAATTATATCTAAGTTATCATGTCAATTAACCAAAAATCTGCAGTTGTATTAGGGAATGAATGTTAACCTGATGTGAAATCAATCAAAAAATTTGAAAAACAAAATTTGCCATGTGCCAGCTATTGCCTGGGTTTTGCTAAACCAGCCTCTTAAATGGATAATTGTATGTTTTTTCCAGGTTTTCTGTATTTATTAATATTTTGTATATATGTAATTGCTTTGGCCCATAAGAGTGAAACTGCAATAAAGAATTTGAATTTGAATATAAAATTGCAAAAAAAAATGAAATAAAACAGTCATACAAAAATAATTCCAGTAAATGTTATTGTACACATAGAAAATTATCAAAATCACCTTATTTAACATGTTAGCATTTTTTATCAATAAAATGGTGAAATATATAGATATACAAGTACATGTACAATGCAGTAAAAGTATTGAAAATGTGCGGGAAAATAAATCCAATCCTTAAACCTCTCATTTTCAGCTTTGAGATTTGAACATTTGGTCAAGGACTTAAAAGTTTTAGAAGGACATTTTTATATAAAAATAATCAATACACACTGAGTACTTTTTGACACATGATGACATATTTTCAGCATACCAACTATTCAGGATTGCACGGAGAAAGCAAAGAAGATTTTAAATCTTGGATCTCTTTCTAACGTATCTCTTAGGATTGTATCTACTTTTTTTGTTTGCATTATAATCCTTTTCAAGGTTAGTTAACTTAATAAAAAGATAGTTTTTGTCTCGCCTCTGACGAAAAGCAGCGGAAGGACGAGTCATATTAGGTATTATACGTCCATTCAGTGAGTGTGGCGTAATCATTTTTGTAAGATTATACGAAAATAAATTTCTTGGAAAGCAAAGCACATGTAACAGCTACATGCAGCTACATGTATGCATCTGATATTTGGTATACAATCATTTGAGGTTATGGTATGAACTTTTATCTTAATGCTGGTCATAAACGTTATGGTAAGACTTTTGTGGAAAATGAATTGCTAGAAAGGTATACTAGGTAGGTATTTGATGCTCAGGAGGTTAATGAATTATAGGGTCTTTGTGTCTTAACCTTGACCTCATGTAAACACTGAATGCCTGTTAAAATTGGTTTGCATATTCAGTCTTCTACATTAAGTCTGCTTTTGAGTGAATATGATATTTAGAATCACTTTAGGTGGTCCACAGATCCTTCTTGGTGGTTAGATGTCTTTCAGATAACTGCCATCTGCTACATGAGCTTGATTTTTATTAACCTCTGATGTCAAGAACTTATGGCCTAGGTTAATTTTTAAGGCGAGACTGTCGTATAGTTTTAGTGACCACACTTCTTTATCAGCATGTCCACGTTTTTGTTCACTTAAGACAGTTAAAAACATATGTTATACAGATGTTGATACTGATGGTTATTCTAAATTAAACTACTTGGTTTAGGGACTTCAAATATTCCTACTTACAGATCTTTAAATTGATTTTACAAAATACAAATATCAAAACAGATATAAAATGGTTAATTTGGTTATGCTGTATATCGATATTTAAAAAAATAACGTCTCATCTGCAGCTTTGTATCAAAAGAATGGAAAGACAAAATTAAACCAACAGTATTGAATGAAACGTACTCAAAACCAAACAGTTAAAATGGGGAAGCCAAATCAAGCACCTTGGGTATCGACCATGTGCAGTACAAGGGAAGAATTCTGGCGTTTTAAGTCATTTTGGATCAAAGAGAATCAATTCACAAATCTGAAAATAGTAAATTTAGATTGTTTTCCGCAATGTAAACTAGGTATAACCTAGTATCAAAGAGGGGCATGTTTGAATGTTTGCAAAGAATTCACCTTTAAAGCATGTCTAAGACATCTCATTTACATATGTATGGGATGTTGTTTATCAAAAATTTTCAAAAGCTGTTCTTTTGAAATTAAAATTGATATTTTATATTGCTTTAAAACTTCTTGTATACTTTACAGCTTTTTGTTACTGTTGCGATTTTGTGGAACCCTGCTGATATTAAAGCAGAAGTTTTTACATATTTGGACAATATCGGTTTATCTTTAAACACAAGCATTCCAGAATCAACGGTTGCACAAATAAGCACATTCGTAGATGTACTAAATGGTAAGGACTGCAATGATGTAGTGTATCGTTTGGATGTTTACAACGTAAAACATCAATAAGTAGAAACGGTTACAATAGACCAACATATTTTCAGATTTTCTAATATTTAAAAAGAAAAATCAATGACAATTGGAATTCTCTTCATCTCAACATGTAGTACGATATCATTGATATTTAAACTATATGCAATTTTTGAAAGTTGAGAAAGGTTCAAAAGTTGCCAAACAAAAAAAATATGAAAATAATTAAATTTTACAACAAAACAAAGGAAATATTACAAGAATTTTTAGAAAACCAAGTCGTGGTAAAAAAAGTATTATGTAATGTATAAAATTTATCGTATAGTACGTTTTAGGATCTTCGATGATAAGTTTCGAGAATAGATATGTTAAAATATCAAGATCGAATTAAGAGGTAACACATGAAGTCCTATCAAATTACGATTTGGCAGGATACTTTAGTAATGGGTTAGTTTTTTTTTTTGTTTTTTTCTCACAAAAAAAATAAAAATTATACTTTATTCATAAACGTTTTTGTTGACGTATCTTATGGAGTTTAAATTACGTATCACAATTGATTCGTTACTCCAGAGCTTGTGGGAATTAGATCAATTCCATGGTAAAGCGTCAGGTCGTGTTTGAAACAAATATTGTTAACACAAGGTTATGTTGCTCCTCGGTTGCGGTCTTCACTCAAGAAATTTTACAGTAGACATCATTTACTCATAGACAAATATGGTATTTCTATCTCTCTGATGAGTGCAGAAGTTGGTTTTTCATAGGGTTTTGTTTTTCTTCCTTGATCGGAATCGACACACTCAACGCGACGGGTGTGTTATAGTAACCGTTTACTCTTTTGGAGCACCTGAGTTTACTTTCTTAACGACTAGACTTCGTGTTGTTAATGGATGTACAGCAGTTTCTATGTTTTGTGTTTTATATGTTGTCTGTTTTTTCCCTGTCCATGTTTGTGTTAACTGGTTTTGTCTCTTCCATTACGGACTGTGACATTCGTTGTTACCTCTGCTATATTGAATATAACAAAAACAAAACATTCACTAATTAAAGAAATATTGGGTCGAAGGGCAAATACATGTTTTATCCTATTTGATAGTGAAATAATAATATAAATGTATGTCAATGACCGACAATTGACGAGTAAAAGTCCTATTCTTTTTTTTCTCTATTAGCTGGAGTGTTCCTGTCATTAACTATATCAACAATAACAATGTCTGTATATATAGTTCTTATATACAGAACGTATAAACAAGACTTGGAAAGAATGTACCTGGGAGATTTTTCATTTCTCCCTTCCAAGATAAGAAATAGAAAACACAATGATTTTGTGGTAAGTTTATGTGAAATACATGTAAAGTATTGCTTCAAAATATCTATGTTTTGTGCAGGAATATAAAATTAAATGTATGTCAATCAGATGCATCTGATAGGGGAAAAGATAACTCTTAAATATCAGTTGAACGTTTTAGTCAGCCACTTGTATTCATATATAAGCTTCTCGTTGATTAAAATATGAAATATTTAATCTTCATTATGTTAAATGAAAATTCTTCCAAGTAACCAATGATAAGGTTTTCTCAAGATTTTGCAAACAAATTCATAGTTAATATTTTAAAGATTTTCAGGAAAATTATTAGACAAAATTTGATTTAGTACGAGGTTTTGGGTCCCCCTAATTTAAAAGATTTTGGTAGAATCGGATGCTGTTATGTTTTGGGAATTTTTTTTAGCCAATTTTTGTGGCTTATACAGTCATGCGATCAAACTATTGAAAACAAATTATCTTCCAAATTGAATGGTGCTTATGTTCCTAATGTGCCACTATTGAAATCCCCTCAATACAAAAATCTAAACTATTTTGATCATACAAATCCTAGATTGAGCCAAATGATATCAGAAAGTGAATATTAAATGCATCATACTGCCCAAAATCAAGTAAACTAATACTATCCATATTTGTTGAATATACATAATTTATTCTGTTATTTATTTATTTTTTGCAGTTGTAGAACAGCTTACATCTGCCATGCCATCGTATTAAAAGCTGCACTATTAACTATAACATAGACCATTTCAAAAATACAAAGGTGTTTCTTGTAGTAATTTCTTACCGTATGTTTTTAGAATGAATTTCCACGTGTTGTCCTAAGCTTTATTATTTTCTATGTAAAGTAAGATTATTTTGTTTTTATTTTCAGTTTCAAAGCATAAAGTATTCGGGATTTCAGATAGCCTATATGTTTTGGTGTAAGTAGAAGTACAATTTAAGGGTAGTACATGTACATCATAAAATATCTCTAATGTTCGTGCTAATAACTTTTGTAATTTTTTTTCAAAAAGGAGGATTTGCCTTTGCTTTTCTACCTAAATGTAACTTACCGAAATTCAAGACAAAATGTTGAGCACATCAGGAAAATTTATGATCGATTTTAGAATTCACAAATATCCACTTATGAAAAGCAGTAAAGCAACAAATAATAGTAAATATGAAACAACTATTAAGATTAGAACAGACATAATAAGCACCAAAACTAGCATGATACGGAAGAATATTTATTCGGTAATTTACAACTGATTGATGTTTTTTTCGTTAAAGGTTACATTTTTGTGTTTCTGTCTTGCATGTTGATGTGCTTTGCATTGGCATATGGATTTATACTTCCAATAATGGAAAAAGTTCCAGGCCTTTTTCTAGTACCAGTTAAAGCATTAGCGTAAGAGTTTATTTTATCATAATTATATATATGTAAAAATTGCAATGATCGCGAAAATGTGCAAAACTACACTGCATTCAATCTGCATTTTTTTATATCTTTATTGTACTAATGGACAACATAGTATTACGTTCAATTTTAAGATAACATGCAATTTGATACTTCGGGGGAAATAATTAATGTTCATTGCACTTTTTCTGTGTACTAAAAAACTCTTAGTCGCCTTTCTAAAGAAACTTTAGACCAGGTTAAATGGAGAAAACATTACAACTAAACCGATTTTAAGTCTTCTGACTGAAGTTAAATCATCGTATGGACTCGTAAGCAGAGGAAAAGGTTATTCACGTACATGGAAATGGTTAATAACACACTTTGAAAAGGGATTAACGGATTGAAAATAAAAGAGGGTATGTTTGAGTATCATTTTTCTTTACCCATTTCAATTAAATATTAAATGCCATGGCTCACGGAACACTTGAAACCATTCCCTTTATTAAGATGCAAGATATTTTTCGATAGAATGTTTCAGTTTTCTTCCAACTTAATGACAAAAAGATGTTACAAAAAAAATTAACAATAAAACATATTTTTCTCTAATGAAATTACCCTTTTAAAGAATATAATGTGCATACACGTGCTTTTAAGAATATGAAACATACCAAAACACCGTTTTTTCATAGGCATGAATCTTATGATTGAAGTTATGCCCGAAAATTAAAGTAACGCCGTCTGAAAAGGTTATCAACCGATAACGCATATAAAAATGGTCAAGAAACAACAAATGATTAATGCTGGAGGAGATGGTTAAATGGTTGTTTTTCATTGTGATTGTTTAAATTGCCGTTTCTTAAATGTTGGTTGCGTCGCGTACACTTATTCCACATCTCTTTATCGTCTATATAACGGTAAACTTTTCTCATTCCAAAAGAATCAACAGCCTGTGTAACTCAATTTGTAAATCTACTAGTCAGTGTCCATGTAACAAATGAGAAATCACCGGAATACCCGTTGCTAAGCAACTAATAAATCACGTGCAAGCAAAATGATTTAGCATGAAGTGGAACTTGTCTGCAATAATACGTCTGAGTTTGAAAACCGATGTACCTTTATTTATTTTTTTAGACCTCTCATAAATTGCACCGACGTCCATTGGACATCGCAAAATCGGAGGTAATGCCTAATATGGTGAATGGTTTTTTATCTTTACTTTGGGCTAAAGAAATATTTTCTTTGCTAAATATGTTATAATTCTTATATATATTTTTTTTCAAAATACAAATGACAACAAAATTCCAGACAATAAATTTTGCTACGCCTGACGCGCGTTTCGTCTATTCAAGACTCATCAGAGGCGCTCTACCAAAAAAATATTGAAAATGCCAAACACTGTATGAATATGAAGAGCATAGAAAGTATAATCAAAAATTCCAAACTGGGGTACCAAATTATTACTAAGATTATTTAAAATTATTCAAAGTATTACAAAAAAGTTATTCTATGGAAACGGTGCCACACTTGTAGGCGTAAGAAGACAAAGACGACATTTTAACGTTATTGTACATTCAAATAAGGAAGAAAGGACGTTTAAAGACTGCCGGGCAAAAAATACTGCTTTGACATAATAAGTCGGGAATCCTTATTTATGAACTCTTTTTATCATCTTTGAAAACATGTACAGTGTCTTCGGCTATTCCGTCAACTATTTCAATGCGATATTAAGCATATTGACACATGACGACCATTTATTTCAAATATACGTTTTAGAACAGAAAGTATTTATCAAATTAATTTTACACATGTAAAACTCGAAACACAAAACGTGTCCATTTTAAGACTCTGTCTCTGTAACCCTTATAAATCGAAGGAAAATTCCTTGGCAAAAGTTAGTTTCAACGTCGACCAGATTGTCTGACATTCAACTCCATTGCTCACTTTAAATCAATCCACGTAAAATTTTGTCAGCACTATGCATCAATATCATTTTATTTATTAAGAAGTACATTTTTTCAGGCAAAATGCCTATAAGAAAGAAAACAAGACTATGGCTCAACCGACCAAAACAAAAATATGGCACTTAAAAACAATCATTAGCAGAAACCACCAGTACAAAAAAATATTGCTTAGAATTAGAGTCAGAAAATTAAGATACAACGATAGAATATTCGAATGTTGCTATTTGTAAATCCCCAAAAGATGAAAGTGATGCAAATTCATCTGATTCAACGGATGACAATGCAACATCAACGAAACCAGTCAGTCTTAAAATTATATCGAGAGCATCCCTTGATACTGTTTTTGTTTGTAAATAAATATAGTTTAACTTATAAGTCACATAATATTAGGAACTGCGATGTAAGCTTCTTCAAATTTGGACATTGTATGTCTTCAAATTTGGACATTGTATGTCCGATTAGAAGTGGCGCAATCAAAATTGCGCTGATTAAATCAGTCACTGAATTGCCCCATATTACAATAGAGATATACTACTTAAACAATACAAGCATTAATTTTATAATTCAAAATCGTCAATAAGCAGTTATAGTTTGTTTTGTTTTGGATTACTGATAGTTTGTAGAAATTAAGCTATGTATAGTATAATTTTGAATGCCTTAACAACTCTTTCAAATTAATTTTATGCTGGATTTCAGTAAACTGTTTTAAGAAACTCCTGTCCCTGGTTGTTGGTAATTAAGTTTATAGCCAAAAGTTATCATCAAGTTTGATAGACAAGCAAATACATCAAATTTCTACGCGTGCTGTCTTAATTTGACAACCTCTTTTTGTTTGCCCATTAATTGAATTTATGTTCAAGACAGTAACACATATTTATGTAAAGATGTATATATATGTATGCAATTAAAGATTGTTTATTCTTGTGTTTGTTTTTTTTTGTTGCCTCGCGTATATGCAACATTTGATTAAAATAATATTACATGAGAATAAAATCAACTTTTTAACAAATTGCGCTTTATTTGCATTATTATGTTGTGATATATTACGCATTGACCCTTTTTAGCTTTTTTCACGTATTTTTTAACCTTTTCGTCCTGCGTTATCGTTTCATCGGCATTTACAAGCGATATATAAGACAAATGAACTCATTTATCATGTTAACATATTCCATGTGATAATGATTGTTCTGAAAATATTGACCTGTTTGAGCAGAAATGTGAGTAAAACCTTTTTTGTAAATAAATTCATATTTCAAATGAAGTATTGATTTTGTAAAGAGGTTGTGGAACAAGTCGTTCTATAATGAATTATAATGCCAACAAAATTAAACACCTAAAGATATGAAGTGTTCCGTGCAATAGCATTTGTTTCTATATAAGAATGGCTTCAGGGCTTATTATGGACCTTTTTGATGACATATTGCTATTTTGGAAAATTTTGCCTTTTCAAAGTGTGTTATTTACCATTTCCATGTACGTGAATAACCTTTTCCTCTGCTCACGAGTCCATACGGTGTAAATGAACACTTGTCTTTTAACCTTTACCATTATGTTCATCTTAAAAAAAACGAAAGATAAACTCTGAGAATTACCATTTTTCAGACCATTATTTATAGCACGGTATCTTTTTAACTTGATTGAGCTTAAGTACATCACTGCTCGTTTTGTTCAAAAGAAGCAAAGTGAACATTTGGATGACAAAGAGGACAAAACATATTTAGCTCTAAAGAATAGGTAAGGATTGTTAAAATAAAAGTATTAATGGTATTCTTTTCCATCCCTTTATCATTACATAGTAATGTTTTGCATCATTATATATACTGAATAATACATGGCAAAATCTGTATCATATGCTGTATTTACCCGAGACACCTATATCATACCAAGGGCCAACGGCCGGAGGTAAGATATAGGTCGAGGGTTAATATACGGCGTGTGATACAAATTTTGCCTTGTAATGTTCATTATATCATATAGAATAAAATATTGATATTTTGTAGGGGTGCTATGTAGGGTATGCGATATAGGGTAAAGGGTGTGATATAGGGTAAGAGGTGCGATATAAGGGGTGACATATAGGGTATGCAATATACGTAATATGCTTTGTCCTATAATGCATATTAAACAAGAGGCTCCCAAGAGCCTGAATCGCTCACCTGAACTACACAGATACATATATTTGTAGATATTATTGTGCTTAACCATATGGGATTTAAATTTATGAAATATCTTGGTTAGTTTTCAAGATATTGGGCTTAATAAGTGCAAATTTGGCAAAAATAAGGAAAAAGAACAATAACTCCCACATCTGCAGTCAGATCTTTTCCGAAATTTCAGGACAGGTAGATCTTAATATGCTGATCACTTTTTGATTCTTACACAATTTTGATATCTGAAACCAGCTTTGAGTTATTAGCAAAAAAAAATGAAATTTGCCCTTATGTTCTATTTTTAGCCATGGTGGCCATGTTTTTTTACAAATCAAAAAGTTGTAGCATATAAGCTATCAAACAGTGTGCCATGTTTAGATGCAGTTGGTCTTACCGTTTCAGACAAGTCAGGGGAAAAGTAATGAACAATGGTAAATATTGACGCTTTAAGGGCCATAACTCCTATAAGAAATGGTTCTACAGCTTTGACCTAATTACATGAAATGTAGATCTTGATGTGCTTAATCATATGCAATTTGAATTTTTGAAATACCTTGTATAGTTTTCAAGATATAGGGCTACATAAGTGAAAAATTTTGAAAAAATCCAGAAAAAGGGCAATAACTCCTATGTTGCTTGTTGGATCTTCTTGAAAATTTCAGAGCAGGTAGATCTTGAGATGCTAACCACTTTTGTCTCCCATCAGAATTTTGATATCTGTTACTGTTTTTGAGTTATTTGCAAAAAACTGTAATTTGACCCCTATGTTCTATTTTAAGCCATGGAGGCCATATTTTTTGACAAATCAAAAATCCGAACGATAGAATAGTAGCATTAATGCTATTAAACAACTGTGCCAAATTTGGTTGAAGTTGGATGAATGGTGTCAGACAAGTTAATCTTTAAAATTCAGGGTAAAAGTAATGAAAAATGGTAAATTTTGACGCTTTAAGGGCCATAACTCCTAAAAGAAATGGTTCTACAGCTTTGACCTAATTTCATGAAATGTAGATCTTGATGTGCTTAATCATATGCAATTTGAATTTTTAAAATATCTTGTATAGTTTTCAAGATATAGGGCTAAATAAGTGCAAATTTTTGAAAAAAATCCAGAAAAAGGGCAATAACTCCTACATTGGTTCTTGGATCTTTTTGAAAATTTCTGGGCAGGTAGATCTTGAGGTGCTGATCACTTTTACCCTTGCCAGAATTTTGATATCTGTGACCGTTTTTGAGTTATTTGCAAAAAACTGTATTTGACCCCCCTGTTCTATTTTTAGCCATGGCGGCCATGTTTTTTTACGAATCAAAAATCCGAACGATAGTTTTGTAGGCCATACCCTAAAGATAAACTACACCAAGTTTGGTTTCAATTGGACTTATGGTGTCAGAGGAGTTAACGTTTGAAAAAGTTTACGGACGGACGACGGACGGACGACGGACGCCAAGTGACGCCAATAGCTCACATGACCCTTCGGGTCAGGTGAGCTAAAAAGCAAAGTCTCAATTCATTTATTTAAGAATTGAATGTTTGTATTTTGATGTTTCATTGGCGTGTAAAACCGTTGACCGTATCACATTTTGAATTATTGAAATGTGGGAAAAAGTTTGAGGAATATCCAGAAACTTTGATCGACTGACCTTCCAACCATTTGTTTACCCATGACAAGACTTAGAATATCATACGTTATCTCCACACGGGGCAGACTGATCCAGCACGATATCGACAATATGTTAAAGCCAAGAAAGTGTGTGTGAAAAGTTATTAATCTTAATTCTATTGAGTTAAGCTTGGCGGTGAACGCACTACTTGACATTTAACGTATTTTGTAAACTTATACAATTTTAAAGCAACACATTAGGTTGAAAATAAAATATTACATGTATTTCCAAATATAACATTAAGAAATGCCAATTTCTTAATAAATACCTATATGGTATGAAGTATACAATACACTGTAAGGGTATACCTGAACGGTCGGACTATACGCGTACGGTCTGAATACCTATAAGGTCTGCAACATACTAATCTGATTGCATTTACCAAGAAATGACATGCCATAAAGGTTGAATGACATTGTTTGAAAATTACAAATACCAAAACGCGGGTATGAACGGTTAATTTGGATATGCTATATATCGATATTTCAAGGAGTAACCTCTCATCTAAGATGATCAACTTAATGTCTTTTTTTATGTCTCCAAACCATGTTGAATGTTACAACAAGACCCTTAGATTGAAAAGAGCAATTGACGCCATAAAACCTGGATAAACTCTGTTTAACCCATGTATCAAGTCCGTGATGTCAGGGCCATTGTGATCTTTGATTCTTAACTTACAGCTTTCATTTTGGACATATTTTCTCGATTCTCCTGCACCTTTATTTACCTTCATTGATCGTTACACTTCTGTAATGTCAAAACACAAAACCAACTATCTTTATATTGCTGGCTATTAGTCAAATTGTATTTGTAGTTATAAAACATATTCTGGAAATCGTCTATTCATGACAGTTTTGATTATAAAGGATAAAGAGTTAGTTTCAAATGAAAACATTTCTCCGAAACGAAATCGCGTGCAAAATTTCTTGAGTTTTTGTCATTCAAAAAAGTTGACATTAGTTGCCAACTAGTTAATGCATTTTCATTAAGAAAAACTTTACTGTAAAAGGAAACTAGAAAAATATAAATAAATACCCCCCACCCCCCAAAAAATTAATCAGATAAATTTAGAAAAGGAGATGCACATCTACATTATGTCACAAAGATTGTGTGTAGGTTTCATGAAAATTTATCAAGGGGTTTAGGAGGAGTTGCAGATAAGAGATGGGCACCCCCATGTAGTCGAATGGCTGAGTCCATGTATTGCTATGGGAAACCCCAAAAACATTCTGATCAAACTTTCAAATAGTAGGTGCACATCTATATTATGTTACAAAGATTGTGTAAAAGTTTCATGACAATCCATCAAGGGATTTAGGATGAGTTGTGGATAAGAGATGTGTACCCAGATGTGGGCGAATGGCTAAGTCCATGTTTTGCTATGGGAAACCCCAAAAATCATTCTGATCAAATTTTAAAATAGTAGGTGCATCTACAATATGTCACAAAGATTGTGTGTAAGTGTCATGAAAATCCATCAAGGGGTTTAGGAGGAGTTGCGGATAAGAGATGGGTTACCCCATGTAGTCGAATGGCTAAGTCCATGTTTTGCTATGGGAAACCCCAAAAACCATTCTGATCAAATTTTAAAATAGTAAGTGCACATCTACATTATGTCACAACAATTGTGTGTAATTTTCATGAAAATCCACCAAGGGGTTTAGGAGGAGTTGCGGAAAAGAGATGGGTACCCTGAAGTGTAACGGAAGGACGGACACCCATATAACTATATACCCCCACTTTTGAAGTGGGGGTATAAAAATAACACTAAATAACCTTCCTAAAAAAGACCTGTTATTGTTACACGTACACTATATTTTCATTTTTAAATAGACATATTTTGTTTTCTAAAATAGAAACACCTTCAATGTTATTGCCTACTTCCTGTTTTTCTACCATGCCATCATTGGTTTCATCGGATGTATAAGCCGAGTTTTGATTGGTGGATTAGTAGGAATTTTCACAGTTGCACGATTGGATGGTTGCCGACTACCGAGGGAAGACGAAAATTTCGACACAGGTACCAACATATCATCTAAAGTTATAATATGAGATAAAGCTAGGAATAGGGTTATGGTCCATGCTACATTATAAATCAGGACACAAATAAACATCACCAAACGTAATTTTACTTGTAAAAAAAATAGTGACATTAAAATATCCAATGTTACAGATTTGCTTGGTGCATTTTGTAATTTGTTGGAATTTTAAGATTTTTTTTTCGACGCGTACGTGGTTAGTTCTATTTGCAGAGAAAAACTAAAGAACATCAATTCAAAGCTGACAAACAACTCGATGCATAGATGTACTGGTATAGTTCGGTAATATGCAAACGCTTTCAAAATAACCACAGCACAAACGTAAATTCGATATTTGCTATTGACAACAGTTTTAACTCAGAATACTAAATGTGAACTATAATCATAGTCGTCTATTACATCTCTTTCCTTTTTCCTGTGGTGCTTTAAATTTACTGCTAAATCATTCCCAAGTCCACCTCGATATTTCCCATCGTCATCTTTTCATGTACATTATATCAATCTTTTTCATGCTCATCGCTGTTATATACTAAGTAACCAATATAGTATTGCAAGGGCATAAAACACCAACTCTTCACTGCTTCACTTTCATGATTCAGGAGAAAAATAGTATTCATGTAAAAAAGGTTTCAAAAAGGTCCATGCCTTTTTTAATTTGATTGTTTAGCATGTGTTTCAAATATATTCATTTAGCTTTTCGATCTTGTAATATATTACACGGTCATGGCAACAACGTTTTTATCCACAGTTGCCATGATACATGTAGTTTAAACAATGATTACCAATTGTTCAAATAATTGTGGAGTAAGGACGTATAGACTAAATTAAATGTATTTATTGGTTTATTTCCAAGCAGCACGAACATAAAATTAACAAGAAATTTAAAAGTGGAAGAAATAGGGGGGACACATTAGACTAATAGGGAAAGATTGCCATCTTACGGCTCTAGTTTTATCGAGACCTGCAGTAGGGTTCTGTAAGTTGCAAGGGTTGTGATTTGTTTTCAAACACTGTGCACCACTATGATAAACATTTAGATTTCCAGCTATATTTCCCGACAACTCCAGCATTAATAATGACAAAACAATCCAATACAGATCCGACCCAAAGTTATGAGCGCTCTTAAAAAGTATTTTACCGATAAGCGTAGCGCTGCTGTTGACCTTTTGCCAACCGCTACATCAACCAGTTAATCATGGTATAAATTTAAAGATATGTAAACAAAGTATTCTATTATCATATATTTCAGGTTATTCAACATATGTTGGGCTAATAATGCTGGAACTGTACCACAGAAACCCGATTCTATTGGTCTTCTGCGATGAACTGCTGCAGACGACACAAAATAGCGGAATAGATATCTCCGACGTATCCTTGAAAATTCCAAACGAGCGGTGTGGATACCAAAGAAGTGTGTCAAAGACAATAAGTCAGAGGTCAAGTATGAGGATACGTAATAGATGGCAGAAGGCATTTACATTGCTGAACAATGAATCGCTTCGTAAGATCTCGAAAGCCTCGGAAATCAAAAGAGGAATAGGTATGAATCATTCTGTTGATCAGAAGAATCCAGCGACTGTCTTCAATGGCATTGAATGTTAAAAATAAAAAAAACTAGACAAAGTATTTACCGGCTAATTACATCCATGGAAACCTAACTTAAAAAAATCATTTGTAGTTTTATTGTGTTATAATTATTGAGAGAAAATAAAAAATACACAAATCATGTATCTTTGTTTTATAAAGCATGTACATGTAAGACATTTAAGTTGGAAAACATTCACAATAAGGAAAATGCTAAAAAGAACATGCATACATGTAGTCTGTTAAGGTCGATTAGCCAATTTTTTTTATCAGGTCGGGCACAACACGTTTTACCGTAAATTGGGATATTTTGGATGTAGTTTTATTACGGTTTATTTGGCGCCTCACCTTAATGTGCCAAAATTAAACACACCAAAATAAGTTAAGAATGCATAGAATTAATATACTACAATTGTTAGATATGACATGTTGACAAAATAGTAGATGTTGAATAAAAGAGAAACAAGGCTTTGATAAACAATGTTAATAATAAAAAAATCCTTTGTTAATGTCATTTTCAAATTTCTTTTTGAACATTTGTGTTTTCTTAATTTAGAAATTAGTTTGGATATGATACAATTACTTATAAATCAAATTTGTCAAATAATCATTAGACATCAAATATCATGTTTTTACAAGCCTTAATATTTACTAATGAGCTTGGGTTTGAAAACAAACATAATCTAATTAATGTAAAAAAGTAGAATTATGAATATAAGTTCAATTAACTTATGCTTGAATAGATGATGTAAAGTACTAAAGAAGATTTTTTTTTTCGAAAGCGCCAAAATACTACACACCAAAATTAAACAAGACCATTGTGATATTAAACCGCCAAAATATCCCTACACCAAAATATCCCAATTTACGGTATTCGACGAAAATTTACAAGTCTTTGAACAACTAGCTCCGTGTCACAAATTTACATCAGATAAGCCATGTTTATGTAACTTGTAGTATTTTTCAAGCATTATTGGTTATTTAGGCATGTCATGCTTGTAGTTAGTTAATGTGTTCACTTTAAAAACAATATATTATAACTGAATGTTCCCTTACCTGCCCATGTGGGGCCCGGTGGCGAATAAGCTTGCAGCAGAGCCTAGCTTGTCGTAAGAGGCCAATAAGGGTCTTTAGATTCTGACATCGGGTCAGTGCTCAGCACACAGAGTGACCAATTATGTACCCTTTGTGGCTGAATAGAGTGGCCCTCGTCCGCGTGGATTGTCAGGTCTATAATACGGAAACCCTGACCTTTGACTATAGTGAGCCAACTTGTGTGGAGAGTGCCACGCTTCATGCACGTAAAAGACTTCTTTATGGACCGCATAACAGTTCATTTACCAAAGATAACGACCTGTAAGACAACTATTGAAATTGCTTAAATGCGAAAACTGATTTATTTTTCAAAACGATTCAGATACATTTATTAGCTTTCAATTTTGTTGCACTCTTAAAAAAAGATGAGATTTTAAATTTATCTACGGGCATGATACAGCCAGTTTCTCCGTACATGTAGTGTCGCCGTAGCTTACCTGGATTTTCCCTTTACAGCTCAAATGACTGTAACCAAAATAGATCTGAGGGCACACAATCTTAATTCGAAACCATTAGTTAGTTCTGAGGGCACACAATCTTAATTCGAAACCATTAGTTAGTTAATTATGTTGCTTACGTGTTGCACCAGATGGCGGTCCACAAAGGGATCTTTTACGTGCTTGAAGCGTTTTCCTCTCCACACACGTTGGCCCAATATGGTTTGCGGTCAGGCTTTCTGTATTATAGTCTGACGACTCCGGCATTCATTATGCCCCATTCAACCACCTGGGCAAAATCTCCCAGTCGCTTTATGGACTTTACCGACAGGCTTAGCGCTGCTTTGGGCCTATTCGCCTCCCGGACCTCGCACGGAAACGAAACTTGAGATATAATGAACATAATACAATTATGAATAGGAGACGCCAATCGGTGATAAGTGTTTTGACTGCCACTTGGAAATAGAATGAAGGGTAGGGTCGTGCGATTTATTCTCTTGTAAGAGGATTCAACGGGTCCTTCTCTTATCAAGACCTTCAGCAGGTTTTTTTTTTACGTTCGAAGTTGCAGTTTTCTCAACACGGTGCACCGCTTTGGTTTGAGGTTAGGTTTTCAGCATTACAGCCCGACTACCCCGGCATTCATTATGACAGGGCTGTCCTATTCTACCACCTGGGGCACACATTCCAGTCGCTTTGTGGGCAAAGAGGCCTGACCAGATGTCAGTTTTCTGAGCACTCTTTAGTGGACTTTTACCAACCCCAACCAGCATACACGTAGTGCTGCTGCGGGCTTATTCGCAACACTGAACCCGCTCAGGTCCGAATTCCATTAGATATGAAGCAAATACAAAATTACATGCTATTAACTGTTTTCTGTTTTAGCATACATGTGTAACTCAATAATAATAGCACCTTATATGAAATGTGGAACATGTAGACCGTTACATTGTATATAAATAGCCATAAATTATATTTTAAGTCAACACGATGACAGATAAAATAGAAACGAGAATTTAAACTAATGAAAAATCAATGCTAATACCTATTCAATTTCATATCCATGTTTTGTAATTAGGTTAAAACAATATTTGCATTTGGTATATAAAGTGACTTCGACTGTGCTGTTGCTTAGCTTTTTATTCATTGATTGGTTAAACTATATTTTATTTTAGTCTCATTGTCAAAAAGGCGATAAAAAACCAATAATTGTCTCAGTGACTCGTGTACATTTGCTGTTTCTTACAATTTAATTGTATTGTCCACTGTTCGAATTCAAAACGCCAGGTGATGCCAGTTTAGGCGTTTTGTTGCCAAAATTTAATCTGGTTTTCTTTTTAATGATAATTATTTTTTTTTAAAAGTCGGTTGTTGTTTTTTTTTCAAGTACGTGTCAACAAGTTTGGTGGGAGGAAATTTGCATCTTTGGAAACAATATATAACAATAATAATATGGAATGTTGAGATCTGCGCCAAAACGAGTTAATCTTGTCTGTTGCATTGTTCATTGTGCAAACTTGCATCTTTTGAATTACGCTGCTATACAATTCCTTCTATTTATTATTCAATTCTAAATGAAACAAAAAGTTGTCATCCCGTCTTAAAACATCGTTATCGCGTTCAGGTCATGAATAATTCTCTTGAATAACAAAGAAAATCCGTGATCAGCGGATACCAATACTGAGAAAATCGATCCAGTTATCGGTTCCTTTAATGAACATTTTTTGTGTCCAAGGTAAAAAAAACGTGAAACTTGGGTTGAAAAATCCATTTTAATTACTTATCCATGTTCTTTGTAGGTTTTAAACCTTGGGCTTATGTTTAAAAGATTTAAATAACCGCTATGTGGAACTACCTACCTTTTCAAAATGTTGAAAATTTAAAATCGATTAATCGATCTTTGTATAAATAATACAGTTAAACCTATAATTTAAAATTGTCGGAAACCGTATGTGTTTGGTACATATCTATATGGGATAGATAGTAATCAAAATACGGTTTTACTGTAAGGGTTTTAAATATTTTAACCAAACAAAAAACGTATGTCTATAAGTATACTACACACTTATGTGTGAAATACAAGAGAATTTTAATTTGTCCGAATCTGAGCTAAGTTTATCAGTTGAAAACATTGATTTTTGGAATGTTTTATGTCTTATATGATATGAAATGGTAGAAACATGAAGCCTGGATCGGATATGATTCTAAATAAGGATATAATTTTATTTATGAAATGGAAGTAATATATTTCTTATTTGTAATATGGCTGAGTTTAATCCAGGTAGGTGAAGATTTTTATTAGAATAATTAAAAACCAATTAAAATCTCAAAAGATCAATTTCTACATACATGTAAGGCGTTAGAGAAGTCATGCATTATCATATAAAAATTGTAGATTTTTCATTCCAACTGTCTTATGTTAAAAACATACAAAAAGGACTCTTACTCGGTTCGCTTTTTGCAGTGTTTTGTATCAACAAAATTTCTTAACATGATTGATAACCTCAAATGTCCAAGAAGGAAAAGGCAAAGAAGCGAAAACAAACAAGAAATCAACCATCGCAATAGTAGATGTCAGGATTGAAGTAGTTATGTTACGGAAGTATATAATGTGATTCCACATCATCATATAGTTTTATACTAAACATGCTATAAGTGTACTTAAATTTAAGATTATGTTAAAGTACCCTTTTAGATTGGAATGACTTTAGGATAAAGAACGGCAATACAAGTTTTTTGCTTTACTTTATTTTTAATGTGATTTGGTGTATATGTCCACATGTTGCATTAAAAGTTAAGAACATCATTGTATTCTAGAGCTTCAGAATATTACAATAGTTACAGGCGTTAGCCATTACTGTAGTTTTAGGTTTGTACTTGGTAAACAGTTCAAACCTTCTAGGTTATATACTGTATTCTTATAAATTACTCTAATTCAACTTCGACCTGAACACTTTTGGTTAAAGCATTTTTTATAACAAAAAAGTAAACGCGCTTTAAATCTTGTTCTTTATTACCTACAAACTGCATCGACATCTTATTCACAAGTGCCCCTATTTCGACTAATATGAAAATTACTGCATGTAAGATACTTATTTTACACACACAGCATCTATCATAAATCATTTTAAGCGAATTTTTATTATTTCTATTTCATATTTTTAGTTTTCGGAAAAACTTAAAATTGAGAATACTTTAAATTGAACAAAAGTACGCCCAAAATACGCCTTTACGTGTAGGAATTGATATCAGTTTTTTTTCCCGGGGAGTGTTTATTCTTGCACCTGTATAAGCCAACCAGCATGGAAAAAATGAAAAAGTGTTATTATATATAATAGTTTGCATTTTTCCGACTATGCATGACCTTTTCATTAGCCTGACTGAACCAATGAAAGCTCAATGTACATTTTTAACATTTACCACAAAAAAAAAAAACATGTTCAGATACAACCGCTTAATTGATAAGTTTCTAATATAAATCCAACAATACCTTGATTAAAAGTTTGAAGACGGATTAAGATTTATTTATTGTAATGACGTTTTAATAATTGTAATCTGCTGCCATTATAAACCCAAACATGTTGCAAGGTTGTTGTTCGCACGTTTTTAGAGAGTTTGTTTAATCTAACAACTTCATTATACATTTCTGTATATTACAAAAATGTAATCAGAGTGCTAGAATTTAACGGTCTTGATTTTAATGAACTAGTTTTGTACATGTTTAGATAATTTGTCTCACAAAACGCAATCAACAGTAACACGTTCATATACATGAAGTTTGTTATATATTATATATTGTCTGTTATAAAATGGGGATTCATTCAACCCCTAAAAGAGGTTGTCAAAGTGGTGGTCAAGAAGCGCTGTTTACCTCTTTTTTTTTCAACAATGTCCGTTTGATACATTCTAGTTTTATCTAAGAAGATTTATAGAATGACTCGTATCTCAGTTGTCAAGAAATAAAGGTAATAACAAAACTACCGAACTTGAATGATCAATCTCATAGTCCAGAGAAAGTGACAAAAACGAATTAGTCATACCGGAGAATTGGTGGATCGCAATGGTCCTGACTTGGTACAGGCATTTCAAACGAAATGGTGGGTTAAACCAGGTTTTATGGCGCCAAACCTCCCTCTTCCATTGCGATCTTAGGATCCGGTTATGACCATAGAACACAACATAGTTGTGAGACACAATGACTTGACGTTAAACATTAGTATGTATACTTATCAAACCAGTTTTTGGTCTTCCTTGAGTTTTTAAAGCATCGTTTTCTTGTTTTCTTGTTTTGACTGAAGAACAAGTTGCCTTTAATGAAACGAATTTCAATTATATTATTCCCTTGAAAACAAGTAGTTTTTCAAATGTACATATATTGTACAAATCTAGTATTACAACATTGTAAAGAGTACATGATCGTTTGATGTAAAAAGGATTAACCAAATTAAATTCTTAATCCAAATACGATTAAAGACTAATATATTTGTTTGTGCTCAAGTATAGTAGTCTGTAGTTGTTTTCTGGAAAAATCATACATGTATGTCAGTCTATGTGTTTAAACGGTAAAATTACAAAACCTGAAGAAAAAAAATAAACCTTACAAAAGTACAGGTATAAAACACGTCAAAAATACATACAATTTACATATTACCTTAGCACTGCAACAATATAAGAAACATTAGCATGTTTCTGAGTCAAAGAACTTAAATTTAGAGCTACTAAAACACATGCTTTGAACAAAAAGTATTTGGAAAATAAAATTTTAAAGTCTAATGACCGAAATAAAATAGATATAACTAGAAAAACTGTGACCCGCAGCTCACAAATAAATACCCCCCCAAAAAAAAAAATAATCAGATAAAATTTAGAATAGGAGATGCACATCTACATTATGTCACAAATATTGTGTGTAGGTTTCATGAAAATCCATCAAGGGTTTTTGGAGGAGTTGCAGATAAGAGATGGACACCCCCATGTAATCGAATGGCTGAGTCCATTTATTGCTATGGGAAACCCAAAAATCATTCTGATCAACATTTCAAATAGTAGGTGCACATTTATATTATGTCACAACAATTGTGTGTAAGTTTCATGACAATCCATCAAGGGGTTTAGGAGGAGTTGCGGATAAGAGATGGGTACCCCCATGTAGGCGAATGGCTAAGTCCATGTTTTGCTATGGGAAACTCCAAAAATCATTCTGATCAAATTTTTAAATAGTAGGTGCACATCTACATTATGTCACAAAGATTGTGTATAAGTTTCATGAAAATCCACCAAGGGGTTTAGGAGGAGTTGCGGATAAGAGATGGATACCCTGAAGTGTAACGGAAGGACGGACGGACACCCCTATCACTGTATACCCCCCACTTTTGAAGTGGGGGTATAAATGTATAAGAGCAAACAATAAAAACTCGTACAATGATATGATTTCTCGTGTACTCGTATACAATTAGGGACATTGGTGTTTTTCTTAAATAAGCATTGTATAGGTTTTTGCACCCTTAGATGCTGCAATGCGAAGAGGGGACATAGAAATACCGGGCGTCCGTCCGTCCGTAACACTTTCTTTCGTAACAGATTTCTCAGCTACTATTGATCCTAGGCTTTTGATATTTGGTATGCAGCTTCAAGTAGGGGTCTCATATGGTTGGATACGTTTTAGGTCTGTCGCTTACCTACTTCCTGTTTAAGGAGCCGACTTCGAATTTTTTTAGGGTCGAAAATGGAATTTTTTCGTAAATAGATTTCTTAGCTTCTATTAATCCTAGGCTTCTGATTAAGTATGCAGCTTCAGGTAGGGGTCTCATATGGTCGGATGTGGTTTCAGGGATGTGGCTTATACCTACTTCCTGTTAAGTGAGCGGACTTAAGAATTACGCTCGGCGGGGGACTCATGATTTCCGTTCTTGTTTTATTGTCCTCCCTTACCGGATTTGACTTACCCTAAATAAATTATATATTTTATATTTAAAGCAACAGGTATGTTTCAACAAGCATGAAATTTTAAGCCTTTTAGAGTATCTGAATTAACTTTATGGAAGTTTGCGGTGCTGACTGCAGTATATATTGTCTATATTTGTTGTTTGAATTTTTCAAGCATAAACAAGCATGAAATGCCCACCCTTAAAGAGCACATTAACTTGAGCTTGACGGTAGTTCGCGGTGCAGATTGCAGTTTAAAAATTATTGTACATTTTCCGGTACTCTGTTATCTTCCGTGTCTCCTGGTTTTGTCAAAAGTTCCCAGGACTTGAAGAACTATTATTTTTTTATCCGTAGTACAGTAATTTATAAATAAAAAATATTGAATACTACAAATAGCATGTATATTTACTTTTAATTGTGTTTAATATTTAAAATCCATTAAATACGATTTTGCATGAAAGGACTTAAAACGATTTTAAGAATATTTTTAAATCATTACTGTATGTTAAAAAGAACATCCGTTCGCATAAGAAGAAATTCATCATTAGCAATCATACGTTTACAAACTGTAATAGACATTAATGGCATATATACATGTATGTACATTTACATTAGTTTTAGGTTCGTTGTAATAATTTGACGATTTCACAATAATTAAGTCGTCTAAAAGCGGTACTCATTCTATGTAATATTCATATTCACTGAGCAATAATCTTAATGGAGTATTCAGCAACAGCTGTCGTTTAGTCGCTAATAACTACTACACTGCCCAACGAGTAATATTTGCCCCTTTACAGCCCAGGAAACTGAGAACAAATGAGGAAGATCTTGCTCATTGGTAAATATACGACATGATAATGCCAGTGAGTGGCTTTATTCAAACCATAGACTCTCGGTTCCCAGTCAAACGTCTTAAACACTGCACCTATATACATGTGATAAAAATGTAGTGTGTCCGTGTCAATTTCTTTGCTTATGCTTTAATATAATCATGTCACGCAAAGGATATCCTCGTGTGGTGTCTTTTTCACATCAAATTATATGACAAGATATACATGATATAAGTCCAATATTGATTCACTTCAATCTTCATAAATTATTAAATTTTATACCTACGAGTAAACGAGTTAATATCATATTCTCAATTCCTATACCAACTAACGACGGGTTAACGAGTGAATATTAAAGATTAAATTACATCAATTTAACGAAAGTGCCGTCTAAGTATCCTTACTATGTGCTACAATATATCTCCTACAGATTTTGTCTTGTGTAACTAAATTCCAATTACTTTAAACTATAGTCTCATTCCTTTAAAATTATATCCTTTTTGGTATCATTAATTAAACACTTTATCGTAATATTGACATTGAAAATCTAAATCAGGACTTTGTTCTTCTAAATGTCTTCTTTTTATGTACGAGCTTAAGGATGTTTAAAACAAAATTTGATATTTGATTAATTTATTTTTATAACTTAATCTAAAACAGATTGTCACGTCATGACATATATATTTTTAAAAGAAGTTGAAAGACATATCACACACATGATTTATATATATTCAATACAAATGTTCTTATGCTCCAAATATAAGCAAAATGGATGTAAACACATGTATTATCCAACTAAGCAAAACAATTTGAATTCACTGTTTCAATCAATTTGTTCAGTGAGTTGGTTTTTTACGCTTTTACACCCGTGCAACGCTATATATAGGTTATTTACAGGCGATGAACATGAAAAGGATGATAAAATGAACATGAAATGATGATGATAAATGAAATATGGGGATGGGGTGGGACACAAAGGAACGGTAAATTTTGAAGAACCACAGGAAAAGGGAAGAGGTGGGTAGGGGCGAAAAATTAGCCTAGGTGGTGCACTACTTGGCAGTCCATAAAGGGGTCTTTCACGTGCATGAAGCGTGGCACTTTCCACACACGTGGAATTGGGTTTGTTGACGGCCCTTGCAACAAGAAAAGGGCGATGTACATGACGATGAACATGGAATTACAATGAAGAATTTGGGGGATATGTTAAAAAACAAAGGAACGGTGAAAAATTTGAAGACCATTTGAAAAGAAGATATGTGGGTACAGGCGGAAAATTTAGCTTATGTTGCGCACTCATTGCGGTCCACAAAGGAGTTTTTTTTCTGCGCTCGAAGCTTGGCTCTCTCCACACACGTTCGTCTACCATTGCCAGCGGTCCGGCTTTCCGTTTTATCACCTGAAATCTTTCGCTTAGAATGGTCATTCTATACAGTAACTTCGCGGTCATTAACTTATTACTCTGAGATTGCTCTACTCAATATTTGACTTAAATTTTAAAAAAGTGGCGACCACTGGTAAAAAGTGTATACGCTGATTAGATTTCAAAATGGAAAGTAAAATTTAATTAAACGATGTGTATTTTCAATATCTTACTACAAATACCCTTTATGCCTAAGACACGTGTCAAATGTTAAGCGTGATGTGACAGAGATTTCTTAACTAAACTGTCAACCATCTTATTATGATCTTAACAAAAAAATCCATATATTTAAATTTAAAATGAACAATAAATTTGTTTTTCTTATAGGAATATACATAGTGATGATATCACTTCACAGCCACGGTCTATGTTTGATTAGACTCTTTTGTTGCCAGGTTTTATGACTGCTCCATTGTTTGAATCAAACAATTGAGGGTACAATTTACTTTCAGAGTGAGATATAAAGGAAACCTACGCAAACTCCATTGCTTCACGTCATTCTTGGATTTGCATCTAGAATAAGACCCGAATCGATGGTCATCTCTATACAATAAAACAGTGCAATTTAAATTATCAAATTATTTAATTTTCCTAACCCGGAAATAAAACACTCACTTCTTTTTTTATCCGACATCATTGTCTCTATGGCCGACTATTAGATTTAACACACGATTACACGTCTCATTCGATCTCTAAAACAAATCTTCCTCCGTTATCAGCCACTTGCAGAAAATTCAAAATTATGTTCGACGAAATTGTTAGTGATTGTTCTGAATAGTATTTGTCGGCTTGTTTTACTGCCTCGATATCCCTATTATGACTCACAACGGTGTTTGTTTTTTTGTGTTACTTCCATACCCTAAGATCACAATGGAAGAGGGAAGTTTGGCACCGGTAAACCGGTGTTAACCCATCATTTCTTTTGAAATTCCTGTAAAAATTCAGGACCATTGCGATCTTTAATTTCTTTGGTGTGTCATTTATGTCTTTCTTGATTTTCTTTTCTCCTTGGCATTTGAGATTGATCCCCCAAGTTCGATAGTTTTATTATTACCGCTATCTTACAGTGCAGATAGGTGCATATATGCATGTACTTACTAGGTCATGTAGGTCGTGACTATACCTAAATATAGGTCTCCTGCTGACAGCGACGTTCAGGGATATCTTTGTACTTTTACCTTGCTTGCATACCCTCGATTTGAACACGTTTGAGTACAATCATTAATGCAATGCGATTTATAAAGAACCCATCAATATTTAATGAATCTTAGTTAAAACTAATGTTTTTAATAGGTTGATAGAAATGTAATTGGAGAATTGAGATAACACAAATTGTTTTTGCCGACCTTTTTTTCAAAATTTAACCTAAATATTTCTTAAGGGTTATGATCGAATGAAAAAAAAGTGCTTTAATGTGTCTCCAGGGTGTTCCATATCTCACTTCAACATTGACAGTTATTCTTTTTTGACTTAAACGCACGTCAAATTTTAAACGTGATATATATGACAAGAAATTTCAAAACCATTTTGTCAACAATCTTATTAAGAAACCTACAATAAATCTTATTTTTCAATATATGTTAAGAATTCTTTCAAATTAAAATTTGACCATATTTTTATATTCTTATAAGAATATAATAATCAGTCGATGTTTGATTAAACTCTTGTGTCTCTAGGTTTCATGACAGCTCCCTTGTTTAGTTCAAACAATCGAGGTAACAAGTTTCTTTTTAACAGTAGATGCATTCTTTAATGTTCTAGGATATCTTGAATACCCTCGATTTGAACTGTTCGTGCACTTTAGTACGCTACCCAATTCCAGTAATGGGATTTGTTATGAATTTTATCAATATTTAATAAATCTATGAAGCTTAAGTGTGATATTGTCTGTCAGATTTGTGTCTTAAGATTAAAAAAAATAATAAATAAAATCAATATTTTAAACTAAAGGTTGATTGACATGATATGAGAGAATTGAGATAAGAAAAAATGTTTTTGCCGACTTTTTTTTCTAAGATTGACCTTAAAATTTCTTAAGGGCTGTATAATCAGTCGAAGTAAAGTGCTTTAAGGGTTTTCCATACCATTCTACAACATTATATAGTTATTCTTTTCGTCTTACTAAACACGTGTCAAATATAAAACGTGATGTGACGCCAGATTTCAAAACCAACTTGGTAAACTCACCTAGCTGTCAACCCAATCTGTCTCCCAATCTTATTGCGATCTGAACATTGAATTTGATATTTCATGAATTTTTATAATGAATTCTTTTAAAAATGGACCATAAATTAGTTTTTTTTTCTAAGCAATGATATCATTTCACAAGGACGGTCAATTTTTGATATATGTCAGCTCCCCTTGTTCTATTTTAACATTAACAATCGAGATCACAAGGTTCCGTTTTACAGTACATCATGTACATGTATGTTGAATACTAAAATGTTCGAGGATATCTTAGATGCCCTCGATTTGAACTGTTCGCAAACCAATACGTATTTAGGTACAACCAATAAAGGAATTTAAAATGATTCAATCAATTTTTAATGAATTTTTGAAGGTTAAAGTGTGTCTTTTTTTCAGGTTTGTGTCTTAAGTTTTTTTCAAGACAAAATATAAATAGAAGAAATTGAGATGTGGAATAAGTGTTCGCGACACAACCTACAATATAAACGTAAATTTAAAACATCCACAATGGAAAACAACCAGCAGCATTCAATGTGACCAGCGGTCGCTGCATTTCAATTTTTTAATTTTCAATTTCAAAACAATATTTTAAATTCAATTTGGTTGATTAAAATGTTTTGCACGGTAGTAGATCAAAATTATGGCTTTTGTCCACCATCTTATTGCAAATTTTGACAAAACATTCCTTGCGGGTAATCATCATCAAGTAAATATAAATTGCTTTAAAATGACCTTGTCTGAGAGCCTTGTTAATTTAACGTTATAGTGAAGGAGTTTCTCATTGATAGAACAACACTACAGACTTTTATCACACATTTAGCGTGAATTTGCCCGGATGAAACAGTCGGAAGTGTCCAAGCCATATCAGGCCTTGCGTGCTCACTGGCTTTGTCTTGGGTCATATATATTGTGATATCAATAGATCTGCCCTATTAACAAACATGAGATGATGTTCAGATGTCATATAGCTGTTTTCATATCATATATCATATCTTCCCGAGACGCCAATATCACCCCGAGAGCTTTAGTTCGAGGGTATGATATTGGTCGAAGAAGATACGGGCAATGATATGAAAATAACCATATGTGTATCATATATTTTAGAATATTAAAAAAAATCAAATTCAATATTCAAATTTGACTAAATTATTGAATAATAATGTTGTTTATCATTAATTCACCATGTTCACACAAAGTATGAAAATGTCTTTAGTTATTTCTTTCTGATGACAAGTTTACAAAATATAGTTGGATATACACTTATATCCTTTTTTAGTGTATACTTTTGCATTGAGGCAATATAGTTTATCTTTATGCCCCCGCAACGACATGTCGAGGGCATTAGGTTTTAATCATGTCCGTCCGTACATACGTACGTACGTCCGTTCATACGAATTTCCGTAAAGCTTTTCCCAGAAACCGTACACGAGAACGATTTTAAACTTGATAGGTTTGTTCAGTCTGACAAACTGTACATCTTTAGCAATTTTCAGACCTATCAGACCTTTACTACCGGTTTGGGGTGGGCCGATATGAAATCTATGAAAATCGACTTGAACATTTCCTTTATGCTTTTCTCAGAAACCATAGGTGGGAATGATTATACCCCCGCTTCGAAGAAGAGGGGGGTATACTGGTTAACCTCTGTCCGTCTGTCCGTCCGTCCGTCCGTCCGTCTTTCCGTCCGCAACATAACTTTCGTTACATTTTTCTCAGCAACTACATATCACAGTGACTTGAAATTTGGTATATGGCTTCAGTATGATGTCTTTTATCGCGAGTATCGAAACTAGGTCTGTCGAGTATCTACTTCCTGTTTACCGACTTAGTCTATTTTCAACATTACTGGTCAATTGTTGTAAATTTCCGTAACATTTTTCTCAACAACTACATATCACAGTGACTTGAAATTTGGTATATAACTTCAGTATGTCCGTTATCGCGATTATCGAAACTAGGTCTGTCGGATATTTACTTCCTGTTTACCGACTTAGTCTATTTTCAGCGTTACTGGTCAATTGTTGAAAATTTTTGTAGCATTTTTTTAAGCAAATACATACCACAGTGACTTGAAATTAGGTATATGGCTTCAGTATGATGTCCTTTATCGCGAGTATCGAAACTAGATCTTTCGGATATCTACTTCCTGTTTACCGACTTGGGCAATTTTAAACATTCCTGGTCAATTGTTGAAAATTTTCGTAACATTTTTCTCAGCAACAACATATCACAGTGACTTGAAATTTGGTATATGGCTTTTGTATGATGTCCTTTATCATGAGTATTGAAATAAGGTCTGTCTGATGTCTACTTCCTGTTTACCAACATAGTTAATTTTGGGGGTAGCGGGGGTACACTGAGTGAGCAGTAGCTCACAGGTACTTGTTTTAAACTTTTTATGATGGTTCAGTATGACAAATTTAAACTGAGCGTCCTTAACGACTTTTAGACCTGTCCGACATCTATTTCCTGTTTGGGGTGGAGCCGATATGAAATCTATGAAATCGATTTGAAAACTTCCGCCAAGCTTTTCTCAGAAATCATACGTGGGAATGATTTGAAACTTGGTAGGATTGTTCAGTATGACAAACTGTACGTTCTAAGCAACTTCTATACCTGTCGAATCTCTACTTCTTGTTTGGGGTTGGGCCGATCTGAAATCTACAATGTATGAAAATTGACTTGAAAGTTTCCGTCAAGCTGTTCTCAGAAACCGTACACGGGAATGATTTGAAACTTGGAAGAATGGTTCAGTATGACAATTTGTATGTCCTTAGCAAATTTCAAACCTGTGAAACTTCCACTTCTTGTTTAGGGCCTAGCAGGGCATCCGTGTCACATGGACACATTCCTTCTTTATTTATTAACTTCTACCGATGCAAACAGTGCTTTTTAAAGACATTTCCATATATAACCAAAATTTAAAATTTCTGAAATGCCTCGCTAATGCTCGTGTCACATGCATATGCAACTCGGAAAATCTTTTTTTGAGAATAAATTTTGATTTTCTTTAAAGTTGAGCATTTTAGTTTTTAGGGGTATGTTATGGATTTATGGGGTGTGTTATGGATTTTCAATGGATATGATATGAATAGACGGTGATATGGCTAGAATCATCTGTTTGGTATCAGTAAATATATGATAAATAATTTTATAATTACAATCAATAATAAGTATTATAGAAAATTGAATGTTTTTCCATTATGTTTTCTTTTTATCTTTTGTGTGTGTAAAAGACTAGAGTCTTCTAAAGGCATTTGTTGTCTTGTGTGGAAAATGATGTGATAAAGAGATTATGACAAAAGGGTTTACCATATCAGGTCCCATATACATGCAATTCCACGACCCATATTTGGTCTCGGCTGGCGCCTCGATCTCATATGGGAGTCTCGGAATGATATGGGACAAGATATGGAAAACCCTGTGTATTTATCTATACAAAATAAGCAACGATGCCCAACTCCCCAGTCGGTACGTCGCACTGTAACGGACGGATGACAAGACATGATTTGCAATCTATGTAAATATCGAAGTTTTTTTTTTACTGGAAACGTCTGAAGTACATACACTACATGGCGTTTCAATGAAATATACTTTGCAAATATGCATAAAACCAGACTACTACTTGATATATCAGAAAAAGGGACAAAACAATAACTACCGGTATTATTCAGGACACATCCATAACTGTACTTTAACTCATACCACGCAGTTGTAAATATATTCCAAATGTTTAAATAGTATATGGTAGTCTTAGTTTTGATTGAAAGGTTATCTATTTTGTTAAGAATAAATGTTGAGACCCATTGTTAGTTTTTAAAAGGTTTCCGTAGAACAGATTTTAAAATTTTGTTTGATGGTTTCTTTGTTAAAATTAATGTTCAAATAATATTGAATTTTAACTCAAAGAAAATAAAACCAACGTGATTTAAGTTACACGTGTTTTCCCGTTTTAATATTCTCAATTTCCTGTTAGGCGATAAGGCCAAATTACGCTACATTTCGCCATGCTATCTGTTTGCCCTTCACGGTGAAACCTTAGTCTTTCATCTCGCTCTTTCGACCTTGAATATCATGATCGAAGTTTTATTTGGTAGTGATTGGGGATTTTAGTTTAAACTAGAACGATGAAATAGTACGGGCATATTCGGCCAAGTCGATGGACAGGCATAGAATTGATAACAATGTACATCCTTAAATGGTTATTAAACAGTATGAAATTTCAGATCAGGAGCTTAAGCGTTTACAAAAAAAAGTGAACGAACCAATGAAATATTTAGCCCTTTAATTTGCATCTCTAAGGCATTAAAATAAAAAAAATGTTCTGGCGTCAAATATTAATATAATGCACCTTCATGACATTTTTTTATTTAATTTGACCATTACTATTATTTTTCATAAACATGAACGATTGATGAACGAAACATGAATGATTTATTCCGACAGACTCATTGAACATAATATTTATTTTATATCATTATATCTACGAACCGACTTCAATGCACATGTAAGGTAGTGAGCAAAAAGTTGTAAAGGTGCCTTCAGGCAACCTAATAAGTAATTTACCATTTAAATTTGTTCTGATCTGAAATTTTGCGTAAACCGATACTCTTATCAATCACATTACGAAAAGTATATGCACTTTACTTTTTCAATGGAACAAAAATGTGTTTAACCATTATCAATTTCAACCGTATGTAATGATGAAACTTTTAGAACCGTCAGTTCAATAGAGTCGCCTGTTACCACCAAACACAATACAAATATTGTATTTAAATAGAAAACTAATAGGAAAATCACAGGGTTTTATAAAATGCACAATTGCAAGAGTTGACAATCAATATTTGCTCAACAGAATATTTGTTTAGATTCTATATATTGGAATATTGGTTTCCAAGACTTTATTTGTCAAATCATACATAATGACAAATGCATTCCGTAATAAATCTATTAGCAAAACAATAATATTTTCTCATAAAGGATGCATCATTTTTTTTTTAATATCGTAGTCATCATGTACGGTTTAAGTTTCGGAAAAATTTTAAAAATGCAATGTCATTCCTTTTGATATCATCTGAATTTCTATTTAGCCAACTTTAGATACAAGTCTCCATTAATGGTGTTTAGACACTGAGTTTTGTTTTAGTTGTGTGGGACAGGAAAAGGTTGACTAGGGCACTAGCAGCAATACTTATAAAGTCGACAGATTCCTCCAAATTTGATCTAAATATTTGACAGGCTTAACTCTATCACAACTTGTTAACAAACATGTACATTTAGGTTCCCTCCCTTGTTTTAGAGAAACACGGCAATTTCAAAGAACTTCAAAGGCTTATGTTGGATAGTCCATGAAAATGTTGAAAATGTAAGAGTTAAAACTATATAGTCCTGTCAGTCTTTTTTATTGTAAATTAACAGAGGATCCTTTGTGCTTTCAAATGATAACTGAGTCAGTTATTGCTTTACTCCCAAGCATTGCGATTTCGGCTATATATATCCGGAGATGAACATAAAAGGGGTGATACGATGAATATGAAATGGAAAGGGGAACACAAGGATAATTGGGGAGGAGAGTTTTGACTGCTACTGGGAAAAGGAGTGATGGGAATTCGAAGGAACGGCAAATTTGGGGTCCTACTTTTATCGAGACCTGCAACAGGGTTTTTTTAACGTGACATTTTCCCAACGCGGTGCACCAAAATGGTTTGCAGTTAGGTTTTCCGCAATTTAGCCTGACGACCCCGGCATTCATAATGACAGGGCTGTCCCATTCATCAAACTGGGGCACACATTCAAGTCGTCTTGTGGTCAAAGCGGACTGTCTAACCAAATGTCAGGTTTTTGAGCGCTCTTTAGAGGAATTTTACCGACAAGATTAGTGCTGCTGTGGGCATTTTCGCCACCTGAAACCCGCACGGGTGCAAATTATAATTGAAAGAAACATGAGCTTAGGCCGCGTTCACACTGAGCAAAACTCATAGTAGTTTAAATGTCGTCCGCACTAACATTAAACAGCATTGCGTTCACACTGTAAAATTTCGATGTTTACATGTAGTTTAAATGTTGTGTTCATTACAGGCATTCGATACTTAATGTAGTCCTTGTGTGGGTTTAATTTTCAATGGATTTCGCATATTTCTTTTGAATAAACGGCATGCATATGCATTACTTTCGTTGGAAAGCTTTATTTATAGTACATAATATCGTTTTTTCCAACATTTTCTCGGGTGAATGAAAAAAAAAAAACAGGGATACATGTAACTTCTAAATATATAATGTATGTGTATTCGGCAAAGCGGAATATAATTTCATAATAGGTTTTGCTCATTCGGATCTAATTTTGTTTGGGCAAAGCGGTGTAACATGAACATGAAAAGGTGATTAAATCAACATGAAATGATGATGAAGTGGAGGAAATGTGGGACACATTACAATCGAGATAAGAGTTTTGACTGTTACTTGGAAAAGGAGGGATGGACAGCTTTTTACACAGGAATCATATGGGTTCTTTTCTTAACAAGGCATCATGGCAGCAGGGTTCTTTAACGTATGAAGAACATGATTTTTCCCTAACACGTTTCACCACTATGGTTTGCGGTCAGGTTTTCCGCATTTTACATTTGTAGCCTGACGACGCGGCCTTATGATCATCATGACGGACTGCCCCAATCAACCACCGGGGACACATTCCAGTCGTTTTGTGGACAAAGCGGCAGACCCGATATCACGTTTCTAAGCGCTCTTTAGTGGATTTTTACCGATAACATGGCGCTGCTGCGGGCCGGCGTCGGTATTTATGTATAGCTATGTTTTTTATAGCAATATATTTCAAAATAATACAAACGGACGAACGGACTTCAGCGCCAGAAAATATGTACACCTTCATTATTATTCTATAAAAAATAAAATCATAAAAAGACAGTAAATCAAAATTAATACTGTATTCTATATTTAAATGTCTATTCGCCAAATCAACAATCATGATTATTTATCCGTTCATGTTTTTTGTACATTTAAATTACATGTACACTTGCATTTAATAATGTGAACAATTCATAACAAAACAACTTCAGTGTGAACGCGGCCTAAGTTTTATCCTGTTAATCCGCATATTGGTTATTCAATCGAAAACTCTTTTGATGGTCACCATATGATTAACTTCATTTATTTTATTTTTAGGAAATACAATGTGATTGCGGCAAAGACAAATCTTCAGAATCTTGTTGGTACACGTTTTGGTATATATGGTAAGTTTGTGTTATGTTTTAATTAAATTCAATTTCAAAATTGGTTAATAACCTTACTTCTTATTTAATTATGATTGATCAACATCCTCGGTGCTTGCTTTTGCTTCTTGTTCGAAAATTTTAGACAAAGTACACCTTTTTCGTCTCGACAGTTTTTGTTTTTTGTTTATTAAAATATTTGTGTTCAAATGATGCTGATAAGAGGTTATTCCATGAAATGTTCATTTGCATGCAAAACGAAATTAACAATTTACTGATACCCGCATTTGGTACTTAGTATTGTGAAGTTCGTTGTCGTATTTTGTTTCTCGCACAACGAAGAATTCTGCTGCGAGTATCAGTTGAGAACCCGTAGAATTCAGTGCAATGGACTTAACTGCCAAATTAAACAATCCCTACTTTTTCAGTAGCAGTCGAAACGCGTTTCCTCGAAATTCCATGTATCCACACTCTACTTCACCTGAACAGCATTCTATGTGCATTGTGTCATTTCATGTTTTTCTCCTTGATATTGCCGAATTCGCGTTTCTTTGAAGTAAAGATATGCATAATTACAAGTTATTACTTTTGAACGTTGATGGATGGCTTTGCATATTAGAAATGTCAACAGCTTCATGCCAAGAACGAATTGCAATTTTAGATTGAAGTAATTGAACAGGGCACTGCAACGCCCAAGAGATTCAGTGTCAAAGCGTGTAATATATATGAACGTAAATTAAAGGCATTTAAATTTCCAATTAGTTTGAAAATAAAATTAATGATTTATTAAATTAACCTAATGAGAAACCTTTAAAATTGTTTCGTTTCATTAAAATTTTATTTAACTTTTAGTTCATGTTGGTTAAACAAAAACTGACTAGTTCATGCATTTCTTTTAGTTTTTTTTTCACTTTAAATTAAGGTTAAACCGGTCCATGTTTGATTGCTAGTTATTTCCCGATAGTGTGCATGCAAATTGCAAAACAGTTCTTTTTCTGTCGTTATCGCATGTACAATTTAAGATCCATTATAATTTGATAATTCTGTTGAAAAAAGATATGTTTTGTACAAAATTGCAAATAGTTTCAAATTTTCTTTTAACAGTTCTGTTCCAATACATTAAAGAACAAAATCTTTGCAAGTGTAAATAGACTATAATGAGATGTGAATTAGTGTACACGACACAACCTGCATAAACAAAGCGGAAACTAATGGGTCATATCAGAAATGGCCGGATTTTGTTAAACAGGAAGTAGATGAGCGACAGACCTGAAATAGAATCCCACTTTATGGGACCCCACCCTGATGCTGTATACCAAATATCAAAAGGCTGTGATTAGTAGTTACTGAGAAAACTGTTACGAAAGTTTTTTCCCAGCCCGCCGTCCGCCCGACATTCACCATTTTATAACCTGGATATTTACTAGTGAAATCCGGCCAAAACTCCATAATGAAAGACAGCCAATGGCCATCAACGGAATCAACGATCACTGCTTGCAGCCCTGTATTGAGCAAATATTAAGAATATAATACAAAATATTCAATATCAACGTTGAAACCATTCAAATAAATAGGACAGCGACAAACAATAGCTAGGACAAAGATTTCTGACTAAGGACAGGCATACATTTTTATAAATAAAGGTAATAACAAAATTACCGAACTTGGAGGATCAATGTCAATCACAATGTCCAAGAGAAAAGACTAAAGATGGAAGACTAATCGGACTAGATATAGATTGCAATGGTACTGACTTTGCACAGGCAGTTCAAATGAAGTGGTGGGTTAAACCAGCTTTTATGGCGCCCAAAACCTCCCTGTCCCATTGGACCGGTAGTAACACACAACGCAACACGGTTGTAATAGGGTAAAACTAGTTTTTTTATGTCCAATCTACCCCATCTTCGCTAGCCAAGGGTTACGATCCGTTATCTCTTATTTTCACGTGAAGATGAGAGATAGGGGATCGTAAACCTTGGCTAGCGAAGATGAATTTACCCCTATTGATAACATCGTTATCGTACCATATAAATATGCATGATTTGCTTTTGTTCCATTTTGATCTAGACAATGTAATTATCTCTCTTACAGGGTAGCTTTAGCACTTTTTGTAGCTGTTCTTATTACAATAATGGTATTTTACTACAAGCACAAAGCCAGACACCGAACCAGGGTGCGAAGAATTTCGGGTAAGCATACATTGATAAGAAGACAAAACAAGGCATAGAAACACCTGATAATTGAGGGGATGGACAGGGGGTATCAATTCCCTGTACCCTCCCCTGACTATCGCTTTCCTCCCCCACTACTTCCGGTTTCCCCCTTGACTACCGCTTTCCTTCCCCACAACTCCCGGTGCCCCCCTCGGCTACCGGTTCCCTCCCCTTTTGTAAACCCCATTAGATTTCGCTCCAATAGATTATCATATCATCGGAGAGTCCAGTATACCGATGTCCAAAGGTGGTTCACGTGTGCTCTCCTTAATCTTTTAATTGTACTTATAAAGATCATATTTTGAAATTCGCAATAGTCATCAATTGGTACAGACATTGTTTAGTTTTACTGAATAGTATATAAGGTAAACGTGTAGATATATTGGCTTTCAGTTTCACCTTACATATCTAATTAAAATATACTATAGGACAATTAAAATATGTATTCAAGCTCAAAATTGAAAACTATATTAAATTATTCATTTTTATTGACTAGTTTGGAAAATATTATTACTCTTCCATTAACAAAATAGATTGAATAAATTTGTAGTGGTTGGTTACGAATTCAATTTTAAAAAACATTTCTTTAAAGATTATGATCATAAGTTAAAATGTACTTTTCAAGATAAAACATTAACCAGTGTTTTCCTGAATGAAAAGAAACGCGTGTACAGTACTGTATTGAAAACTAATTGAATAGTTAGGGACCGACCATTTAACTTGAAGGGGGTCTTGGTTTTTTCCTAAATTCTGAAAATTATTTTTGATGAAAAAAATATTTTGGCAGCAGAGGGTAAGAAAACAAAATATTCTAAAGAAGGATTTCTGCCATATAAAATATATAATGATAATAATGAAAAAAAATTCTGTCGCGACACCTTCGAAAAATCAATATTTTCTCATCTTCGCGGAAAACGTTTTTTTTCTGAACATTACAAAAAAAAACAAGCCCCCCTTTCATGTTAAATGGTCTGTCCCTTAGATCCGTAGGGTTCACTTTTGGGTTTTTTTCAAGGGTAGATGTCCAAGTTCATTCTCTGTCTGGTACATGTAAAAGTAAAATAATTTCAATTCAAAATACGATATCAGATATATATGATTATGCAACAATCAATGATATAGATATAGGTACTGAAAACGCTTTCACCAAAGTGCAAGACAAACATATTTGATCTGGCCAACACGGCGTTTCAGTAATAGAAATACTCACAAGAGTCGCAACAACACAAAACTGCAATATCATTCTCATTTTTTGTAGATACACTATAGAACAAAATTTGGAGCTTGATTATGATAATTGCAAAATAACCTAAAAAAAACCATGTGACTTTTTCAGGACACAATTTGAATTATATGCATTTTATTTAGACCTTTGGCCGATTGCAGAATGTCAAGCAGCGCCTTCTGGCCTCGTTGAAGGCTGCAGGCAGTTTGGTGAGCTGTGTCGTGTACACTTATTCCACAACTCATTATTTTCTATTGAGTTCATTTCAATTTATATTTCAGCTGCTAGACCCCAGAACCCTCCCCCATATTCCGTTCCTAGTCAGTTGCCCCCTTCCTACGAGGATGCCATTAAAGACAGTCTTCCCGTACCGCCTGGGTATGTCACAGACTACAGGATAATTAGTCGTGAGTATCCTTTGTTATATTTTCTAATGTTTTCGTTTACAAGAATTATAACATGTACATGTCCATGTATGAAAAAGACACTGCATGAACATTTTTCCAAATAAGTATGCACATTCATTTAGAAAAGTAAAGTCGGATATACAATGTCCAATTCACTTAATTTATTCCTCTTATTTCACTGGAATTTTTACAATATTGAACTTCATTTGAAAGTAAAAAAATGACAAATTTTGTCAAATGGTGAATACATGTAAATATATACGGCACCATTTACTTCACCTATCATTTATAATCACGAAGTACAGCCCAGCGAAATGTGTGAATACTCGTTTGGAATATGAGCATACATGTACCTCATTAAACTCTTTACATCAATATATATATTATAGAATTCAGTGTCGTAAAATTACGGTTAAGTAGCCAAGCAATGATGGTTAGCTTTTTAACAACTCTCTGATTTATTTCCAGAGTATCACAACAACACTATCAATAGGGAACCAAGCGAAATCAGCACGATCTCTTACCCTCCGTCCTATATCGAAGGTAACTTACCCCCGAGACAACAAAGCCAACCAATGGATAGCCATAATCATAACAATTCTGTTCGACAATTAAACCTAGCCAATCGAAATCGGGTTCAGCAAAACCAAACCGCTGCGCAGAGAAATAACTCGTCTGGTCCACAGAGTTCGAACACCCCAAGAATCGTACCTTTAAGAATTCAACAACCAAATAATAGAAATGATATAGACAACAACCAAGTAGGTCGAGGAAGCGGAAATGGCCAAGAAAATTCAAATGTACCAACAAATAGAAGAAACATTAGTTTACAGCAACATGCCAATATTGTTGCTCAAGCTACTATGAACAACCAATCACAATCCACAAACCAACAATCCCAAAATAATAACCGACGATCACAAAATGTTAACCAACAACCACAAAATTCTAACCAACAACCACAAAATTCAAACCAACAACCACCAAGCACGGACGAACACACTGGACTTGGAAATGTGAACCAACAGGCACGAAGTGCCCAACAAGTATTAGGCGTCAGCGCACGGCGACAATCCCAACGTAGACAGAGTAACATTCCGATTAATCCTCGGGTGCACAATCGGAATAGTGCAACTACAGAGGATGTTGCTATTCCAGGACAAGCTTAAATTTAGGAGCCCAAAGAAAACATGCATCTTGTTTTACATAATTGCTTACAAATGTTACAGTTGAAATGGATTCTAACATCTTCAGTCTATGAATTGCAGTTTTGGAAAATCTCTAGGATTTTAATGTAAGAGACATTACCAAACATAGGTTTTTTTTAGTTTTTTTTTCATGCAAATTGTCTGTACAAAGTACAAATTGTCACGTCCTTCACAGTTGTTTATAGAGTATTACACTGATTTTTAAGGCTCTTGTACAAAGATGTTAGAATGAAACTGACAATTGTAAAACATTTGCTCATGTGTACAACGAGTGCTGAGATATGAACTCTGCTGCAAAATGCATTTCTGTGATATAATATTAAATGTATAATTAATTTTGTATATGTCGTAATTCACCGAACAATGTACGATTTGATGTATTGCATTCTTGCTTTTCTGGCATTTCATTTGTAATGTAATCGAATGATGCGATCAAAACATAATTTGTTTATCCTTTGTGTATTGATAGCAACCAAGTATATATTGCAGTCGCATCGGTTGATTACTTTTATAATTAAATGCAAGAATAGCTAATAATTCATTTTTCTTAATGCGTCTTGTTCCTATAAATAATGTACATATCAAATGGTTACATGGTTGTTGTATTTTACCTATAATTATTATATTTGAATAAGTCTATATACGATATACTTTTGTTTTGTTTTGAAACCCTTTTGCTGTTAGATTTACATTCGTTTTTTGCCTTTATATGTACGTTTTGAAAAGGCTGATACGATATACTTTTGTTTTCTTTTGAATGATTTTTGTTGTTAGTTTGTCTTTCAATCTTCTTTTAAAGTTTTATGATTATATTTTTTTGAAAATTTATTATCTTAACTTTGATTTCAAGATGTATGTCTTATTTAAGCTTGTTGGAAGCACTCTCAGCATGAATGGTTTTGGCTAATACTTGGAATATTGTAAAGATAGCTTGCATTTGTCATGTTTGTCTGAAGACATTGATTTTGTGAAATGTCGTTTTAATTTTAATAATTTCTAAAACATCCTCTATAAATGAAGCATTTTTTAAGATTTTGAAACGACATAGCTATGTGTTAACAATTATGATGACAGTATTCAGCTGTAAAGAGTTACTCGTTTTCGGTTACTATAAAACCATTTTGGAATTTCATCTGAGGACCGATTTTATATTGAAATTTGAAAAATGATCAACCATTGAATACAAGCTCAAGAGAATGTCTTTGTTATTTTTTTAACATGTTTTGCGTTAAGATTCATCGGTCTTAAGTTCCATTGGTTTTTGACTCGCCTGCGACGAATAGTTGCAGAAGGCGAGAAATAGGTAATAATTTCCGGCGGCGACGGCTAAAACTTTTGTGCGAGACTTGTGAAAAATAAATTACTTAAAAGTATTGATATTTAGTATACTGACAGTTGAGGTTTAGGTTCCATGCCATGTGACCCTGACCTTAGTTTCATGCCCCAGGGACTCTATGAACTTAGGTCTAAATGTCCTTTGTGAGAGGTTTCTGGAAAATGAATTTCTTGAAAAGCTGGGCATCTAATATTTAGGATATCGATATATTAGATTAGGGGTTTTGTGTCTGTCACCATGTAATCTGACCTTGACCTCATTTTTACACTGAATGACTGTTAATATTTATTTTTTGTGTTCAGTCTTATTTTGTCAGATCTGTTTCTCAATAACTATCCTATATAGAATCACTTTAGTTGGTTCACAGGAAAATTTCATTCAGTCAACTTCCAAATGACCTTGACTTTTATTAACCTCTGATCTCAAAAACTCAAGGCCTAGGTTAACTCTAAATGCGTTAAACTTTGTGATTGTGCCAACAGACAAGAATCAATGAATTAATGGTTGAATAACTAGGTATTCCGATCGTGCCGGCAGGCGAGACATACTAAAGTGTTTACTCTTGTTCTTTTATTCTTTCCTAGTCATTAACGTTTAAATCCGTCCATTTGTTATTGTAGTATCGACATGTACATGTAATGCTATCTATTACGTACATTTTTGTACTTTTGAAGACTTCAATTTTGATTGTGTGTTTTACATACTTGTTGCGTCCATTTAATTGTTTTAAGGCATTTTAATCTTAAAATGAAACCAAATGCTATTATAATAACTAAAATGTATGATTAATAATGAGTAGGGATATTCAGTTAGAACATTTAGGGATGTATGTATCAATGAACAACATCTACAGGGCTGCCAGTTTTTGCAAGGGTTCATTAGAGATTAACATAAAAATAAAGAAAATTTCATGAATTTCCCCCAACAGAAAAGAAAGGTTGAAAGTCCACTATACCCTTGATACTTTAAAAAAGTTAATGTTTCTAAAAGTTGTTAAAATGATGCATTTGAATTGTGGCATTAGTTATTGTTGATAATAATTGTACATGTAATTGTTGAACAATTACTGCAATGAACTTGTTTTAAGATTATGGTTTTCTATCAATAAAATATAAGTTTAAAGTTAAGACATTGTTATTTATTTTTATACATGTAGTGATACTTTTCTATGATTTTATTCTTCGAAAGAAGCAGAGGTACCAATGGGGTATCCGAATGTCAAAAGTCCGAAAGGGCAGAGACAAAACCAGTAAACACCAACAAGAACGGGGCAAAAACAGACAACATGTAAAACATGGAAACACAAAATAACTGAATATCAATTAGGAAAACAGTACATGTATAGAAAAATGCACGAAAGTAATTTGTATAATGCTATTTGTAGACACGTGGCAAATGTGTATAAAGTAAAAAGAAGCGGAGAGGTCCCAATCAGACATTCAAAAGGGCAAAGACTAAAACGATGACGACACGAAGATACAGACATAATAAAAACACAAAATACTTCAGAATAGCAATCAACAACGCAAACTCAAGTCGTAACGAGAGTAAACTCAATACGGGTAAGCAGTGTCCGCTTGTTGCACAACGCCAGGCGCGTAGGTAACGGTCAATTTCCGTAAAGGAGAACAATATATTCAACAGAACAGATAAAACGGGTAAATAAGCTCGTAAACGCTTTAGATAGTAGAAGAATACAAAAGCCAAAAAACGCATTCCAATCTCGAAGTCAAAGATACAACAAAGAGGACAGTGGCACTTGTGAATCGCCTTTTCTCTGGTTGCAGTCAAATCTTGTCATCCATATTATATTGGCCATGTGTCCCCATCCCATCACTACCTACATCTTTATGTCATGTTCATCTCGCTTGTATACTCTACATTTTGCTTCTTTTGAACTTTCATTTAGAGAGGAAGAAACTCTGATCTTGTGCTCCGAAATGGTGAGCAAGTCTTGCTTGTTGCAATACACCCGTCGCGTAACCAGATTTATTTTTGAATTTTGAAATCGTGACAAGCTGTACGGGTAAGACATTAAAGAACATTCTCGGATCTTAAAATTTCCAAACCATATGTTCACGGAAAATGTTTGTTCAAACTTAAAAGAATTGAATATAACATGTCAATTTAAAGATAGACATAAAATGACAATCGATGTTTGATTTAACTCTTTGATCTCTAGGTTTTATGACAGCACTAGTGTTTGATTTTAATCAGTCAAGGTTACCATTTCCCTTGTGACTGTAATAACTCGGATATTAAAACTGAGTGTTTAGTTCTACAAGTTGTAGTAACGTGATGTTCTTAGATAATGTATGATATATTCCTTCCGAGAATGTTATTCCTATAACTTTTTGACTTTTTATTAATTTTTTTTTTCAATAGGTAATGGGGTTGAGAAATAAGCTTATGAATATTTTATAAATGTCAATAAAAGATAATTCTTGGGTTTACGCTAAATATTTGAAATGTACATGTTGTACCTGTTAGCAATCTTATCTAGACAGTAACCTAAACTATTTGAATGAGGAATAAGAATAAGCAGAAAATTTAAGTCCTTATTCTAATGCATGCACCCTTGAAAAAAGCGTCAAAACAAATATGAAAGAAAATGCTTTAAGGCGTGAATTGTATAGGGCTCATTGTCTCAACTAATTAAAAATTAAAGATTCAAGTCAAACGGATCTAACAAACAGAGTGTTCTCTCGTACCTGATATACATGTATGTATATAATGTATAATAAACTTACATGATGTTGTGTTTTTGTGATGTTTTATTTTACACAATAGATAGATGACAATGAACGAGAGTCAATTTAAAATGAGTAAGTATTCTGTCGGTCATAAAAACTGCAGTTTTTATTTTTCATTTGCCACTGTTTTTCCTCATTTTTTACGCCACTTTGGTACTTTAATTATTTTACCTAGACAAAATTAACTGACTTGTTGCTATTTTGGCTAGTTGGCAATGTACGACTATCAAGTGCGCAATAAACCACATTCGTATATGTTTGTTGACATTCACATTGGTATACTACTAGCAGTTAATGATACTGGTGTCCAATAATTTTACAAAACAACTTTACACTTTAAATTGCATCGTTTCAAAAACGGTGTCAGGTATGGGAAGAGTCCCAGTTACGTGTACCTTGGACACACATCAAACAAAATACAATAAAAAAACTATTTTTAAAGACATTTCATTGTTTATTTATTCCACTGCAGCAGAAACGGCATGCAATAAGTTGAAATATTTGCACCAAACAATATTCATCATGGATCATGCCTTTTGTATTTCTTTCAAGCCTTTTTGCATTAGAAATCACTTGTTCTGAATTTGGTAATTATGGAGAAATATGCATAGTGACTTATTTGTGTCATCTACTAAAAGCTTCATGGGTTTGAAACCTTCATTATAAGAGATTGTTGAAACGTGTTTCTAAAATTACTTTTCGAATAATACACTGAGCTTTTAAAACCTTGATTTGATTAAAAACAGCTAAATTAAAGGATTACTTGAATGGGAATGCAATATGCTTGCAGAATGAGATCATGCATTTTAGTTAAACCTAAAAAGTACATTAAGATTTTCTGCGTAATTGAATTTTCTAATAAAGTGAATACAGCGTGCATTAAAATCCAATAATTATTTTGTCGCCGTAGTGAGTCTTATATAGCAACAACGTAAATACATATAAGAGGATAGTGAGAATTGGAATAAGTATACTTGACACAACCTTCCAGCCATTTAGAAAATCGGGAATTATAGTCCAGTCGATTTGTGAAAAAAATGCTCAAAGGATGGTAAAAGCATTTGTACGACTTTACCCCCCACAGAGCTATTCAATTTCAGTACTTTAACGGGTGTTACCGGCCTCTTTTATTTTTAGAACTTACACGGCCTGTTTATCTACCGGTCAACTTAGTTCAAGCGTACTTTACGAAGTCAAAGTTGTTAAATTTTGATGAAAGGTAGATTTTTTTTCATTATATTAAGGTTTTTACTTTGTAAGACATTTTGCTTATGCATTTTAAGTTAAAATCGTCTCGAAAAAATCCCTGTCCTCAGCGGGATTTGAACCATCATTCCTTGTCGTACTAGACTTCAATCTTACCCCACGACTACTGACGACTACATAGAAATTGGTCCTTTAAATATATATGAACACCAACTATTACGACAATCAATTCATATATTGAATAAATTTGACCATTAAAAGGTACCTTCTGGATCATTTGTAAATTTTGCGAACTTGTGAACAATAAAGTTTGTACAAAAATAACGTCCAAAAATGGTCAGCCAGTAAAAAATAAACTTAAATAAGTTCTGGGTGAGATTAGAACTGGGGCTTGTTTAGGGGGGGGGGGGTACCAATATCCCATATCCCCATAAATTTTCCATCAAATATCCTGTATCCCATATCCCTATAAATAAAATTGACAAAAATATCCCATATCCCAATTAGTTTTGCCTCAAATATCCCGTATCCCACTAAGAAAATGTGTGGATATCCCATATCCCAATATACCCTAAACAAGCCTCAGAACTGATTCTGGGACTCCACTTCATGCTATACTCTTGTCTTCAATTATTCCACCCCATAACGGAGGCTTTCCTTTACTAAACACAATTTTAAAGTTTCTGCTTTTGTTAAAAAAGAAATCTAATATAGAGCTTGATGCCATAACAACTTCTCTGTGAATTACCCAAAAAAAGAAGTATTTGTATATCCATTAAAGATATTAAAATTGGATTTTTTATACTTATGTTCATGAAGAGATGACAACAAAAAAAAGATAAATACTTATCAAAAATTGAATATCGTTAGTTGTGCGTTTTGAATAAATAAGTGGATTGAACAAGGTTTGATTGGTACGAAATCTTACTCTACGATTGAGATGTATAATTTGTTGAAAATAAAACTATGACCGGTTAAAAGATACATTTGCTAACAATTTAGTTTTTTTCTAAAACCAAAAAAAACCCCAACCAATTGATATGATGATGATTAAAAACAAGGGCAACCTTACGCTTGTTAATTTTGGTTTTAATTGTGTTGAATGTGAAACGTTTCACACAAAAAAAGTTCAATTACGACAATCAACTTATCAGTAGTACATTTTTATGTTTAATGTCCTACATATCTTCCTTTAACGGCAAAAGTTTGCTTTTAAGAAAAAAATCAATTGATATATTATAAAGTTTGTTAAAATTTGGAAAAGCTAGATAGCCAGCTGTATGTTTTCAATAACTTTAAATGAAGACAAAATTCATTATTTTTTTTCATTCAGAAACTAAGTCATATTTTCATTTCGTTCGCGTTGTTGATTTCTGTTCGGTTTAATTTGTGGGGATTTTTAATGTGTATTCTCATGCTGTTCTTGTTCGTGTTTGCCGGTTTTAATCTAATATAGAGCATGATGCCATAACAACTTCTCTGTGAATTACCAAAAAAAAGAAGTATTTGTATATCCATTAAAGATATTAAAATTGGATTTTTTAAACTTATGTTCAAACGCCTGTGCACTAGACCACAATGGCTGAGCAATGAGTTTGGTGGTTTAAATGTAGATAAACACAAACTTTACGGCAATCAATTCATACAATATATAAATTATTTCACAATTTTAATATATATTTTTCGACGTCGTACAAGTCAGATACAAAACATTTGTAACAGAAAAACAAACCGGTAAACCCATTACCGAACAGTTTTTCCGCCTCGGAATCAGGCAAAATCCTCGGCGCAAGCGCCTCGGACTTTGACCTGATTCCTCGAGCGGAAAAACTGTACGGTAACGGGTGTTACCGGCTTGTTTTTGTGTTACATATGTATTGTATCTAATACGAAATCTGGCATAGTGGTAGAACAAAGCATACTTAACAATATTAGCTATGGACCCAATTCAAAAAAGCAAAATGGCGGCCATTTTCAAGATGGCCGCCATATGGAATATAAAATTAAGAAATAAATCAAATAAAAATTCATTAAAAATTCTGCTTTGAAGATTAAAACATCAAATCATGTATAATAGCACTGCAAACTATTCTGAACAATGTATTATAAGCTTGCTTGCCTTAAATTCAAAATGGCTGCCATTTTAAAGATAGCCGCCTCAAAATAGCATATAAACCTACGAAATCATATTATCATAATTCATTTAAGGTAAATAATGACCCAAAAAAGTTCAAATAACAATGTTTATTTGCTAAAACAAATTGAATAAGATGTATAAATATAATCTTGATTCCGTTTGAAGATATTAGGCGGGGAGTGTACAGGAAAATACTGCATATCTAATCATATCAATGTGATTGTGGTAAAATTGTTTAAGATGTTTAAAGTTGTTTAATATAGCATGGGAGAATCAATTTTATATTAATATTGGAACTATCAACTGAAAATGGTGTTTTTAAAGCCGACCTTTTGAAGAATTATAATTTTTTATAAGCAATTTTTGCGGTGTCACTCTGTCTATCCTTATGTTTATCAATGTGTCCAGCCTTCAATAGGGGTGCTACATTTATGGACCCTATTAGGTATGACTCGACTTGAGCCATTTTACCCCCCAATGGAGCATAGGCTACTGGCAATGCTTCTCAATCTTCCTCTGTCCTTTTAAAGTTGATGGATGCTGCTCCACATGTAACCATTCTCTAATATTTTTCTTGTATCTCCTCCATGTCAGTCTATGTATCCCCTTTTTTCTTTTTCCTTGTTATGTACATTGTAGGGCCTGGTTTTTCCTTTGCGTAATGTGCTACCAAAGGGAGCGACCATACGGCGGATGGCTATGGTGAAATTTAAAATATAAAAAGGCAGGATGGCAAAAATCCAAAAGTAAAAATGCATGACATTACTCTGAATTAAAAGAAAGGCGGGATTGCGTTTTTGACTGAAAAATAATTGTAGCTTTAAAATTTAAGAGTGCGTGCAAAAAAAATCCAGGCTTTGACTTTTTCGAAAATAAAAAGGCAGAGCATCTCCATAGCCCCCACCCCAATAAAAATCAAATGGTTGCTACATGTACCTAGCCACTTCCACATTCCCTTCTTTATTTCGAGAACAATAGGTGGTTTTTTTTGCCTGTTTTCGTTGGTGATTTTGTTAGGCGATCTTTTGGATGGATCATAGACATTTGTATCTGAATACCTGAAGTTTCTGCATGTTGGCCATTGTGAGGCTCGATGTTTCTGCACAGTACAGTAGTAGTGATTTAACCATAGCCCTGTATGCTAAATACAGATCTATGATTTATAGTTACTGTAACTGCTTAAATTACTTAGCCTGGTCTTTCTAAATACTTGCTTTGATTTCCCATACTTTTCAGGCATTCCAAGGGCCGTTTCATCATCTGTTGCACCAAAGTTGTTACTCACAATTTCTTATAAATTATATAATAAACTGTTAACACAGAGACATATCTCGCCTGTCGCAACTGGACACAGTTTAAAATGAAGTAAAAATCCTCCTTAAACTGATCTTAACTGATGCTTAAGCAGCTGCATACCAAATATAAATGGTGAACCATAACTGCTTTATATAAAACACTCATGACATAAGTAAAAAGATAAAAAGTGTAAAATCTCAAAGTCAGTAGACCGTGACTGCAGGAGCATACAGATAAAATACTTTTGACATTGATCTGTACTGATGCTACCCAATATCAATGATGTACCATAACTGCTTCATGTTAAACAGACCTAAGAAAAACGGTTAACCTTAGCCAAATCAGTGTAAAATTTCAAAGTCAGCAGACCATGACTGCAGGAGCATACAGATGAAATGCTTTTTTAATTGATCTGTACTAATGCTAATGCAAGTGCATACCCAATATCAATGGTGAACCATAACTGCTTCATGTTAAACAGACGTACGAAAAAAGGTTAACCTAGGCCAAATCAGTGTAAAATTTCAAAGTCAGTAGACCGTGACTGCAGGAGCATACAGATGAAATGCTTTTGAAATTGATCTGTACTAATGCTAGTGCAAGTGCATACCCAATATCAATGGTGACCCATAACTGCTTCATGTTAAACAGACGTAAGAAAAAAGGTTAACCTCGGCCAAATCAGTGTAAAATTTCAAAGTCAGTAGACTGTGATTGCAGGAGCATACTGATACAGGTGAAAACCTTATAAAACTGATCTGTACTGATGCTGATGCAACTGCATACCAAATATCAATGATATAACATAACTAGTTTAAACAAAACAGAATTAAGCAAAAACTTTAACCAATTGTGGACGCCGCTGCCGCCGCCGCCGCCGGAATCACCATACCTAAGTCTCGCCTTTTGCGACATTTGTCGCAGGCGAGACAAAAATTAAAATGTTATTCTCTCAACATGAGTCATGTTCTTTTTTTTGGTGAGTGCATCTATTTCGCTGATATTAATGTTGTTTTTGTTAATTCTCATTATGGTTTCCTCTCTTTTTATACATCGTACTATTTTTTGAAGCTTTTCAACCAATTTAAAGATGCGTTCTTACATATGGTGGATTCTATTTCCTCTTCTCTGGTGTGATTCTCTAATGATCCAATCAATCCATGGCCAAAAGAATCAAAGAAAATATAAAAAAAAACAGCCAACAGCCATGTCCAAAATCTGGACGTTACACTCTTTACTTATATCTCGTGGGTGCACTACCTGACATTTCGTTCCTAAAGCTGTACATATTCGTTATTGATGTACATGTAACAATTCTGTTTGGAATTCCATAGATCTCAAGAAGTTTCCACAGAATTTTGTTTTATCGAGGATATCAAAAGCTTCCTCGAAGTCTATGAAATAGATATAAAGGGAACTGTTTCATTGAATTGGCTGCTCGATGTGCAGGTTGACTATCTGTTCAATGCAAGATTTTTCTCTTTTTTTTCAATCTGCTTAGCGGTCTCACAGTTTGTTGTCTGAAGTTATTTTAATACGACAAAGAATTATTATGTTAAGAATTTAGTAACAATAATGCTTTATAGTTTTTACAGACGATTAAGCCTCCCTTTTTAACAACTTGAATTATGTACTCTTTTTCTCCAATCTTGTGGCAGTTCCACTGTGTAATGGGTTTTAGTATTTATACTGTTTTTTTAGGATTCAATTTAAAAGGATGACATAAATTCTGAGTCTGGCGTTGGTCATTTTTCATGGTCTTTATGGGTTTGATATTTTCATTTTAAGATGGCAATGAACGGTCTATATTATTATATTAAGGTTGTCTGCAGCAAACTGAGTATATGTCATTGTTTCAGGTGCTTATATGACAATTTTCACATTTAAATACTATTTTACTCCGATTAGATATATATGTTTATATTTCTGTACACTCCCCGTCTGATAAATTCAAACAGAATAGAGATTCCTTTTACTCTTGTTTTAAATTTGCTTGAGCACTTATCTATTGCGTTCATTCATATTTGAGGGCAGAAATAACCTTGAAAAAAACATGATTTCATAATGTAGATATATATATGCTATTTCTGAGGCTGTCATCTTTAAAATGACAGCCATTTTCCTTATAAGGCAAACCGTTTTGTACTATATTCTTTAGAATATTTTGCACTGCGGTCATGCACAATTTGGTGTGTTCATCTTCAAAGTACAATTTTTAATGAATTTTTATTTTGATTTATTTCTTAATATTAGGCGGCTATCTTGAAAATGGCCGCCATTTTGAAATTTCGAGTTGGGTCCATAGCTTATATTGTTTAGTATGCTGTTTTCTACCACCATGCCAAATTTCATGCTTTTACCATACTTTGAGCAATTTCGCCAAAAACCTGCACAAATCGACTGGACTATTAAAAGGAAAAAGTCAGCAGCGTTCAAGGTGATCAAACATTGCTGCTTGCCTGCGCGTGTTTATACATATTTATTTATCCTGGATTGGGAAACAAGCTAAATGCTTCTAATTATCCCTCTCCAGTTAGCAGTTTTTGAGTGTGGCCTTTGTAAACGGCCTCCATTGAACCTACTCTTATCGAACTCTGCAAAGGGTCTTAAACGTACACAGGATATTGTTGTCCTTTTTTTACACGGGACATTTTTTTCGTCCCTCCCGAAGGACTAACATCGTTTCTTGAGACCATCCTCGCAAATGGGGTCAAGAGAGAGTCATGAAATTTTCACCACTGATGAGGATCGAACCACGAACCTCGGCGTTTGTAGCCCGACGCGTTAACCACTCCACCACCGGCTTTCTTAAAAACATCGCTTTTGCGCCAAAATATATTTCATTTGAGTCGCAAATTATACTTTTTATTTGCGCCTTTTCTTAAAATGTTTCATTTGCGCAAATAATAAAAGCAAAGTATCGACATTTATAGTTTAATTTAGTAATAAATACAAAATATCTGCATTAAAAATTATATCCAATTATGTTTAAGATTTTTTTCAGACCACAAATTCAATCATTGTTGAACTAGAAATATAAACATCAGTTTTTTATGAGTTTTGCATTTTATCCATTATTCCAAATCAAACAGTATTATGAATATGATGACACTTTGTGGAAATTGTTAAATATAGATTTTGTATTTGCATTTATGAATCCTTTTATTTATTTTTAAGATTATTGTAATGGCAGGAGTATATACATTTCGTGCTGTAATCATGATAGTTTCTTGATTTTTTTATAATTCTAATTCAAGAGAAATGAATTGTTTCCCAATATGACGCCATATTTAAACATGTTTGACATGATGGCAAATATATGCATCAAATTACAGCACTCGATTTCAAGGGGCGTATGCATTTGCGCCATTTTGTGTGTGGAGTCTATAAAACCGATTGAACTTAGACATTTTGGGGTAAACGGGGGAAGACATCTTTTTTGCAGAATTTTTTAATAAACAATGAAATAAGGAGGCTGAATTCGGCACTAAGGATAGATTGTGCAATGTACATGTACTAACAGAATAAGAAAAAAAAAGAAACGTGTTGTTTAAAAAACGAGAATTAATAATAGACAAAAGCAGACTTTTTCAGAAAAAAAGCAATAAATAAAGTTTTATTAAAATTGATGACAAAGAAACAAATTATTTCATACTTGTATTCGATTTGACATAGAAAAGTGACAGTTTTTACTGCGTAAAGCTAGCTAAAAGAAAATAAAGAGTCAGATCACAGCCTTGTCTAAGTTACGTGTATTCTATTCTTAAACGTTCTGTAACTTTAAGTTCTTGAGCGACCTAAAATTAGTCACTTACTTAAATTATCTAACATTCATTCCATTGATCAAAAATGACAACAGATGCATTATTAGTGCAAAGTAAACTTGGGTCAGATAGCTATTTCAAGTTCCGTAATAAAACTGAGGTAATTGTGGACTGCATTGGTTTAAGTTAATTTCCGGCTGCCTTAAACTGCTCTGTCTAGGCTAAAGTGAACTTTGTTCAAGTAAACCCAAAAAGCGTAAACGTAATAGACTGTCTGAAGTCAACTTAACTTACATTGTATGTCTGGACCTTTCCGTTCCTTCACAGACTTTTCCACCCATGTTACACAAATGGACCGATCGAGTATTATTGAGCTCTCTTTCTTCAATATAATACAATGCCACTTTCAAAAATATGCACCTGCTTAAAGTAGTTCATATTAAAAACTCTAACAATTGTCTCTTATTGTCTAGAGTTTAAAATTTTTACACATATATGTTTTTTACAGCTGAAAAGCCAAGCTCCGAAACTCAGCGGGTAACGACTACACTGCTACGCGACGTGGTAGAGAGGCGAAGAACGACCCGAATGGATAAACCTGTAAGGAGTTTGCTGAAAATCTTGAGGTCCTACTATGGATCAAGTCAGAGAGTTTCCGAAATGAAGATTTTATAGTTAAATAGTTAACAATCTCCAATTATTTTTTTTTTATAAAAAAAAATTAACACCTTTTCTTCAAATTGAAACCAAAGAGAGCCCCTAAAACAATTAGTCTAAGAACAAAAAATTAAAAATGCCTTTGAAAGCACTGTTTTATTTAGGAACTTTATTCGTAGACAAAAAAAAAACGAGTCAATAATTGTGTACTCGTACCATATTGGTATAAGACCATAAGAAAGCCAGTGACGTCGTGTAATACAATCTGTAGACCTAATCATTGGAAAGGAGCAACGTATGGTAAAACACCATGTAAATACACCCGATAACATCCTAACAGAAACAAAGAGGATAAAAACAAAAGTTTAACCATTACTTTTAAATGTTCCGACCAATGAAAAATGACACAAAGCAGTAAAAAGAAAGAAATCGATAATACTAAAATACGATATTCTGTATAAAAGAGATTTGAAAGCTTAAAGAGATATTGTCTACGATTTTTTTTACTAACAAAAAAGGCCAACAGACAACTTGTTATGTCTAATTTTCAACAAATGAACAACAAAAATACGGATATGGTACCTAATTAATCTAAAAATCGAAAAACAAGATTCGCTTAATAATATTTGTAAAGCTTTACAATAATTTATATTCATGAGCTTCATCCCGCATTAAGCATGCGCACTGTTTTTAATTTTGTTTATAGACTTTGCTTGTTCAAAATTGCAGCCCGTACACTGTATCTCGAGGCTTTAGATTGTGGAAATATTCATGGCGACGAAAACGCCAAAGTCGCCAAACAAAGAAAATGATCTTTATGGCTCGTATATAATAAATGAAGATGATTTAGATAGTTCACTCACATTGAATTTATTTAATTGTTTTCACCATATTAAAGTCTTCAGGAACAAAACATCCAAGGTTCCGAAATAAACCAAGTTTATGACAAATTTGGTAACAAATAGATAAGCAGTTTTCTTTTACTACACTTTGGTCAAAATTACATTAGAAAATTGGGGACGAAAAAAAATGTGATTTTGGTAGACAATATGCCTTTAACTCGGGGGCAGCATGTACATGTACCTGTAAACTCGGGGGCAGCATGTACCTGCAAATACACAACATGCATGCACGTGTTTATAAAGTACCACTTTTTATAAGAATCATGCAAAGAGCGATTCATGGGTGGAAAGCCTACACCAATATGTTTTTCATGTGTTACTCCTACTGCCACCCTGCGTTGATCTTTTGTGCTCTTTTTCCAAACTAGCCCTGGTCCTGAGCAAAAATAATATATAGAATGCATTGGAAAGTGTATAAAAGGGAAAATTGTCAATTACTTCAATAGAAACCATTGTAACAAACTGGCAAAATTTCTCCCAGGACCAGGCAGTTATGAGCAAATTGTTATTTATTTCTTATTTTATATACATGTACTTTGAACTATTTTTCGTTAAAAATAAACCTCTGTAGCCTTTTTATCGATGAATCACTTTTCTTCAATTTTGCATGATTCTTAGGTGGACTACTTCTTAACATGAATTGATTACAATGTATTAAATGGCAAATCAACCATGCCTTTGACAACTGGGTAAGGTCAAAATGTCACGGACATGATTTCAATATTTAGTACCTCATTAAATATAAGGTGTAACAAGGGTCTTGTCATATTTATGCAACACATAATTGTATTACGTGATAACATTTTTTGTTTGAAGCGAAAAATCAAGTTTAGCGCATTGGTCATTGCTGTATTGTTATAGATGGTACTTCAAAGGCGCCGTGGTGTTTGTGAAAACGTTTTTACATCTTCAGTTGCAACATAATATCTATGAAGTGGTATGAGCTCATTAAGTTATAGAGTTCACCTAGTCAATCCTAATATTTTATTAGACGTTTCCTTTCGTTCACTGGTTTTGCTTGGCGTGAAAAGGGTAACTATAAAATACATAATGTTGGACCCATTTATATTTTTATGTTAACAAGTGCGGACTCTAATGCATATTGCCTAGCAAGCCGCTATGGACACAAAAAGCAAAGGTCTGCTTTAGTAACATAAAAAAGACTTTATTATTTCTAGGTCCTGCTAAGGTTTATTGTTGAATTCTATAAGTAGCCTTTGTTGTACACATACTACATGTACTATAAAACCAATCTAAAATTAAGCCATTTTAAGATAAACATGTTGATGAATCTAAGTCATGTAAGCGTTTATCCTAAACATTATTTGTTTTTAGATCCAGTACATTGTACATGTAGGTTTATTATCTCCTATTTAGTTTAAAATAACTGCATCAAAGTTTGGTTATGTTAGTGGAGGCAATAGGAAACTAATGCAGATAGAGAAAAGCTGTTGCTTGCTTAAACCTTCAGCTCATCGAGCTCTACAAAAGTCTACATTGGATCAATGATGTCACAGTCTGTTGTTTTAGGTCTTTATATATACTTATAAATCAGCTTAACGTTTAAGTTTAAAAAAGTTTCAATCTTCAAATTATTCTGAGAACTAAAGCTACCAACGGGATTCTGGGAATACCGAAGACGAAAATCAAACATATATTTTTTGCCTAGAATAGAAATTTTTACAATTTTCGTTTTATAATATTATCATGTTCAACATTTAGTTGCATTCCAAGCATGCGAAGATGTAAAAAAAATCGCACATTGTTATTTTGACTTTTTTCTAAGTGCGATCAAAAGGCAAACTGGACTCATCCTTTTTTTGTATTTTTAGTCTTGGGCCAATGCAAGACGGCGAGCAGCGACTTATGGTCATGCTGAAGACTGCTGGCTGTTTTCCATTGTGAATTTTTAAATTCCCGTTTCTTTATGTTGGTTGTGTCACGTACAATTATTCCACATCTATTTATCGTCTACTTTAATGGATATCATTTGTCAGATCAGCCTATGATTTTGAAGTATATAATATTATATGAAATAAGTTTAAACCCAATGTAAATCTCTTTATGAAAATTTGCAATGTACATGTATGCCTTTAAATTTTTTTACGTCTAATAGCAATAAATTATATTATAACTCAAACAGGGCCAGATCCAGAATTTTTTGAAAGGGGTTGGTCCACATAAAGTCCGCTGAGGACGAATGACGAAAAGGGGGTGGTTCCAGACAAATTTTGCAGAAAACCTACACGTTACTTGCGAAATTTTTGGCGCAAAGGAGGAAAATTCCTACATCGGAACCCCCCCCCTGGATCCGCCACTGCTCAAATATTTTTGATTGTCACCTATTCAAAACCCAATGTAGGTCTCTTTATGAAAATTTGCAATGTACATATGTACATGTATGCCTTTAAATTTTTTACGTCTAATAGCAACAAATTATATTATAACTCAAACAGGGCCAGATCCAGAATTTTTTGAAAGGGGTTGGTCCACATAAAGTCCGCTGTGGACGAATGACGAAAAGGGGGTGGTTCCAGACAAATTTTGCTGAAAATCTACACGTAACTTGCGAAATTTTTGGCGGAAAGGAGGAAAATTCCAACCTCGGAACCCCCCCCCCCCGGATCCGCCACTGCTCAAATATTTTTGATTGTCAACTATTCAAAGATTGTCCCTCCCTTTATAATAGAGACTAAAGCAAACTTATACAGGAACGTTGCAATCCATGTTCCGCGCACAGGGGCTTCGGGCTTCTCGCCATTTATATTGACTTAAAAAAAATCGACCCTCTACTCTATAATCCAAGCCCCTGTGGTTCCGCACAGTTAAAATTATTTTCTGACATGTTTGTAAGTGTGGCGACTTTGGTCTCTAGGTGGTGAATCGACAAATTTATCAAGCAATGATAACATTTTCGAAGAACCAATAACTTGTGACAAATAAGTTTATTTTTCCGGATCCCGCAATAGCTTTGTGAGAAATAGATAAAATTATTCATCCTTATTAAAAATGACCTAGATCAAGACAGACGAATGACCCAATGTGGCTATTTTGTCATTTTCTAAAAATCAATAAAATGCTTGAATTGTGTGTGTCTGATTGACCTACATTTCTGTCTGTGATAATAAACTATCTTCAATGAATTAACATTTTGCAGTCAAACATTTATAAGAAAGTACGCTTAAACATGTGCACAACATGATAAAGTGACTACGCCATGTACGCTACATGATCTAGTTGAATCGCATTGTTGCTTTAAAACACCACCACATAAAAGCATGAAATATGAAGATGCTGTGTACAACTTTTTTGCATGATTTAACTTATTTTGGTGTCCGATTAGTATTTTTGTCCTTTAAAACTTTATTCAATTAAGTAAATTTTCGCAATCCAAAATCAAATATCCATTTATACGCTAAAGGTACGCAAGATATGCTACACTGACTAAAATATAAATCCGAAGCGGAACACATTTATCTACTGGTCGCGGCCATATTGTCTTGATGGAAATCCGAAGATTGAGAATCCGAATATAGCCACCGAGTGAAAAGTGAAAGTATGTACATTGCAAAGAGCTTTTGTAAATATAGAAACGACGGAAACAAACGACCTAATTTCAGTATCGCTGATAATCTTTTTATAATAGGTAGTAACTAAAACACGCATGATGGTTGAATTGAAGAAAATGCAATTAACCTTCAGTTGTCTTTTATAAATATATGAAGATAAACAGGCATACTGAAATAAACTATTAAAAAGATCCATATCCATCTCAGAGAATCGTTTTTTCTTCAAATGTTCAGATTCAGTATAGCTGACCAAAAGTAACTAATTTAAAGCCATCATGTCCTGTTGTTAATCTCTTCGCAGAACTACACGATAACATCTCGTGACCAATTATTTGCAGAAGAACAACCATTTTCACAGTCTGTGTCTTAAGCTGAAACAATTTACTGTTGACACGGAAAATGCCTTTCTCATGTCGGTGTTGCTTTAAACATGTAGAAATCGTAATATTTCTTTAGTTTCAATTAAAAAAAAAATGTACATGTACATGTAAGACAAACAGGTTTTATGGTTTAACATCTCATTATCGTATAAAATAATGTGTTCACGTAAAAAAACACAAAAACGGATAGAAATAAATAAAGTAACATGTACATGTAACCATATTTTCAGTTTTTTTGCCAAAAACTTCCACTCCTCAACATTTGCTCCTATTTATCGTAGAAACTGTCAAATACCATTCTAAAAATACAAGTAATATGTTATTAATATTGTCCATGGACCCTGGTTGACAAATTGACATGTTTTTTATTACAAATACACAGAATACGTAGAGAAATTACTTACAGCGCTACACATCGTTTGTCATCGGGGTCTAAACTGGTACAACTAAAAATGGAATCTGAATCTGGACTCGATTGAGCTAATTGATATGCAATTTCTACGTTGAGGAAAAATAGCTAGAAATATTTAGTAGATTTTGTAGGATTTTATTTATTTATTAATTGTGTATTGTTTTGTTAAGGTGAGTAAATGAATTTTTTATTACATTTTATAAATAACAAACTTTTAAAGATGTTTCATCTAATTGTTCTATGCTCTTCATATTCTAGATATCGTCTTTTGCTTTTTCAATATTTTGGGTAGAGCGCTCGGATGAGTCTTGGATAGACAAACACGTTCAGGAGGAACAAATAATATTGTCTGGAACTACATGTATTATTTAATTCTTATTTATTACTTAAACTTTTCAATAATGAACCACAATTTAGGATACATGAATCAAACGATGACTACATACATGTACATGTATAAGATGCATTCACACATAGATAGAATACATTTTCTTGAAAGTTGAAAGTCTTACATTGGTTTTCATTCTTTTAAGGTTCGCTAAGCTTTCTTCAAGTACATGTTTAACATCAGAAACTTAAAAAAAATCTTATTATATTATTAAAGAAATTGATAGGTGTATGGCGAGGACGAAAATCTAGGTTATATGAGCGACTTTTGTTATTGACATATTTAAGAAATGGATGGATATACGAAACGGGAAATTAGGAAAACAGTTTAGATTTTCAAGCTGGATTAAAGATTAGAAAACGTATTTAAAATAGGGGTCAAACAGGTAAAAGTAAAAGGTTCAATATAACGTTTAAACAAAAAAAATCTGAACGATCATACATTGTCCAAACACATGCATTGCTTCTTTCCCTTTGTCGTTTCGCTTTTTCTTGTATAGACAAAATGGATAATATGTGTACGTGTTAGACCTTTTCTTCTATGAAAACATACCAGATGTAGAATAGACGTATATTTAAACCAAAACGTGATTCTTTGTTATTGTAACTACTGAAAACATAATACCAAAACGGGTATAAAAAGGGCTATTTATATAAAATAAAATATAAAGCTTAGTTATGCTGTATATCGATATTTTAAGGAGTAACCTCTCAACTTTGGAAGGTCAAAAACCAAAAGTATTAAATGAAAAGTACTCAAAGCCAAAACGTTCGAACAGGGAAGCCAAATCCAGCACCGATGATATCGACCATGTGCGGTAAAAGGAAAGAAACCTGGTGTTTTTATTAAACCATAAACATTTAGAATTTAACAATCGGGAATTTCAATAAAAACATATTAGAAATTTTAAAGTTATGCAACAAAACTTTTTGACAATGTTATGACTGTATTTATATATTTTACAATTATCTTAAATATTACTTTTATTTGGAAATGAAATTCTTAAACACATCGATTTCGTTTGACCTTAACGTAAAGGGGTAGGGTGCCTAGAAGGGAAATGTAGCAATGTAGCAGACCCATAACATTGGTAACATATAACATACTTAATTGATGTTATACACATGTATTATGGGGAATTGAGGTGTTTCCTCTTTTTATTATTCAATGCAGTGACACAAACAACAACAAAAACATTCCCAAAATAATGTTATTTAAGGTAAATAAATGACAATAATGTTGGCTCTTCTCATTAGTTATAACACCTCTTTCATAATAAAGGTCGTCTCACAAACAAGGATAATTTTAACCTTAAAAAGTAAAATAAACAGGAAGATCAAATAATAAAAGACAAAAAAGAACATTGGAAATATCGATCATATTTAATTTCATAGACCTTAATTGGCTTTTTATGGTTTTTACCAGATCAACATGTTTTTCTTTTCACTTTGAAAACATTATTTCTTTGTGTTTAATTGTTTTCATTAATGTATCTGATTTGTAATTGGAAACGGTATTTAGGTACAAGATGACATCATTTAAAGTTTTTGTCCAAAATACTTGTTTTGTGAAGCTTATAACATTTAATTGTAACGACAAGTGAAATTTGCATAGAATAACAATGCATACATTTTTCTGTCACATATACCGGTATTATCATTCATCGTTTTTAATCTAAAAATGCTGTGTACACATTTAATGCAACAACTACTTGTATTAATACACAGATACTTAAAAAAATATTTACATCTATAATATATTTATATAGACAAATTTAAAATTGAAAGACATAACAGTAATGCATGTATCATTAACTGTAAACTTAATACGTACATGTAGGTGTCACCACGCTCAATAAAAATAACTAAAAAGGTATACGAAACAACTCAACATTTCTTTCTTAAGAATAGATAATCAGATTTAAGGTTAAATGTGGTGGTTTGACCTTGCCACATCTTATATGTGCCTGTACAAAATCAGGAATCTTTGACAAAGCTTTTTTTTTTAAACTTGTCTCTTTTTTTGTTGTTGTTGTTTTCTATTCCTTGTTTAGAAGGGGGTCTAATTGTGACTATTTCAGGACTGGATTTGAATCATATGCATTGTTTTTTTTTATCATGGGCCAATTGCAGAACCGCAAGAGGCGCCTACTGACTTCGTTGAAGGCTACTGGCGATTATCCATTGTGTTTTTGTTTTCTAAATTGCCGCTTGTTATGTGAGCTGTGTCTCGTACACTTATTCCTCATCTCATTATGTTTTATTGAAACCACATTTTTCAGTGAACTTTGCACGGAAGTTTTGCTGGATTATTGCTACTGAAGGTATACTTTCACAACAAAAGCAAAAAGCAAACGTGTTCTTGTCATCATTAAGACACGTATATAATAGATGTTGCTCTCTCTGTGGTCCTTAGTTAGTAATGTTCAGAAAAATGGTTAAATGATGTTCTAAGGAGTTTTTTGTCAAATTGTTAGCTGCAGCCCCAGTTACATTCCAAAGAATGTCAAAGTCCTTTGTGACACAACCCTTCCAAAAACAACCTGCATATGTGTCTGGTTTTCTCCTTTTTTGTACCTGTAAGGTGTATTCATTGCAGAATTACTAGTTATATCTTGTTAGAATAAAGCAAATCAGCATCCTCAAAATTGTTGTGTTTTGAAACTGTTGCATCTATTTGACAACGTTATAGGAACACAGCTGGTTTTTACGATTAAAAATATTATGGATGCCTTAATAATTTTAACTGATCGGATGTGGAGACAAAATATTGGCTTGATACATTTCCTTTTTTTCACTGTGAACTTTAATCTGATTTTCATTAGGGTTTCCCAATTCAGTTCACAATTTTTGTCAATTTGTCATTTGTGTGCCACCCCATAAATATTATTTGCCCGATTTAATAGGAACTAGTGTACATGTTCTTAACATTTTCCTATAAATGACAAAAAAACTAAATATGACAATATATAAATTTTGTTACGTTAAATGTGACAAGTGTCAACTGTCTTTTTAAGAAATAGTTACTAGAAAAATGTTAAACAAACAGAAAAGAAAATAATTTTTAAGGTCAATTCTAGAACGAAAGCCTTTTATTGTTATCATTTTTGGTGATTGAATATCTTATGTTTACACGAGGTTATTGACAAATAGGGGTGACTTTATAGGGTATTTTGCTTTTGTCAAAAAACATCACAGTCTATTTGGAAAATAATAATGATTTTTCTTGTACATATCATTATCCCTATATTCTGTTTGATGTAGAACTATGTATCCTATATGTTCCTGTAAGTTTTTAACTTCCTGCTTAACGAACAAATACTATATAAAACAGACGCATCACGAGTCTTCTATTAAATACAATTGTGCTAGCACTGACCAACATATTTCATAATGGTAAATTATCATTGTCACTTAATTGATAATACGTAAAGCCAGTCAGTGTGGTCAGCCATTTTGTCAGATTTGTATGTGTTTTTACCGACACTGGACCATGTAAAAAGACCTGCTTAGTACAATCATATATATGTCAACAATGGACAGTAAAGTTTTATGCTAAGCCGAGTTTTTGACAAAAGTTGCTTTCACTGTCATATGACTGTCCATGTTAATATTCCAAGTCTGGTTAAGTTGCACGTGGAACGTAACGTGTAAACTACACGTCTTTTTTGCTGATTTATAGAACAATGCAACAGAAATTATAATACAGAGTAGTTAACAACATTTCTTATGGAGATTCGTTATGCAATTTCCAAAACTTCATTTATAAAAAAGTAATTTGACTAGTACCGAAAGTTTAAGTAAGCTTAAAAACTTGAATATTGAAAAGGCTATGAGCCTTTTTTTATTTCAAAAACCTATTTGTATGTATAGAATGTTGTTTAATATGGGTTTCAAGGTCAGTTATGACTGAAAAACTTTTCTTGCAATAATTTATAATCAAATGTCTTATAAAGAGAAGGAGAGTTTCACTAAAAATTGTTTACCAGCTATTTTTGTTGTCACTGATTTATTGGTTATTTATCTGGTCTTGTGGTGTAAATGAACGTTTACTTTGTCGCCTTTCTATATGATATCATTAAATCGTACAATGTATGTATAAATGATATCCATGAGTGTGTGAATAAGATTTTAAAAAGAGACCATTTAAAGGTAAATGCCCAAAAATGAAGAATGGAGAAAAACAACTCCAAAATAAAAAAAAAAATAGAATAATGATTTAATTATTAAAAACAAATCGGAGAATAAAATTAAATATTTAAAAAATACAAATTTGAATGACATCCTATCCATACCTTAATACAATTGCACTTCATACTATCTTTTTTATGATATTGTATAATTCAGAAACTGTCATTGGTCGAAATAAATCACATTATTAAACTATAAATAGTATGCAGCCTAGGATTTTCTATAAATAGAACTTAAAAATGTGGAAGACTTACACTTTCTAAATAGAAATGACAACAAAGTTCCAAACAATAAATTTTGCTACGCCTGACGCGCGTTGCGTCTATTCAAGACTCATCAGAGACGCTCTACCAAAAATATTGAAAATGCCAAACACTATCTGATTATGAAGAGCATAGAACAATAAAACCAAAATTACCAAAATGGGGAACCAAATTATTACCTAGATGATCAACCTATGTCTGGGGTAGAAAGAACTTTAGGGTTAGAAAATTTTGAAATTTAAACGGATAATTTAATGCTTTGATGTGCTCTCCAACACAAAAGTGTTGGTGCCGGAGCGGGCTAATCTCGGGGAATTAAAACTCCACCAGCAGTGCTAACCTTCACGTAAAAATAGTGTTGGCAGACTCAGACTTTCTAGATAGATAGATATTCTCAAATGAAGCAAAACTTCATAGGAAGGAACTAAATCTTGGGAACTTCTTTGGTTATGGAAAAAATTAGTACTAAAAACGTTTTTTCTATTATTAATCGCTAAATTTACAGTAAAGTAATGGTTTTTACAATATATTTAACATCCGAGGCGAAAGTCGAAATAAAAGACATATATTATAATGAAATAAGTATAGCCTTTTACATTTCGTCCTTAGTCGATAATTTTTCTGGGTCGATAAAAACATGTATCGACCCCACAAATTGAAACAGGCTATAATTGTATAATGAGATACCATTTTCACACCTACGTATGGTATTAAACATGAAGATAATAAATTTTATATGTACATGTATAAATAATTGATTACTTTGTACTAGTAATAATAACTGACCAAGAAATAAAAACCTTACACAAAAATTTATTTTGTGAATTTGATTGAACCTTATGTAAATGTTGTTCTGGATAAATGGAATTAGGAAGTTCTATTCAAAAATAAATTTTACGCAGTTTGGTAGTGTGCTAATATGCATATTGTATTTTGTTCGAAAGCTTTAAAACTTTCTACTTTGAAAATTTTATTTCAATAAATAATCCACCATTTCATTTAAAATGCATGTACCAAGTTAGGACCATTGCGATCTATAACTATTCCGGTGTGTCTTCCATGTTTTGTCTTTTCTCTTGAACATTGAAATTGGTCCTCAAAGTTCGGTAATTTGTTTTTACTTTTATTTATAATAAGACTTTAATTCATACCGCGAACATGCATTACTTAGTGTTTTTCTGGCTGTTTTTTGTGTGTCAGGAACAAGTAAGAAAATTTAAAAAGATAGTTTTCTGTTTTTCATCGCTTATCTTTGTTTGCACTCTTCTTTAATATATTCTAACATCACTAGTAAAGCGAAAAATATCTTGATTTGATGTTATTGACTTCATTATTCTTTTTAACACTGTACATCTTAATTATTTAGGCACGTAAAGAGTTCCAATTCAATCTCAGTACTTAATCTGTGTGGCATTATTAGCACCGTAGTGGACATTATATAATCTGTAGATTTAACTGAACACGATCTTGATTTTACTTGATTGACTAATAGGAAAATATAATGAATTTCTTTACATACTGAAACTTGGAGAATTTAGTGTAGATGTTGAGTAAATTTTGTCCGTTCCAGTAGGGTTATGTTCTTATAGTGCAGGAAAACGATAAAGATAATCATAACATAAGTATGATCAAAGTATTCGAAGCATATTGGTAATTGGTTATAGTTTTATACTACAGTAGTCAATAAACCCCCTCTCCACCAAAAAAAAAACTTGTTTACAAATGATTAAGAAAATATCCTTTGAAACATGCCTAATGGTTATTAACATTGAAACATAATTTTAACAAAACAACAAATAAAAATTCTAAGAATTTATGTGACTTCAATTATTACGCAATAATGTCAACATCAACCTACGATCAAAAATAGTCATGTCGATCTCAAACTATATATGGTAAAATTTTATCTGTGAAAAATGGTCTTTTTACCTAGTCCCGACGTTATTTATTCTTACTTTTTACTGAAATACCATTAAATCTGACAGTTTTGACGACTAGGACAATAAAGGTCTATTTTATATATTTTATATTAAATATTCATTTTATCCGACCAGAAAACGTGACATTATCAATTCTATTATTTAAGAAGAAAAAGGTCAGATTATATATTTGCAATGGTGTTATTTTGTTACTTTAAACGTCTTTATTTTAATATACTCTTTCACAGGAAGACTTTTTTTAATAAAACCATGAAAATCACCAAACAAGATATAAGCTGTATAGTAAAAAATCAGACTTATCAATCAGTTGGAAATAAAAGGCAAGAACATTGAAAATTGTTTTAAATCCAAAAATATTAGGTTTCAATAATATTAAAACATCAGTGACATTGTAATTTATGAAATAAATTACATTGTTCAATTAAAATCAAAATGCATTTTTTGTTTTGATTACATAACAAGTTGTTATCACCTTTCTATATTCATCAATGAAGCTAAATCCATATCATCATGATCATATCTTATGACTCCACTTGTAAAAAAGTTAGAAACTAACTTTCAAAAATTTAATTGAGATGTAGAACTTTAGAAAGGAAAACGTAATAAATTGATATAGTTGGGTCACTTTATATACTTACAGTACTATAAAATGTAACTATTTTGCTTAATTATCATACTTTTTGTGCGACAGACTATTTTATCTTCGTTTTGGCTCAAAGGTGGCAGAGGATGAACATTTATGTGAATACAAATTGACCGTTAGCTTTACATACATCAATGATTTGAAAGGTTAAGCATCGTTTCATGTTCACATTTAAATGAAACAGGTTGCACCCCTAGTAAGATGAGTTCACGTAAAAATGGTTTTGGTAAATATTTGTGTTTCGGTACGATAATTTAATGACAAAATAGAAAATCAAAACAAAACAGAATCCCAACTTGTTTACTTTTTTTCTTCACATGACAAAACATATCTCATTTAAATGCTTTACCAAAACCAAATCTACGCGAATCCTGGTAAGTTTTGCTCATCTATCGTGAACTCCTCAAGGTGAGGTGTGGTTTTGTACTTGTAATGTGTTTTACATTCTCAATAAAGGAACTGTAGATCATGTTTCCGTTGATAGTAGGGGCCTAGGTGAGCGAGTGGTCTAAGCCCCTACTTTAAATACCGCGCTGTGGATCACTAGTTAATTATCATTTCCGAAAGCCGGGTCAAGTTCCGGTTTATGATATACCAAACGGTACTTCCCTTCTTTAATGTAATCGGATTTGTCAGTTACTTGTCAATGGTCGATGGTGCGCTCCAGATACCCCTGTTTCCTCCACCATTTAAAAGCGATCGCTTTATATGATGCACCGAAAAGGGCGGAAAATAACATCACACACAACCACCGTTGATAGTTTTCTATAAGTTCTTAAATAACCGTTTTGTATAATTTTTCAAAAAGTAGTTTAAAATGAAAAATATTGAAAAACTAAATCTCCACCGCAAGTAAGGGGACCCTATTTCCATTCTCACTTGCTTGCTTTAAAATATATTGACACTTTTTAATATGCGCAGTTTAACAGTACTGAATACTATATCGGGATAAAAAAAAATCGGCTGAACAATTTAGTAAAAAAGAAATCAAGCCACCAAGTGATGAAAATAAATATCCATTTATTGTTCAATACTTATAATTTTGACGAAAAACACTGGGGTCATATTTTCTTTAGATTTCTTAGCTCTTATTTAACATTTGCCTTAAGTTTTGAGGACAAAACATTTTGTTTAACCAGTTTTCGGAAATCTCTCAGTTTTCTGTTTTCGTGAACAAGGTCTGTTTCTGTCTTAGAAGAAAAGTTTACTCATAGTTTTTATCACCCTGAAAACTTTAAAGCACTAGACACAAAGCACAATACATTGACCCATGTGGGTTCAGTGTAATGATTGATCAACATAATACAAGCAAGTAACACGAAATTGACCCGACGTTGACCGTATAAAATTGACAACGGGAAAGGAGTCTTTGAACTCTTTACTAACCATTGTCAGCAATAATTTTTGGCATTGACATACTGACATCATTAAATGATCGAACTCATTCATATCCTATAAATACTTTGTTTATCTTTATATGGATTCGACCTGACAATAATATCAATAGGAGTCTATGTTATTAGGAAATGTGTATTTAATATGTTTGAGACTATGACCAGAACACCTTAAAAATGTGCTGAGATGCAGCTTTTTTTACACAAAAAAATCGTAAACGTAAATTTGCAGAGAATTTTATATTTTATAATGTTATATCAAAGGTCTCAAACATTGCTGTTATTTCTATTTTAACAAATACAAATGACAACAAAGTTCCAGACAATAAATTTTGCTACGCCTGACGCGCGTTTCGTCTATTCAAGACTCATCAGAGGCGCTCTACCAAAAATATTGAAAATGCCAAACACTGTATGAATATGAAGAGCATATAACAGTATAACCAAACTACCAAACTGGGGAACCAAATTATTACTAAGATATTCAACCTATGTCTGGGGTAGGAAGAACCTTAGGGTTTAGACAATTTTGAAATTTAGACGGATAATTTAAAGCTTTGATGTATTCTCCAACTCAAAAGTGTTGGTGCCGGAGCGGGCTAACCTCGGGGAATTTAAACTCCACCAGCAGTGCTAACCTTCACGTGTGTTCGAAATACAAATGACAACAAAGTTCCAGACAATAAATTTTGCTACGCCTGACGCGCGTTTCGTCTATTCAAGACTCATCAGAGGCGCTCTACCAAAAATATTGAAAATGCCAAACACTGTATGAATATGAAGAGCATATAACAGTATAACCAAACTACCAAACTGGGGAACCAAATTATTACTAAGATATTCAACCTATGTCTGGGGTAGGAAGAACCTTAGGGTTTAGACAATTTTGAAATTTAGACGGATAATTTAAAGCTTTGATGTATTCTCCAACTCAAAAGTGTTGGTGCCGGAGCGGGCTAACCTCGGGGAATTTAAACTCCACCAGCAGTGCTAACCTTCACGTGTGTTCGAAATACAAATGACAACAAAGTTCCAGACAATAAATTTTGCTACGCCTGACGCGCGTTTCGTCTATTCAAGACTCATCAGAGGCGCTCTACCAAAAATATTGAAAATGCCAAACACTGTATGAATATGAAGAGCATATAACAGTATAACCAAACTACCAAACTGGGGAACCAAATTATTACTAAGATATTCAACCTATGTCTGGGGTAGGAAGAACCTTAGGGTTTAGACAATTTTGAAATTTAGACGGATAATTTAAAGCTTTGATGTATTCTCCAACTCAAAAGTGTTGGTGCCGGAGCGGGCTAACCTCGGGGAATTTAAACTCCACCAGCAGTGCTAACCTTCACGTGTGTTCGAAATACAAATGACAACAAAGTTCCAGACAATAAATTTTGCTACGCCTGACGCGCGTTTCGTCTATTCAAGACTCATCAGAGGCGCTCTACCAAAAATATTGAAAATGCCAAACACTGTATGAATATGAAGAGCATATAACAGTATAACCAAACTACCAAACTGGGGAACCAAATTATTACTAAGATATTCAACCTATGTCTGGGGTAGGAAGAACCTTAGGGTTTAGACAATTTTGAAATTTAGACGGATAATTTAAAGCTTTGATGTATTCTCCAACTCAAAAGTGTTGGTGCCGGAGCGGGCTAACCTCGGGGAATTTAAACTCCACCAGCAGTGCTAACCTTCACGTGTGTTCGAAATACAAATGACAACAAAGTTCCAGACAATAAATTTTGCTACGCCTGACGCGCGTTTCTTATGTCTTTATGTGCGAAAGGATATAAAGCTTCATTGTAACCAAAAAAATGAATTAAGTGCAAGTGCAAATTATTGACAAAAAAAAATTGTTCATAAATTGTATAAAAAAGTCGGTCACACCATTTTTTCACACAGAAAACTTTAAATATTCTATATTATTATAAACATGTAAAATGTATGTTGTGGGTGTGAAATGTTCAAGGTTTACATATTATCATTTGTACGTGATCAGCATTATAATAAACAATGAAGTTGAATTATGTGTAAACATGCTGAATATTATGCAATTTAAGAATGTGAAAAAAAATATACAAAAACAAATAAGGAGTTTAACTTTTTATTGAAAACAGTATTGGGTTATGCGGGGGTTTTGCTCCACTGTCTGAAAGTAAATACAAATAGATAAAGTTGTATTTAATATGGACAAACGACCAAATAAGCAAGACAAAAATGTGCTCGTTTTCATGCTATTAGTGCTTAATGTTTTGGCAGAAAAATGGTTTCCTCTAGAGTTTTCATTATTTTTTCCGGTATGTTTTCCTTGTTTTATGTTTTCTCTTGGACATTGAGATTGATCCTCCAAGTTCAGTTATATTGTTATTACCTTTATTTTCAATAGGTTCTTTTACCTAATTCTGGATTTCGTGTAATTTTTTACTTGTCGTGATATTCCAAAGTTTCTACAATAATTGTAATTGATTTAGTAACTTGCAATTTATACATGTTATATTTGTGATTAAAAGGTGCTTCAAACATATTCGACAAAACCAGCTATTATAACCCAAAAAGGCCTTTCTGAAAAAAAAAGAAAATCTAATCTTTTATATGGTGTTTTATTCAACGAATATTTATTTAGATAACGAAGGGCTTCGTTTATAAATAACTACACATGTTTGACCATATAATACCATTATGAACTTGTTATCATGTCCTCAATTATTTGCCTGCAGTAAAATGTCAAAATATGATAAGCCACGTGCACTCTATAAGTGACACTGACAATACACATTTTCTGTCATAAGATAAGTATGCATTGTGGTGTGTAAATCTACGTGGTGTCCCTATAAACCTCTTATAGATAGACATTGTAAATGCATAGTCATTGAAATGAAACAAAATTCACCAAAATTAAAACTACAAATAAGCTTAATTAAAAGTACAAATAAGCCTAGTTTAAAAAAATCAAGCGAAATTGGCACGAAATTCGGATAATAAACATATAATCGAAAATTAAAACTAATTATAGCAAAATAAAACTAAAATGAAGCTCAATTGAATAATAAATAAGACAATATAAGAAAAAGATAATTACTAACTACATCTAATAATAATAGCTGAGTCAAATAAAGGTAATAACAAAACTACCGAACTTGAATGATTAATCTCATAGTCCAGAGAAAATGACAAAACGAATCAGTCATACCGGAGAATTGGTGGATCGCAATGGTCCTGACTTGATACAGGCATTTCAAACGAAATGGTGGGTTAAACCAGGTTTTATGGCGCCAAACCATTTCAAAAGCATTTCTATCAAAAAATGGTGTTATATGTTAAAATGTTCAACAGTAGTATGATTGTATATTATTATATCGCCATTATGTACCATTATATAGTATTGATTATATATAAAGTCGTTATAAAATCCTAAAAGCGTCATTTTGTCATGTTCATCTACTAGTATTTTTGCTTTTTCTATCAGTATATCATACCGATGTCCATATTCATTAAAGGTATTGACAGCTTGACCGAATCACATTAATATGTAATAAGTAAAATTATGGTGATAACATTTAATACACACACAAATGATAATAAATGACAAAAACAGCGGTTCAAAATAGCATTAAATCACGGAAAAATATTTTTTTGGGGTGAAAAAATATTCCACTGCAAAGATGATTGATTTATATTTCTAAAACGAGACCAAGGTGGTAATCATTTGTCCTTGTATTTTAAAATGTAAGATTAGATATCCCATAGTTCCATAGTTTCATTATATGGATATATACAAAAGTATAAACTTATCTAAAACAGCATTTTAACAGATTTTAAATTTACATGAATGATTTTTAACTGTTGAGATGGAAATCTCGTGACATCGTTAATGCAATCGAATTTGTTAGATTGTACAAGCAGTTTTAACAATTTTAAACGCACTGTACTCGACTTTCTCAAAGTAATGTTTTTTTTTATGAAAAGCATGGGGTAAAAAGGCTTTAGGAAGCTCATAGAAAGACTATACAGTTCTGTGAAAGTCAGGAAACAACAATCAGACTGTGCTGCTCGATCTACTAAACTATTCAGCAAGAAAAAATCTATTACTGTTAACCAACCAATTTTCGCTAGTAATTCATATTCGCGGATTTCGCGAGGAGCAGAAATTCGCGAAAAATATATTGTCGCGAACTAACTCTTTTTCATGGTACTATAATTGTTGTTTACAGAGAACCGCGAAATTGCCAAATGACAATGAAACGCAAAATAATGCAGTCGCGAAATAAAGCTGGTTTACAGTAAATACTAAATCAAGATAATAAATACAGCTTTCATAGAAACTTTCATACCAAATTAATATTCATATGTAATAAAACAGCAAGGCTATTGTAGCAACTTAAAGCAAATTGCCATTAAATTTCCATTCGTAAGGGAATACTGACAACTTATTTTTCATATTTTAGATAAACATTTAACTTATAGTGGTAAATGTCAGATTATATGTCGTAACAAATTTACAGAATCAATTAGTTTGCCATTTTTCATCTTGTCCTCATAATGTCAAAGTTTGTCTGGTATTTTTGAATAGTTGTTCGGCATTTTTACCGTTTTTTTTTAAAGTGCACAAAAGACATCAATGTAAAAAAAAACATTGTACTTGTATATATTTTATGCTTTCAAGACTCATTGTTAATTCGGGATCGATTGTAAAATCATCGATTCTATATCTTTAGTTTTTGTCATGTATGTGTACAATTTAACTTCCTTTCTTCAAATGCATATGCACGTTTAGTTATTTTACATCAAACGATTTATGGATAATGTACCAATTATGACAGTAGCGTACATGTACGCGTGCATACAATCTGCATTACATGTTCAAATTAATAAACGTTTACACTTAATATCTATTAAAACCATCTTAAGTACCAATAATACTATTTACCAAACTCTTTCTTTTCTATTTTCAGAGTTCAACATGTCGTCTACATTAGTATTATTTGTGCTTTTGACTTTTTGTGCTTTATCCTACACTGCTCATCTGAGTCACAGTTATAATCAACAACGACAAAGTTACAATAATTATTATAGAAACTATCCATATCGACCTCCACCACCGCCTCCTAAGCCGAAAAAGGCAACGCCGAAACCGACGACTACTACGACAACGACCACAGCGGCAACAACTATGGGAGAGTTTGAGCCTCCGGAAATGGAAGGCGTAACAACAACTACAACAACTACACCGAAACCGACAACAAAAGCCACTACCCCATCAAATAGATACTATGATCATTATCACTATGGTCAAAACTATCCGTACTACAATCAGCAAAACCAACATCCTCAGTATAATTCTCAACAGTATAGCAACTACTATAACCAGCAAGCTCATGGTCAACAACAAGCAGCGGCATATGGCCAACATCAACAAGGTCAGGCATATAATAGCCAGTACCCTCAGCAAAACCAAAACTATTACCAACAAAATCAGGCATATCAACAACCTGGAAGTCAAAATGCACATCAGGCGTATCAACAGACAACAATGTCTTATCAACAATATCAGCAATATTATTACAATCAGCAACAACCACAACAGGCAGCTCAGCAGCAACCACAGCAGACAGCTCAGCAGCATCAACAGCATCAAGCGTATCAACCCGACCAACAGCAAAACCAACAGTATCATCAACAAAACCAACATTACCAACATCCATCGTACCAGGTAAACCAACAACAACAACAACAACAGGTTTATCAGGCTCAAGGGCAACAACAGCCAAATCAAAATCAACAGCCTTACCAGACAAATCAACAGACATGGCAAGGTAGAAATACTCATCAACGATTGCCTACGCCACCACCGAATCAGTCTAATCTACCTTTCCAACCACCTCCTACCAATCAACAATATGCACACACCCAACTGGGTGCTCAGCAGCAAGCATCACAACTAAGTATGCCTGTTCAGTCGAATCAATGGCAAGGGCAACAAAATGTGCAGCAACAACCATTACAACAAGTGCAACAAAATCAGGGTCAACAATTGACGGCAACGCAGCCGAATGCAACCGATTTAAAAACACAAGCTCGATTTCTGAAACTGTTTATGCAGATGCAGGAAGCAAAGAAAACATTTGAAAAGATGCAAGCACAAAAGGCCGCTCAAAATAACAAACAACAAAGCAACAATGCACAATCTATACAACAGACTAACAAAGAACAATTCAACTCACAAAGCATAGGGTCGATACCTCAACAACAGCAAGTACAACCACCAGTGCAACAATACCCGGTTCAGGCTCCACAATCGCAACAAATAGTTCAACAGCAACAGATCCAATCTGCTGTCCAGCAACAACCACCATTACAACCTGCTCTTCAACAGCAGACTGCAGTGCAACAACAACAGCAACCACAAACTGCTCTTCAACAACAGGCCACAGTTCAACAACAACTACAAGATGCTATTCAACAACAAGCCGCAGTTCAACAACAAGCACAACCAACTCTTCAACAACAAGCAGCAATTCAGCAGCAACAACAAGCTGTTCTTCAACGATCCGCAATTCAACAACAACAACAACAACAAATTGCTCTTCAACAACAAGCCGCAGCTCAGCAACAGCAACAGCAACAAGCTGCTCTTCAACAACAAGCCGCAGCTCAGCAACAAGCTGCTATTGAGCAACAACGTCAGTTTGTTCTCCAACAACAAGCTGCAACTCAGCAACAACAACAACCCGTAGTTCAACATCAACAAATACCACAAACACAACCTCAGACACAATCGTTCAACGTAAGACAATATCCCGAAGTTCAATCCCAAGGAAACAATCCACCTTATACAGCCTTATCGGCACAACAGCAAACAATCGGAAGACCAAATGTAGTAGTTGCTCCTATTACTCGGGAATTTCAGCAGCCATCAATGGCAAGCAAAACAAATGATTTGTTAAAATGGGGCAAATCACAACCGGTGAATAAAAACAATTTGAAAGACTCTTTCAACCAAGTGCTAGGAGTTACAAAACCAACGACAACAGATCCCTTCAAGTCATTCTTTGGGTTTGGAAACACAAACAACAATAACGGGTTTAACAAACCAACAACGACAGTTGCCCCGGCTTTTTCAACACAAGACCCATTCGCTTCATTGGCTCAGACATTCAATACTATGTTCCAAGCTAACGCATTGATGGGTACTATGACCGGAAGACCAGGTGGTACCTTTCCACCCTTATTTGAATTTAAGTAGATTCTTATTAAATCATCTCCATAACATAGAGTAAAATTACTTTGATAAAACTGCTTTCCATGAAAATAAGTATTATATTTTAACTGAAAATTGGATCGATTGTTATGCTCTCTACATTAATGCATTGTATTATTATCTATCATGAGCTCAAGATAAGAAAAACTTTTTTGTGATTATATTTTTAAAGGACGACTTTCAATATACGTATTATAAACTATTCTATGTTTTGGAGATGCAAAAGAAGGATATGATGAGATACAAACATCTACAAAAACCTATATTGACTAATAGAGATGGGATATGAAGCTGTCTTTCACTGCTAAAGTTCTTTGTGTAGGGGAGCGTGAACAAGTTCACTCATTTTGAACTGTGACCGTTATGAATGGTTATATATATAAAACTGTGTGTGTATGAAAGATGATAGTTAGACCTTAAAGGTCTATTAGATACAAAATATGAACATTGATGCACATGTATTTTACATATAAACCACACACTTGCATGACTTGTACATGTCAAAATGGGTATTTCGACATATTTACAGGTCAAATAGACTAGCTAAATAAAACCTAGCCTTTGGAAAAGTTTGATGTTTAGTATAATAATTTGATGAACTTATACTATCATTTTTTTTTCACAAATACTGAATACGAGACAGAAATCTTGCCCGAAAATGTTACCTTATTATAAATGAGCATGTAAATAATAGATCTTAACTTTTGTGTTTGTTTTTTGTTAATTTTAGAAAAAAAAATGTTTTGAAGTTTTAGTTTGACTAACTAACTTGAGAAAAGGTAAATGTCAATACATTTTAAAGAATACATATGGACACCGTACATGTATCTTTAATATTATTATGTAAACGATAACGATTTTCTTTTCTATCTCTCAAAACATAGTTATACAAAACGCTCTAGTGTTATTTGCTTCTGTCAAATCATAGGCTTCTTATAAAATAGACAACAACAAAAAACAACATACATTTGTATAAAGTGTCAGGCGAATATTTTGACAGTTTTGTTTCCTGACGTTTTTTAAAGAAAATATAGTATATTTATAATTTATGTTATACGTTTTATACACTTTTTTTCGGGTTGTCCTTGCTATTTGTTTTTCGATTTCGTTGTTGACTAATAAATGGATTGATTAAAATTGTTTTGGATTATTCGAAGCAAACATATACAATATGTGTCATTTATACCACCAAAATAGCAAAGGTCACCAGTCTCGAAATACATGTCTGATTATTTTCTTTTTTTTCTTTTTGTTTTATTGTAATTAGTGCATATTATTTCAATCATTGCAACAGTGTTTATATTTCATTGCAGGATTCATTTATATTACTAGAATGCAAAAACGTGATCGTACGTTAACATTTATATATTTATTTTGTAAATTGTACATTGAATGATAATATTAAATATGTTACTGTCATTTAATGAACTGTCCTACATTGCCTTTAAGTGCAGTTCTCTGTAAGAATCAGGCAAAATTTGAAAACTTTGAATCATGATTTTAAAAACAAACGGTTTAGACAATAAATTGTCATTCAAAATAGCCTTCTAAAGAAGAAACAAGCATTAGTTGTTGTCTCGAGTGTCAGAGGATGGAGAAAAATTTCTGTTTAAATGATATGAATTTAGTGTCACTTGACAGAGTTATCTCTTAGACTATTAGATTCATATTTTATATGCATTTCAACCAAAATATATCTCAAATTACTGACTTTCAACAAAAGTACCAATGCATTTTCTGTTACTTGTTAAGAATTTTGAAGTCAAACTCGTGTGTTTTTTTAATCATGATTCACCCATTGCCTGATTCTTACAGAGAATGGCACTTTATTTCTACATCTTGTTTTATCCTCCTATTTTCCATTGTCATGCTGGGAAGTACATGTACATGTTACATTATCTTAATCAAAATGTCATATTTAGTATGGTCACTCCTGAACATTTTTATATCAAAGATGTTATGCATTGTGGTTGAAATAATAGGTAAGTGTTATTACTTTATTAAATAGCAAAAAGAAACTGGTAGGTCTGTGTACACGTTTCCAGGATGTATGTCGTCAAAATTTGGTGGGAAATAAGACTTCTCTAAATTTTATGTAATTTTAACATTGTGAAGTTTCGGGCCTTAAAAAACCATGAATTTGTATCAAGAATTTAATGAAATGTTATACAGTTCGTTGTTAAGGTCTATATAATCAGAAAATATCATAACATGTAGGGATCGATGTGCAAAATATTTCTTCAATATTTAAAGGTAAAGTCTTGAGGAGTTCCGAAATCAGACGCAAATTCTGAAACATGAAGAGTGACCAATGTAGGACTAAATACTTGAATGTACAGAATATAAAATAGAAATTCAAAACTTCAAATGATAATACTAACATTGTTGAATTTAAGCAAACCATATTATTATTGAATATAGTTACCTTTTGACTCTGCAGCAAGAACAAAACAACAAAGTGCCGTTTTGGATAATATGCACGTTCGTCCAACGATCGCTTTATGAAACCGTACCAGGTTTCTATGCCATATGATAAGCACTTGTCCTTTACCGTCATTCTGTATTACTTTGCTTTCATAAATTTTCCAATCAAACACCTTGAAATAAAGGGCTTTTGATATTTATTAGATTAAATGCAAAAATATAAAACAACGTTATGTCTGTAAAAGTCCGAAAATTCAATAGCAAATCAAAATGCAAGTCGAAACATTTACAAATATGTCAGATTCACAGAACTGGTACGCATGTGGAACTCAATATGATCAAAACCGCTCCATCCAAAGTTAGAAAGACACAGTGTATTAGAATATAAAAAAATACAAAAGATAAAACTTATGTAATCTATCGATTACAAAGCTCACCTCGTTAGGCAATATTATCGATTAGCAGAAATGAACTTTAACCATTGAATATTTGGAAAAAATAAGACGGCAACAGCAAGCATCTGAAACATACAGCGTGATATCATAAGGTTCAGCATGTTCAGCTAGCATAACAATTTGATTGACGAATCACTTGTCAGTCAGCGGGAATGGACTCATTCCCTGTGGGATTATCATCCATGCACAACAAAAAGTAGGTTACAGTTAACAAGTGTCGTGTTTATTATCCCTGGGTACACCTACAATGCTAATATGGTTGATATGGCATTAGCTAGGTAGTCGGAAAGATCTTTATCAAATCTTCTGTAAGTGGTCATCCATATAGAAAAAGTATATCACAGCTAACATCCTAAGACAGAATATCAAGGTATCGAACCAATTTCATATGGTCGATATGGCACTTGTCCGTAAGCGGGAATTGACGGGTATAATTCTTCCGTGGGTGGTCATACATCTGGAAAAAGTAGGTAAAAATCAGCAACGATACCAGCATCGTGCTATGCATACACGAGTGAAATGTTTGAAGTGCTACATGATTGAAAACAAAAAGGGTTTTTTACAATTCTTCTGTAAGTGGCAATCCAGGCATAAAAGAAGGTCACATGTGTATCATCCATATAGATAGATACAATTACCATACATATTTGTCTGATGCGACACTGAATTGTGTTTCCTTCAAACGATAGAAAACCACAAATTTTGTAGCGTGATTTCCTATGTCATGTATGTAAGATTTGTTATCAAACATAATGCATCTATAACAAACCATAAGATTTTTATCCTGGAGATGTCTGAACTTGGATAATAATAATTTGAAAAAAAAACTTTTGAAACAAAATGCTATCTGAAGTAAAAACATTTTATGATGACGAAGAACATAATTTTACAGTTTCTGTACTTTGGTATTGAACGTTTCTTCACAATCAGAAATGTTTTGTGATTAAATTTAAGCCAACTTAAAATGGTATTACAGGATTAACTGGTTTATGGTAAACATCTTATCAAATCATTAAGATCAGAAATGCTGTAAATTTGTAGTAGAGTTTTGTCTTTTCGTAGTTCTTTTTTGACATATTGAAAGAAGCAAAGTGGCACCAATGGGGCATTTGAGTGTCAAAAGTCCGAAAGAGCAACGACAAAACCGGTAAACGAACAAAAACAAAACACAAAATCAACGGAAATCAACAACGCGAACTTAAATCGTAGTCCGGCAGATATGTGCAGAAAATCGTGGGAATAGTTGGTTTAATGAAGAAAGCATAAAAATTTGGGAGTAAGTTAGTATATATCTGTAGATGATTTTAAGCTATGGACCCACTTTCAAAAATCGAACATGGCCGCCATATTCAAGATGGCGGGTAACGGCCATAATAAGCTTTTCAACATTGACTAAAACTGCATGTTTTATGCATAGCAATGTAAATATTTGACCTGAAAATGCATTAAGGCTAATCTTGATGTGCACGAGGACATTTAAAATATAATTTCATAAACTAGTGTTTTTAAATGGCGGAAAGTGTCAAAATGGCCACACAAAGGACAGCAAGCCTATACAAAAACAGAGAATCACATGGTCAACAATATGGCATCTATTGGGACATTGAATGATACCCCACCACGGTATTCATCAATATTTGAATTTATTTGTATACTATACTGAAATAACAATACGTGCACTATAGTTAGACAGGAAGAAATGAGTCATCTTTCTTAGACCAGATAATTTTATCATTGTCAAACTTTTAAAATTTGTAAAGTGGCAAAAAATTCAATACTATTTTTTTTGGACCATCCTGAAAATTGCATTGACCTGTATTTTATTGTACTTAACAGCTGTGTAAAATATCATTTAAATCCCTTCACGCCTTTTCAAGTTATCATCTGGAAACCTTCGGGGAAGGACAGACAGAAGGACACCAAATGAAACGGAGGGTCTAATATAAAACCTCGCCACTTCGTGTGGTGGTGTATAAGAATGATTAGAAAGCAAAAACATAATATGTAAGTTGTTTAGAGCTTTCTCAAATCCAATTCATGCATGTATGACTGCAAAATTTAAGATGGTGGACAATTTGAAACTGCGTTTTTTATGCATTATGACATAAAATTTACAGAAAAAAAAACAGTCTAGTATTTGGATATACATAGGATTCATTGGTGTTTGTTTTGATTTGTTTTTTATTCTATCGCCTTTTTCAGTCATCAAACGGTGTGAATTGACTTTAACTTTTCAAAATTTGAAGTGTTCAACCATGCAAAAAGAGGTCACAGCCAGCATTTGAAGCATGTATCTTGCTAAGTATCTGTAGGTGCACCTACCATGATACCACTTTATATGATGTGGTACTTGTCAGTTAGCAGGAATGGAGTTTAATCATCTTCTGTAAGTGGTCATCTATGCGGAAAATACAGGTCACAGCCAGTATTTCATGCATGTATTGTGCTAAGCATCACAAGCTGCACATACCATACCAATATCATTGATGTGGCACTTCTCAGCAAGCGTGGATGGACTTTAACCATTCTTCTATAAGTGGTCATCCATGCGAAAAATATAGGTCACAGCCAGAGTGCATTGTGATAAGCATCGCTAGGTGCATCTACCATACCAATATCATTGATGTGGCACTTGTCAGTAAGCGTGCATAGATCTTAACCATTCTTCTGTAAGTGGGTGCGGACGCCGACGCCAGGGGTGTCAGATAAGCCATCCCCACTTTCGTGAGATGAGTTAATAATGGCCATTTGGAATTGACGCTTCCACTGTTGATAGATTGAGTATTTTTTAAAATTCTGCCATACATAATATATCACAATTTTCACATCCAAACACAATTTTAGTGTACTTAGCTAGATATTATCAGATATGCAGTATATTCCTGTACACCCCTGATATCTTCATACAGAATCGTGATTATCTTCACACTTGTTATTTAATTTTGTTTAAGCGCATATCAATTGATATTCATTCATATTTTGGTCATAAATCACCTTAAGTAAAAAAACATTTAATATTCTAGATACATATGCTATTTCTGAGGCGGCCATCTTTAAAATGGCAGCAATTTTCATATAAAGCAAACCGTCTTCCAATATATTGTTTAGAACATTTTGCACTGTTATTATAAACAATTTGGTGCTTCATCTTCAAAATTCAGTTTTAATGAATTTTTATTTTGATTTATTTCTTCATTTGATAACCAATCAGGCGGCCATCTTGAAAATGGCCGCCATTTTGATTTTTTTAATCAAACCCACAATTTTTCACATATCTGCTGGGCTATCGTAACAAGAGTGAACACAGGTGCTTTGAAAGAGTAAGCAGTTCCTTCCTGTCATAGCATACTCGTCGTACTGCCAATTTCCAATTCAGTGGGTCAAATCCGATAAAGGGAGACAAAACAAAATCCCACGATAAACCAACATCTGCACTCATTTGATAAATAGAAATACAATATTGGTTTACGAGTGCACTGTGTTTACCGTAAAATTGAACAGCAAACGTGGAGCAACATAACCCTGTATTAGCAATTTCTTTGTCAAACGTGACGCTCTGCAAAGGAAATCGATGTAATTCCCGCAAGCTATGGAGTAACGAATCAACTGTGATATGAAAACTCCATAAGAAGGAGCGGACGGAATGTTGCTACACAAGAAGGGAAAGATGACGATAGGAACGTTGAATAAGTCATCACGTTTGTCATAGAGCTTTGTTGACAGTCTTCCTTGAGAGTCAATTTCAAGATGCAGATTTAAATATGAAGCAGACTTCCTAGAATATGTTGTGTCCTTTATCTCAAGTTCCTGATGATATATCAGATGGAGAAAGTCGAGAGTTGTTTAGTGAAAGGACATCATCAATATAACGAAACGTGAGGTTAAAACAGAGAGCTAGTCTACGATCTTTTTAAGGTGATTGTTTGAAAATACGACGGGAGTGTTATAACAAGCGAGAACAGCTTACCCTTCATAAGGATAATATTATGTTTGTCTGAAATTTCAGGTGCAAATAAAGGTCAAACGCTTCACAACATCGGATCCACCTTAATGTATTAGTTAAGATATATATATTTATAAGATATATTAAGTTTAAAACGAAATCATTATATCATTAAGAAAACAAAATTCCTCAAATTATATATTCGACTAGTTATCACAGCATTTAAATATTTTTTTCAAAAAATGGAAAAATAAACAAGATTATCTTATTTCTTTTTACAAATTTAGATACAGTATTGTTTCCTTGAGAGTTTAATATTTTATCCAAAAGACCTGTACAATCCTTTGAATTATGTTTATATTTATAATAAAAAAATATGATTTAAGTGAAATTATACTTTCAGTAATGCTTTGATATAAAATCAGAAAGCACAATCACGTACGTAGCTACTCCAACTTGAAATTCTAAATGTCGAATTCATTCATGGAAGCAACTTGAAACGATAGGTATCTGCTTCAGAAACAGGAAAATATAATTTTTATTTTGAAAACTTTAAAATTGCCCGGAGTACAGAATTGTTAAACAAATGAAAATTTTAACTTCCTGTTCATTTTGTTCATTTCCGGTCGGTCGATTTTTTTCTCCCTTTCCTGATAATGGATTTAAACTGTATCCCGAAATTAAATGGCATAGAGTTACGGCGCTTTGGCCGTTGTAAGTAATAGAATTTAACAAAAATTCTTCAAAAAGTAGAGAAAACAGCAAAACACACCAAATTTAAATTTGGAGTGCATCAACGTGCATTCATCAAAAAATTTGAAACATGGTATTTTGACAGAAATTGCACAGATAAATACGAGGGATACCACTTCTCATTTCATCTACGTTAGGGTCACCATTAATTTAAGAAGTGAAATACCCACAAAATAACAAATCTCTTCATGAAATGTTTTGTTGGAGTAGCTTAATCACGCCATGAAATATTTACCAACGAAGAAAGAGAGATAACTCTACATTTATACCATAAGATAAAAAATATGAATTTAATAAACATAACGTTGTAGAAATTCACAAGTAATTAACTAAAGCTATAAACATGTATAAATGAAAATGAGAGAGGAAAAACAACACGAGCAATCGAGGACAAAACATGTATATGTCATTTTAAAGTTTTATTGCTTTCGGTAACACCCTTGCTCTTGTTAGCTAAGACTGATCATATAAGTATTATTTTCTTATAGAACTAATAAACATATTTTAATATATTCCTATATTTTTCACATAATAAAACAGTTGAATGATTGTTATATCATTATAATTATATATTAAAACAAGGAATGAATTAGAACTTAATTGGTATTATATGTTTTCCTTCAATGGTCAATTTTGTTCTATCAAAACAACACTAAATGTCAAAATAAAATTCTTAAAAGTGACTCTTTGACATACGATCTTCATAGCTTGACCTTTTATTATTCTATTTCACAAGATTTCCTTTGAATGCATGTTTCAAAATTGATCTCTAGCAAAAAAAGATAGGTAAGTTATCTGATACATTCTTATTATTTAATAATTGTAACTTAATTTGATAAAAAGAACATTTGAACTTTTATTGCTTATCAATGAATTTATTTTTTTTTTTGGGGGAAAGTGATACCTTTGTTTTGGCAATTTCCTTTTTTTAAGGACTTGAACATTGCTTTTGAACTAATTGTTAACAAATAAAAAAAATATGCATTTATTTTCCGCCTCGTTCAATTTATATTTAAGAAATTAAAAACTTGACACTTATATAAATGCGACAAATAATACTTTTTGATATACAATTTTTTTCTATATCAAACAAATTGTACCAAAATAGTAATAGGGCGCAATTTGATTTTTTTCTTAACGTAAACCAATTAAAACATATTTATGGCTTTACAGGTCATCGCAGAAATTAGTTCGAAAAAGCTGAAGCAATATGAACGTATCAAAATTCTTTATGTTGATAATGTTGGTACCAATTGCCACAACACAATCGACTAGTCAACAATCTAATATGACAGCACACAAACAAAGTGAAGTGGATCCAGTAGAACCAGCAGAACCACCGGAACCACCAGAAATAGAAATCGAATTTTTCGAACTTGATGATTTAGATATGTTTGATGGTCTGCCTTTTGCTTTGCCTGGGTCATGGAGTTCAAATAGAAATCCTGATGTGGAAACCATGGAGCAGAGTAAAGAGCAGGATGCATCGAGTATTATTAGTTCATGGATTTCAGGTGGTAAAAGTAAAAATACGGACACATTTAACATAAGACCTCTTGAGAAACCTAGGAAATCAGAAACCAATAAAGCTCTACAAGTAAATAATTCTGAGTCCAGAGTAAGAAACAATTATACGAGAAGGGAAATGATTAGGAACCAACCACATGCTAAACAAAACGAGCTAAGTGCGAGAAAAAGTGAATTGGTCAACAATATGGAAAAGCACCCTCCAAATATTCCAGTCCCTGATCGATATGACGAAAAGTTGAATAGACAGGAAAACATTGGAAATAAACCTACTCAACCAACTTTTATTTCTGGACCAAACTGGTCTCAGCTGATAAAAAGTAATACCCATGAGCATAACGACCACGCCAAACCACAAAATCAAAATGCTGAAAATCCTTCCACCGTTTCACTTCAGCATGAAGATTCTAAACATCTCAACGCTAGAGTTTTGTTCGATTGGGAAAAAGATGCAAATTCAAAAAAATTGCCAAATCCGAAACCAAAAGAAAAGAATATATTTACTAAAGAACTATTTACACCAGAAAAATCAAATAATCTACGCAAAGGTGTCCAGTTTAGGTTTTCGGATATCATATCAGGTTTCAAAAGTGGCAAATTGTTCTCAATAAAAACGGGACTTAATGACACAGATGCGACGTTTAAATACAATAAAAACCAACCAACAAAAGAGAACACACCGAAATTTCATTATGATTTAAAAGACAATTCTAAGTCACAATTTTCGAAGACAAAGAAAAGCAAGGAAAGCTTTAAAAGACATAGGAATTTAAAAGATAAGACTCATGCAGAACAAAGAAGAAGAGTTTCGAAAAAGTTCAGCGGTCATCCAGAAAATGGTGCAAGAAGAAGATATGGTCCTAGGAGGCAAACTAAAAATCGAGCTTCAGAAAGACAAGAAGCAAGATCTAGAGACAAAGCAAACAGAAAAGTTTTAGAGTCTAAAGTCAAGAACACAATACACAACTTGATGCAGAATCAGATGAAACTCAATGTTGTAAAAATGCTTTTTGATGTAGAGGAATCGTCGGAGGTAATGCCATTTTTAATGATGGGCGTTGCAAGTGCAGTTTGAATGAACTATATTTGTAAATAAATTTAAAGATATAAATACAATGCATGAATAAGTACCAGAGTTTTTCATATGAAACTCTGCCAATATTTTGTCATTTGAATATTCAATTGTAGCATGTAGTGGCGAATTCATTGGGACAATATTATTTCTATATTAAATACGCATATCTAATGTTAAAAGAAATATTACCAATAAAGCGATACCGATTTGAAGGAAATTGTATGTGTAAAGTGACTCGCAGTCTTTGAACAACGTCATTCGGAGTTTATGTATAGTTTCAGAGTGACTCAACACATTTCTTATGATTATTTTTATTATTTAATTAAAATCGCAATAGCTGCAGCATATAAGATTTTTTTCGTTTATTCAAGACTTTTGTACATATATTAAAATGTGTACTTGCTTTTATTTAGCGAGTAAGGCTGAAATCTGCTGTTTAATGAAGTAAAGAACGATCAAAATATCTTACACAATCAATATAATGTACATTTTTTTGTACATGTATTCGATGATTTATGAAAATCATTGGAATATTAAACAAACACTATAAAATTTGATACTTTTTAAGGAACATTAATTTTACCCGCCAATTCACTTTAAAATATTAGACGTATTTACACATATATAAATATATTAAAAAATAGCGTTATTTCTAAAATAAAATCACACAATTCGAATGCGTAATATCTCACATGTATATAACATTTTGTACAAGGTAACACAGTAGAGTTATTTCTCTTTAACCACAACAATGAAAGTAACTGAAAATGCATATACATACATAAATTATATACAATAAGTAGAATATTTTTTTTATTTCGCATTATGTAGCAATGTAAGTTTAGAAAACAGTTGCCGAGATGTTCTTGATGTCATATAGCGCATTTCGACAATTCAACACGTACCATTTATTGTCTTTTGTTGCTGTTTTTAATATCAAATACCATCTATTCTTCCATATAAGTTAAGAGCATGCTACACAAAATGAACCAGTGTTGAACACAGAAACGCCAAACAAGGAAAACAAACACCTAAGAATTACATATATGCCTGCACAAAATTGTTTCTAGAAAGTCGATCTCAAGGACATTTGTAACATTGGATTTCTAGGACGCACCCTGTACGGTATTGGTTGTTCCTGTTGATACTGGTTCCCATGATAATGCTGACCGTTTTGCCTGACACTGTTGTCATTGTATGTGTTATATCGAGATAAGTTAGGATCATTGTCCCCAAGCGGGATTAACAGATATCGTCTTTTGTGAGGTTTTGGTGTCGGCGGTTGTTTAATTTTATCCATGTTTTGGAGTATTGTTTGTAAAACATTTAAAGCAAGTCTATAATCTTGATTTTCTTTACAGTCATGTTTATCTTTGTGTATTGATTCTTCAGTGGTTGTAGGAAATAGTTTATTCATTTCAGTTTGTATTGATGGTTTGATTTTTTCTGAAACCTCACCCCCCACTTTTCTATTTTGTCCTAGCCATTCTATGGTTGGATTCAATGACTTTGTAACGGCATCTTTTTCTTGGGCGTGGTCATGAACATTTAAAAAGTTGTGGAAGTGGTTTTCTGTCTCCTTCGGTGAGTCTGATGTCTTCTGAAGGAAACTCATTAACTGATTGCTATTATTTAAATTTTGTTTTCTGAATTGTTGCATAAGTTCGTTCCATTTATTAACCAGATCAGTTGTTGTAATTTTTGTCTTCGTCGAATTCAACGTTTTATTATTTTTATTTTCGATCACCTCTGATTTGTTAACGGTTAAGTTATAATCTAAGTTATTAAGGTCATCTTCATATCTCTTTGACACGTCTTCCATCGTTGTCAGAGACTCAATTGTTTGTTCCATATTTTCGGGCTCGTTCTGCACCAGGTAACTAGACGTTGTTGAATCTAATCCATTAATTGGAGAATTACTGTTGCCATCGAAGATTGTTGTTGTCTTTTCAGTAAATGGTCCATCTGTTCTCCAGCTATTGTCAGTGGTTTGTTCTCTTTTTTCATTGGCTTTCAACAAACGAACCCAAAGGTCTTCATTTATCATGTCCGTTTGAAGAGCGCTATTATTTGCTGTTCTATCAATGTCAGTCTGTAATACCTTTAACACATTGACCTGATTAGAAATATTGTGATTAATTGTGATATAACTGTCAGTACCAGTGTCATTAAACAACCCCATATCGCTTATTAAAGGCATTTCATTTTTGTTTTCAATGTTTGGCATTTCTGTTGTGTTCATGTTATGTAGAAGATTTGCAGTCTGTTGGAAGTTTTCTTGGATTTCCGCAACTAAACTAGAACTAGTGTTTTCGTCCTTAAACGAATTAGATGAGTCGTTAATGCTTGATTCTGTAGTTGAAGGTTTTGTAGTTAGTTTAAAATGTAATCCTTTGACTTCTGTGACATGCGACACAAACGCTATTGGTATTCCTGTCACCCGATTGTTCGTATCCCCGGTGTTAGTATTTTCTTCGAGATCGTTACGATAAATTTTGCGCACACTTGTGTAGTAAGGTGTTGTTGTAACGTTTAGATCTGCACTGATTCCTATGTAATCGTCATTGGAACTATTTCGATCTCCTGACAAATCATTGGAAGTGGCCATTGCAGCTAGATCTTTAGAAAAGACTTTCGAAACGACGTTCGATTTAGATAAATTTTCTTTTAAATCAAGGATTTCACGATCTGTTTTGTTTGCTATCGAAATGTCCGTTGTGTTGGTCATATTTGGTTGTTTTGAGTCAGATTGAAGGGTTGGACTATCATTTACAAACGTTTCATTTGCATTTATACGGTTAATAATAGAAGTATTGCCTGTGGTTTTTATAGGAACATTCGAAATGACCTCTTTCAATTTAGTGTTGTTGTTCAAATTAATTAGTTTATGACCTGAAAAAGTTTTGGTATTCTTATTGAAATCTGAATCTTTGTCGTTCTTGGTTTCTTTTGTTAATCTGTTTTGTCGATCTTTTTCTTTTAGCGTTTTCCTGAACTTCTGTTTTCTCCGCAATAGATCATTATTAAATAAATTTCCGTTGGACATATTATTCTTTCGTTGTCTTTTGTTATCGGGCAATCTAACGGGGTCTTTAGGTATCACAGTTTCTTTAATACCAGTGTTTATAAAGTATGGCCTTGGTTTTCGTTTCCTATACTTTCGCCTTCCAGTCCAGTAACCTGACTTTTTATCATTCTCTTTTGATACCTTTTGTGCCCGGTTTTGGTTTTGCTTTGTTTTGATTTCAGCTTTATTAAATTTGACTTTCCGGTTACTTTTGTTTTCATGAGGTCTTTTCGGTTCCTTTCTTTTCCTTCCATGTTGGTTGCTAACATTATTATGTGTACGAGATGTTATTCTTTTGTCCCATTTTGTTATTCTTACTGGTGCTTTATCATTGTTCTCTTCTTTTGTTTTATTTTCTTTACTTAAATGTTGAGCTTTTCGACTTAAGATTTCTTGTGTATTTGATGAGGGCACACTAGACGTAGTTGTTTCAGAAACAACAGCCAATTTTTTAACATCTATGGGAACGCTTGTTGTTGTACGATTATATTCTGTATCATTTGTAGAGGTCATAACACTAGACGACGTTGAAAGTTTCGTTACAGGTGTAGTTCCGTCATGATAGCCAAAGTCGTTTGTATAAGAATTAAAATTGTCACGGTCAAAAGATTCTTTTCTTATTGTCCAGTGACGGTCGTTGTGTGTCACATGCTTACTGAATCCTGAAGTTGACCTGCGAATATTATTCGTTGTAAATGGTGTAGTTGTTTCAGGTGTAATTTCTGTAACCAAAGTGTCAGCATTTAAAACGTGCAGACGTGGTTCTTCAAGGATATCCGTTGCACTGTCTGTTATTATTATTTTATTTTCATTTCGTAAAGTTGTTTCGTTGATTTTCTTGGTTAACGTGTTATTTATCTTAATTTTTCCTGACAAATCCCCTCCTTGTGTTAAAATGTCGGCAATAACATTTGATTCCCTTTCAAAGTTTTGTATATTTTCCTTCCCTGATTCAATTACAGAGTTATTTCTATGCGGCGAATTAATAACGTATCCACCAATATTGATATCATTTTTGTTTTTCGATGCACCATTCATCAATGAATTATCGAGTCGTGTCTGATCAATTTCAATTGCTCCGCCTGGAACAGGATGTTCTAAAAGAAGTCTTTTCAGTGACTTAGGGTTGCTTTCCACACTCGTATGAAGCTCTGTTATAATGTTATCTTTTCGTTCTTCTATCGGAAAATTTGAAAACAACTGGGCCGTTTTGGGTGGTTGGCCACTATCATTCTTTCGGTCTTTGGGGACTTCCGATGGTGCATGGAATGACCAGACGTCGTTCATACCAAAGATAAGTAAACACAAAATCAGCGCTGTTACCATGGTAATGTACAGAACTATCTGTAAGCATAAACACCTGTAAAATTACTAAGAGTGTTAAATATTTCGGGTGATGTACGATAAAACTATTAACATATAAAATATTTTCATGAAAAGGGTCTTACTTTGTGTTTGCTTTAGACCGTTTTACTTTAAACGTTATAATTTTCGAGAGATGAATCTTTTGCGTTTTTGTAAACGTAATCTTACGCGATGGGGATAAGTTCTATTGTTTTTCTCATAATTGATATTCTTTGCTGATATAAGAAATTATTCGCGTGTGGGTTATTTTTATATTGCAGCTTTAGCGAAAAACGCACGCAAAGATTTCAAAATTTCCAGTGTTCCCACGTTTGGTATCCTTAATCAAATACAACTTCTTTTTGTGCTTCGGAACAGTGCAATTTTTGTTCATCTCTCCTGCTCCGTTTTAATGTCCCGTTATTGACCTAAGAAAAGTTTAACCCTTTTGACCACACAATTATTGACAAACAACTCAAATATTATTTCTATCAGATTACTATTTAAAACTATGGCTAAAATGGAAAAAAAAAATTTTGTTTGATATTCTGATTATTTTCGTATCTAGTTATGCATAGAAAAATAGCAATCAGAACAAATTACAGGCAAATTACTGAGCATTTCTATGAAATTCACAAGTAGATAGGATGATATACCGGTAGTGCATCCCGAAATTCAAAATGATTTGTAGTATTGATATGCGAAATAGAACAATAAACTAAAGACCCTAAACGACTTGAAAAAGTACCGGTCAATATTGGAAAAAACTTAAATGTAGGGTTTAACAAGCAGCCTTACCGATATTTCATTGTCAGCATCAGTAAATCATTCTAAAAACTCAACATCCATAACAAAATCTCTACATGGTATCGGACAATGTATAATAACACGAGCACTGTGGTAGTCACACCAAAGCTATTACAAATAAGAAATGCCTATATGTAAAACAAGAATACATGAGTGTTATTCTATGTACAACATCAATAACTTGATAAAAATGGCTAAATAGAGACCCTATTAGGGAACACGGTATGTCAATTTGTGTTGTTTTGTTATTTATTATTGATAATTGATAATCCTTGATTATTTTCAATAACCAGAAAAAAAAAATGATTTCTTAAGCTTGTAAAAAAGTTGTTTAATTTTTTAATGTATAAAATGTGCAAGATGTTATTTTAAGTTAAATTAAACTAAAACGCTATTCTTAAGTTTTATTAACTTAAATCGTTTTTCTTAAGTTAAATTTCAGTAACAAATAGTTGTTCTTAAGTTAAACTTTGTTCAATGATCAGTGGTTAATGTTGAAGGCTGCTAGCTTATCTCTAATGTCGAGTTTACATTGTCGTTTAAAGAAAAATACTATTTTCCCTGAGTGTGTATTTGATAAATGTTGTGTAAAGATTAAGTTAAACGTGTACTCCCCGTGTCTTGACTGTCAAGTTAAAAAATAGGACTAACAGTTACAGGTCTGTAGTCCGACAGCATATAGCCAATAGTCCGAGAACCCAACGGTCCGACATCCCATTTGTCTGAAAACCTTAAAGGCCAATTTATCACTACATGTAGGTACATTTCAAACACTAGCTTATTCATTGTTTAAACCACCAGGTTTATTTCCTTGTACTGCACAAGGTAGAATGATATAGTGCATCCCGAAACTCAAAATGATTTGTAGTATTGATATGCGAAATAAAACAATACACTAAATATCTTAAACTACTTGAAAAGGTAACGGTCATTATGGGGATAAACTTTAATGTAGGTCAATATCCTCGGTGCTGGAATTGGCTTTCCCGTTCGAACTTTTTGGTTTTGAGAATATTTTTGTTTTTTTTTATCTTCCAATGTTTTGATTCAAATGCTGCTGATGAAAGGTTACTCCTTGAAATATCGATATACAACATAACCCAATTAACCGTTTTATACCCGTTTTTATTGGTATTGTATTTCTTAATGTGTAAGTGTTCTGCAAAGAAATCAATGTCTGGTTGAATTACTCTTTGAAAAAAAAATGTTTTCCTTAATCAATAAGAAATCGGTTTTGTGACTGGGGTTCATAGCAAATAATTGAAGCTGATGCTAACTTATTATAGTCAAATCAAATCATAGCTAATATTCTAACTAATCATTTTAAAAAACCCTTAATTTTAGGTTTGCATATTTCGAGTGTTTATAATTCGGTTGGGCTGTGTCTTAAGTTTAACAAACAGCATTGCATATAAATTGCGGACTATTTGGTTGTCAGCACAGGGGTCTGCCAGATCAATGGGTTGTTGGACCACCAATCGTTGGACTTCCCTGATGAAATGAAATAAGAAATTGAAAATATCTAATTAAACCTCTAAATCCGAGTAGCTAAAGTACTTAGTAATGCTACAATGCTATGATTACAAGCAGGAGGTGTCAAATACCATTGTCGTTTCTTATTTTTCATAACGTGTATCTCTATATCGAGAAGTACCATTTGTCTAGATCATTGATCCGTCACTGAATATTTGGTGGCAGTGATTTCGTTTTCAAAGAGAGAAGCAAAGGAGTACCAATGGGCCATTCACATATTGTCAGTAGAAAATATACATAAAAATCACAGATAGAGTAAGTAAAAATAAAAGGAAGCCATTCAGATGAATGATTTATTGAGAAAACAATCGTATTAAAATTGAGGGGGCTAGTAAAATTAGTATCTCACATTTTTTTTTCTTATGGCACAGACTTACATGTGTTTAGTTATTATTAAAAATCCATACTTTATTTTAGTGAACAGGTTTTAAAATATTTATCCATAGAATAAACTCATGGTTTGTTCTTGTTTTGTTAAGTTTTCGGTTTTTTTTTTTTTTTTTTTTTTTTTTTGTCTAGCAGAAAAACACGAGCTCTTTGTTAGCAATATTTAAGGAAGATTTGATGCAACAAAAAAATGTCAAACCTACATTCCGTTCACAAGTTTGCACTAGGAAAGTCATTCTAGCGACTTTCATATTTTTTTGCTATATGATAACCTTTCTGGGAGAATATATGTATTTTTCTTAGTTTTTATAAAATGTTTGCATTTTGTCACATCAATGTTTTATTTGCATGATTATTGTATAAATTGTAGTTCATTGTTAGATGTTTTTCTTGTATTATATTCTCGTCATTTAGATAATAAATGCAGAATATATCATATCCTTTCGATTCTTTTGTTGTTATCATTATTTTATTTACAAATCAATTCAAAATATTTCTTCATTCACCCATAAATCTCTTTTAACATACATGTTCAACTTATGTATATAAATGAAAAAAAAATTACCGAACTTGGAACATCTTTCTCAAATGTCCATGAGATTAGACAAAAACAAACAAACAAACAGGAAAAAAAATAGACCGCAATGGTCCTGACTTGATACAGGCATATCGAAAGAAATAGTGGGTTTAACCAGGTTATAGGCGCACCAAACCTCCCCCTTCCCTTCCATTGCAATCTTTTGGTCCGGTAGCTAGACAAAACACAAAATGGTCGTGAAGACATAATAGGGGTGTTGAGGTGATCATCTAAGTACAACAACCAGCCCATCACTCATCAAAACAATCACTTACCATTCCGTCTAACATTATTTTAATTTTTTTTATCAGTGGCTACAAATGAAGGAAGATTTTTTTAGGGATAAAATGAAACGTATTTTCTTATAACATTGGTCTAATGGTCTATAATGATTTATGAAATTCAATTATTGCCTAAACCATGACAAACTCATCATACTAGGAGTATAACTACGAATGAAGGGGACATAGCCTTTTTTATTTTACCCTTTCGATTTTCGATATAAATAAAACCTATTAGAAGAATGGGTATCCAGTTTGCAGCGAGGGTTTCGGCTAGGAAGCGGTCTCGTAGTGTTTTTTCATCAAACTGCACAAAGGTTTTGTTTTACCTAAAAGGGTTTGCTCTTTCGATGTTGTGACATGCAGGTTCATTTCTTCCTCTGCATATTTTTATAATTGTTGTTAAAGGACAAAAAAGAACTTTGAAACAAACAATCACTTTATTTTCACTCCTCCTTTTGAAAGACCTATGAACAATAAGATAAATGGATACATAAAATATTTCTATTTAATCTTCACCCATTTGACCTAATAATGTTTTAAGTAAGCCAAACTCACACATACATATAATTATTTTCAATTCGTCAAAAAATAATTATCAAAAAATTCTACAACCGATGAAATCCAAATATGCATAAAACTACATGTAAATGTACTGCTAACTTATTCATGTTACTAGAAGTAGAGCATCTCTTACTAAACTGCTCTTTGTTAAAAATATTATTGTCAAAAAATCAAAATTATATTAAAAAACATATTCCTCAATAAGAGTGCGATAATGTTAGCAAAATATACATTTTCAGACAGAACACTTAAATAAGATCATAAAAACACGTTGATTGTTAAAAGCTCAAACTAACAACAATGTTATCTATCTGAAAATTAAACCATCATTAACTCCTTTATATACACTTTATACAATAACAAAATTCCACAAAAATTCATTAGACATTAGACTCGCTTATTAAGAGCAATACGAACTTCAATCTTTCTTCCTCGATTCTCGTTCTGACGAAAAAGTAATTTTAATTTTGTTCTCAAATTTCAATTATGTGAAATAATAATCAATAACCGGGTACATCATAAAAAAGTCTGCCATTGGGTCTTTGGTAGGAGGATGATATGGTTGCTGCGAAGGATGTGGCTGATGGTGCTGTTGATACCTCGGAGCAGGAGCGTGTGCCGGTCCTTCGTATTCTCCATGTTCGTATTCAGGTGGTTCTGTTGGTGGAGGGGGCTTAGGAGTCGTCGTCGTTGGACGTGTTGTCGTCGGTTTTGGAGTTGTAGGTTTTGGCGTCGTCGATGGTACATAGGGTACATATGGCTTTCGTTCAAACACAGGTCGATAGACTGGTCTTTGCGGCTGTGGAGGGGGTTGATAGTTTTGGGACCTAAAGACAAATGATTCCTGTCCTTGTGGAGGGTTCTGAGGTGCATATCCGTGGGCTGCTGTCTGAACGGGAACGGCTTGTGGTATTGCTTGGTAAGTTTGTTGAGTACCTTGGATAACTTGTGTTGGCACAAGCGCTACTTGAAGATCTTGCTGGTAAGTGTGTTGTGCGCCTGTTTGGGAAGCCGCTTGCATTGCTTGGTGAGCAGTTTCTTGTTGAAGGGGTACGGTTTGTTGGACAACGTGCTGCTGTTGAACATGGTTTTGAATTGGTACATGTCCGTGCTGAGAGACAGCGGTATGTTGTTGATTCTGAACAGGTTGTTGTATATGCCCGCTTATCGTACCGTGACCAGTAGCTTGCTGATGGATCTGACCTTGTGTTGGTTGTTGATTTTGCACAATAGGTTGCACTGGCTGATGAACGACGGCTTGTTGATGTGTTTGATCCTGTATAGGCTGTTGAACATGCATGTTTGGTTGAACTGGCTGGTGAGCAACGGCTTGTTGATGAATTTGATCCTGTATAGGCTGTTGAACATGCACGTTTGGTTGAACTTGCTGATGCACAAAGTTTTGTTGTTGTATCTGTCCCTGAGCAGTATTTTGAAGTGTTCCTGCAACAACTTGCTGTTGATGAGTATGACCCTGTAAAGTTTGTTGATGAGCATATTGCTGAACTGGTTGTTGATTTAAAACCATCATGGGCTGTGCTACTTTGACCATTTGTTGAGGAGCAGGTTGATTATGTGGAGGCTGAGGCAAATATTGAGGTTTGTATGCGACTGGATGCATCTGGGGATGGAGTTGTACTTTGGGCTGATGCTGTGACGGAATTGATTGCCTGTTGGGAGGTGGTGTAACATGACGTTGCATGTTTTCCAGATGTTGCGGAATTGGTGGTCTCTGGAAGATATGTTGTGCCTGTTGTTGTTGAGGTTGGTGTATTGGAGCCTGCTGTCTAGGAGGTTGAGGGGGCACATATTGTCGTGGGGGATGTTGAGGCTTATTTCTTGGAGGAAGTGGTGGTTGTCTTTGTGTTTGGTGTACCTGTTGTCTTTGCGTTTGGTGTACTTGTCTTTGTGGCTGTTGGTTCGGTGGTGGGGGTGGGGGTTGATAAAACCTTTGAGGTTGTGATTGTTGTTTTACTGGTGTTGCAGGTGGGCTTTGTCTTTGTATTGGTGGTTGTTGTCTTTGAGGCTGTCGAAACGTATGTGTTGTCCCTAAAATAGAGAAACAAATATTTGAAAATGAAAAACCTATATGAATTTCATTAGACGTTATACCTTTACAGTGAGGTATGTCGTTTTCAAACAAACCATGATTGGGTCATCTTATTTACCCACCATTTAATGTATTTACTTTGTATTGGATTTTAATTCTTAAAATCCTATTTTTTTATATTTCTAGGTTAGCACAATAATATTATGTTTGAACTTTTTTCAAAGTACCGTTGATGAGTAAAAACAATTCTGATTCTCATTGAGAACCTTAATATGTCACAAATTTGTCGTTAATAAGATAAAATAGACTGTAAAACAACATTTTTTTGTTTGTTTGCTACTCTTGATCAGTGTTGCTGTGGTAACTGTTGTGTGCCCTTCGGACCATTTCTGATTCCACAAAATGGACAATTGCAATTGTCGCAGCCAAATATTTTGGGGATTGAGGTCATTGTTAATCTGTGAATGGTGTTTTTGCTTTTAAACATTTGTTTTTCTATATTCATAACAGGTTTATCAATTAAGTTACATTCATGGTAAGAACATATACTCGAATATTCCAAAACATTTATCATTTATCGTTTTGCTGCAGTTTCGGGGAAAATCTCATTATCATCAAATATAATCGAGATATGTAAGAGTTTCAATACACAGTAAAACAAAATGAGCTACAGTTTCACATTAAAAATAAATGTTTCGAGTAGATTTTTTTTTAATTCGTAATAGACTAAATGCATATCTGCATATAAAAAGCAACTGATTTTTTTTAAAAGAAGCATGTGTTTGTCTATATATTCAAAAAGATATGGAATGTTGGTCATTGTTCATAGTCAAGTAACTTTACAAAAGATTTTATTATGTTTCAAACAATTTATTATACAATTTTATCATAGTTAAACAATTATCAATTCAAATGGTTTTTACTCATTTGAAGTAACAACTCACAATTTTGTAGTTTGTGCTCAACCTGTTTAAATTACAATGATAAGCATTTTGAAAAACATCTTCATAGCAATCTGTGCTTTTTATGATTGTTTGCAATTTAAAAAAATATATGAGCTTTTTATTCAAAAATATCAAAAACAGTAATAATGAAACACGATTTGTTGACCCAAAAATGTTCGTACATGTTACACTGTTCGACAAGAATTATGACACTAATTGATCATTACATGTAATAATTAACGCTTAATACATAACAGCAGCCGCAAAACATTTTGTTAAGAGATCAAGCAATGCAAAGAGGGAAAATATAAATATTTATTTGCACTAAAGAAAATAATAAAAACTACCGAACTTATTTCGGTTAAAAATATCAACATGTACATACAAAAATGTCGTTTTGCCTTTAAAAGTATTAACCAGATATTAAAATACACCTTAAAATTTCAAACGCATATCAACAATATATAAGTGGTGAAATCATTAAGGTTTATTTTATTTTTTCATTATTTATTTTGTAAATGCTACACGAATCAATTCAAAACTAAACAAGTTTATCTTTTTCTCTAGGAACAAAAAAATTCAAAATATTTGTGTTCTTCCAGGAATAAAGAATGGAGAATGCAATTCATGCATATCTGGACATGAGACAAAGCTTAAAACTGGAGACATATGGTACATATATGTACGTACACCACAAACATGCTTATAGATGTTTAATTTGATCTATACTAAATTTAAATCCCAAAATTGTAAAATCCATTTTCTTAATTTATGTGATACTTTTAGGGATTAAATAATAAAATAAATGAGCAAATACTATTTCTCTTTGTTAAGACTATTTACATGTAGTATCAAACTATAAATATACTCAGCAACACAAATAACGCATCACCTCTTTCCTTCCAGGATTCTTTAAAAATTTTGAAAATTTTATTAATTCTTTCATGTTAAATGATAAATCAAACCAAATTCAATTAAACCCATGCTAATATTTCTGAAATTTGCACCCTTGCGCTTACGGCATGAACTTTTGATAAAGAAGTCGAAAAAAAACAAAGTCTACGATTGATCAATTCAAAATTGCATATTTCTGAAAAGTTTGGACAGTTTTTTTTGTGAAAGTTAAGCTTTGTCCCCATTTTCTGGTTACACTTTTGGATAAGCATCAAATCATCTACGAATTGGTGAATTTTTCATTTTTGGGTTAAAAACTCATTGTTTAGAAATTTAAAAAGAAAAATCATATTTAAAAAAAAAAAATATGCAGAGAAGGGTGTTAAAGACCCATCACATGCTGGGCCGAAATTTCAGATCATTCCGACGACTACTTTTAGAGATATTTGCTATTATACTTTAAAGTCAAAAGAAATGAATGGAAGTGGTGCGTTTCTTATGTTGTTTAGTTTATATAAAAAATAAAAATATATTAACAAAATATATAATATATATAACAAATAAGAACAATTACCTCTTTTTTATACAATATCATACTATTGTTTTTGACTTCTACTACTTGCATCATTGAGTAAAATAAATATTTCAAGTAATTTGTCAAAAAACAAATATCGAACTAACAAAAAAAAATGATTTTCTTTTTGAAAATTGATAGATTGTCGTTAGCTAAAAAGCTATAATAATGGAAACAAAACGCGCATCAAAATTACAAAATAAACTATAAAGTAGGATTAAATTAAAGATAAAAAGTATAAAAATATAACAAAATGATTGTCATCTCTAAATTGTGGTCAAATATGTACATTTAGCTATATGTTTAAAACATGTCAATACACAGTCACTGTGAGTATTGGCTAAACAAAAAACGTGACATATATAAATGTATATAAAATGACGTTGACATACCATGTGAACCATGTGTTATTTATAGAGACACGTTTTGTGATTTTATACATGCATCCCATTGTATACTATTGTCAAAAATGTTCAAGTACATGTAAAGGCAATACATATAACTACAGGTGTAGAAAACATTTTTTTCTTTATCCTTGCATGAAATTGTTCACATGTATCAAGAAAAAGGTCTCACTTCTTTCTATGAAAAAGGGAAAGAAAATCTAACATGTTGGAAATAATAATATATACATCATCTACCTGCTTAACTAAATAAGATAATGCAGTTGCCTTTCATCACAGCAAATTCGAATATGACCAAGATTTTTGGTTGAACCATTTATTGTAGTTCATTAGAGCAAACTGTAATTATAAGTTTATGCCAAAAAAAAATAGAAAAAACACATGGTGGAAATCGAAAGACTTTAAAATGGTATATAGAATAGATGAAATACCATGTACATTGTATTGTTACATAATCTAAGATCTGTGTCTTGTTTTATCAAAGATCACCAAGAGGGGGCGAGGGATAACAGGTTGAGAATTACAAATATCAATGCAACTTTCAATGACCCTTGTAATTTCAATTAGATGAGATTTTTTACAATTATTTTTGAATTTTTAATCAGGTAAACCAAAATGCTTTGTAATTTGTAAATCTTTTAGATCAACTATCGCTATAGTAATGTTAGTTTTATCTATAGTTACTAGTTGATTAACTTGTGAAAAATATCGCGAAAGGAACAATTAAATTCTTTTATTGAAAGACTTGTATTGGCTAAAATAAATGCCGATCCGGGCCCAGATCTAATTTAAAACATCGAATAAATATAAAATTGCCAGTCTAAATTATATCAATTGATGCATTTTGGAGGAACAGATTTAGAAATAATTGTATTGGAGATCTCCACCTTGATATGTAGTCCTCTAAGAACCAAATGGGGACGTCCCAGTCTAATTTTGCCGAAAATCCACACGAAAAATCAAAATACCGTATAGCGGGTAATTTTCGCGGCCTGCAACTTTCGCGATTTCATACCAAATGACCTAGTTTTTATTTACGCGGACATTTATTTTCGCGATTTCATCATATTCTCATTACAAATTAATATTGATTCTATATTACGCGGGTTCAATATTTCGCGATAGAATAATGGTCGCGAATATAGCGAAAATTAAAACCTTGCGAAAATTTCCCGCTATACGGTATTGGCATGAAAATCATTTCCAACCTCCAGAACATCCCCCTAGATCCGTCATTGGTATAAAAGAACAGTTGGTAATAGGTACAAAATTGTGTGATTCAACCCACATCGTGTTGTATCGATTTGTATAAAAACCATTTAAAAAAATAAACATAATCGATACTAAAAACAATTACAACCGTATTCAAAGAATAGAGTCTAATATAATTTCTACACGAAAGAAAAAGCTACCGATCAATGTACCAGGACTGTAAAATAAATAATAATGTAATAATGCAAAATTATCACGGTTCAAAATATATACAAAAAGGGAAATGAACATAAACGTATAGATATACACTATTAATGTGTTGTGTACTACTACAATGTGCATTTCCTTGAACATATAAATATCTAATACTAAAATAAAGAAAATAAATAAAAACAAAAAAAAAGCAATGGTAAAAACTTTAAAAACTTAACGCTATTCAACTACTGTCTTTAGAATCTAGACCCATTAGTCCGGGTGCAAAATAGGTAAACAAAGCATTTTGATCGTGTAATTGGTCGACTGGAGCTAGATTATTTGCCAGTTCAAAATTTTGATCCCAGTTTCCAATAAAATCAGCTTTTTTACCCTTGGAAGGATAACGTGATTTTTTCATGATATTAGAATATATATGTGCCACTGTAACAGGATCTGTAGAAGCTACTTGTAATTGACTGGTAATGAATTCGTTTGATGGTACAAATGGTTTCTTTGTAAATTCAGACAAATGCACTATTTCACTTGCTAAAGTTGTTCCACTATTCGATAATCTTCCACTTTGTACTATTTCTTGTGAGTTCGAAAGTGTTACTGGGCTAACACTAGATTCTAGTATGCCACTATTCGAATTCGTAATTGGTTCCATTGGTACATGTACACCTAGCTCCAGAGCACTGTAAGTCGTAGGTAATATTCCATTTGTTTTCTTCAAATCACCTTGACTTAACACTAAATCGTTCGTTATTTTGTGTTTGTTTAAGGTGTTATCTGTATAACGTGTAGCCCCAACTCGAATGTCGGTACTCGTTTCTACATACGTCTTCGCAGTACTGTAGTCGTGTGGCAAATGCAACGTGGATTTTTTAGCATTGGCCATATTCGATCGCAACTGGTCTGTTTGCCTGGGTAAATATTTTGTCTCCCCTGTTGGTATATTACTGGTTGAAAATCTGTCGCTATAAGTTTCAATATCAGGAGGAGTTGATGTAATCGTTACTGTATCAACTCCTGCCCAAAAGACAGTACTTTTATCACGTTGATAAGGTAATGGAGTCGAAGATTGTGTGTCCATTAGTTTTGTTGTATTAAGCTCAATGCCTGTTGTTGTTTTAGGTGTAAAAGTCGGCAAAGATACATTATTTTCCACTGTGGTTGAAATATTCTCGGTTATTGGAATAAACTTTTGCGATTCTGAAGATGTTTTTCCAACATTACTCTCAGTATTATTTGTAAACATTATTGTAGAAGTTTCTGAAATATTAATTCCAGTTTCATTCATACGATCAAATACGGCTAAGTTTGTGTTGTTGTCTTTGTTTTCCATATCCTTTTGACTTGAGGTTTTATTTTGAGAGGACTTTTCTGGCTTAAATGGCATAGACAATACATACAGCTGTTGAGGTATTTCCTGTTCTTTTCTTAGACTATCCTCTACCAAATTTGATAATACTTTATCTGCTTTGTTTTCTGTAGAAACAGAAGACTTTGTATCCGCTATAACGTATCCACTGGACACAACCATAGATTGGGTAGAATCCAAATGCGACAAAACATTGTTTTGAATTATATCCGACTGAGAGCCCAATGGATTAAGATAAGTTTTTCCTTTTTTAATCAAATTGTAATGCGGGTTTATCCGTGTTCTTCTCTGTGGCACCTTTTCTTGTAGCAATTGTCCGTCTGATGATAAAACCACTGTCTTTGGAAATATAATATCGAGACGGTCAATGTCAGGTAAAATTGAATGACGGTTAAATGGAATATCAAAATCTCCGTGGTATTTAATAGATGAAACTGGCCTAGAACCATCTCCTCTATTTTGAAAAGGTGTGAACATTTGTCTTGACATCATGTCGTTGTTCTGTGTAGTAGCCATGCTTGTTCTTTGGTAACTTGGTGTAGGTTGTGTTATTCCTATACTGCCATATGATAAATGGGTTAATGCTGTCCTGTTTTCTAGCAAACGATTATCTCCTTGACTGCTAAGTTCTTGCTCATCCTTAAAACTGAATATGGGCATGTTTTGAAAAAGCTTTTCTAGTTTTTCAGTCATTTCCTGCAAATATTGACTGTTGCTGTCTGCTATCATAGTCGCCTTGCGATCTTTATCTGTAATGTGAGATTTATTCGCTCCTTTTGCATCTTTTTTATTTCGATATGCAAATGACCGTATCATCGGACTTGCGCTTTTGCGATCAATTGTATCTCGTTGCACAGTTGCTTGCTCTGTTTGCGCGTCAGAAACTAAACGATCTCTAATTCTGCCACCACGCATGCCTTTTCCGATGTTTTGTCTACCTATTAGAGTGTTGTCCATTACCAAGTTGTTAGAACTATATATGTTTTTATTAGTTTGCTCCCAAGCATGCACGTGCACTCTAGACGAATTATTACCTTGTTGGTGCGCCAAATTAGACGGAGCAGCTTGGTGGTGCGCCAAATAAGGCGGAGCAGCGAACGAAGAGTAATGAGGAGGATTTGGAGGTGGAGTTGGAGGAGATGTAGGAGGCTTGTGATATCTATCTCTAGCTACATAACTAAAACTATAACCTTTTTTCACTTTAGGTGGTTCAACATTCTGGCTTCTTGGTTCTGGTTGTACAGTGTTAGTTTTTGGCACTTGGACGTTTCTATCAGTTAGTTTAATATCTACATTTTGATGTCTTGATGGTGACATATTTCTGGTGTTTGGTTGTTCCATCTTTTTGACTTTCGGTGATGGTGGTTTATTTTGCGCTGGTGGTGGTTGTACACTTTCAATTTTTGGTGACGGCACATGTTTTACAGATGTTGACCGGAGAGGTTGTGATTTAGATTCTTGTTGTTGAGGGTTTTTAGAAAATGCAGAACCTGAGTGTTTAATTGTTTGTATTGTAAATTCCTGTTTATCTTGTCCAAATTTCACTTGAACAGGTTTGTTTTGAATTTGTGGCTTAAGCTTTCTTGGCTTGTAAAATGGAGCTTTTAGAGAAGCCGATTTAAACGAAAATGAGTTCATTCCTGGTTTAGATCCCACCACTACTCGTTTAGGAACATTTTTTGTATCACCACTCTGTCCAGACACTGTCCATGCTAAAAGGAATAATCCAAAGAGGACCCTCCTCATATTTTTCTGAAACATAATAAAAGAAAGAGTTTAACATAAGCTACGTTTCTCGAGCATAGGAAGTTTTGGTTGTCTACTTTGTGGAATGCGAATCGAAATATTTTTTTTCATTTGAAAATGTTTTTTAGAACTTATAAGTTTGAATATTATACGATTTTACTTTCAATTACTAGACGTTACTCACAAATGTGATAAATGGTCACATAACAAGATGTCATGTAAATCTATCCATCTAGTATACATATAATACAGATAAATTCTGACCTCAAATGCATATTCTACACATTTAGAGACAATTAAGATATAAATATGAATGAACATATGACCATTTTATGACCCTTTTCATGTGTTAATCGTTCGGTTTTATTGAACATGCGATACATGTGCGTTAAAATGGTTAACTATGGTTTTACCCACTCGGTATAATTATAGAAAAATCACAACAATGTTCAACATAGAAGTCATTGAAGACGATTAGTGACCAATGTTCCATAACCTAGATGCATTTATCTAAATTGAATTGCTTTTTTTGAATAACGGCACAAAAACCCCTTCTTAAATAGTTGTTTTGTCTTTTAGACTGAATTTTATATAAAAACATATCATGAAGTCAAATAAGAGAGACTGGAGCGATCATCTCAATGCAAAAAATAGTTCTGAACTTTAATGTTAATTCCTTTTTAGTGACTTAAATAAAAAATAGTCATCAAACTTTATAACCTCAACTTGAATAGGGTTAAAAGCTTTTTGCTTAACGCATGGGGAGTATAAATATTGAGTACTTTGAAAAAAAATCAACAAAAACAATCAAAACGATAACTTTTAAACGCATGAACTTAAAAATAGTAAATTTACTCAATCTTTAAAACTTTAGACTCGCAACATAGTTTGAAAATACCTATTGTTCTTCATAAAGTATAATATCACTGTCAATATTACAATATTGTAGTCTGTTCATCTGGATCAAATGAAGCAAAAATTAAAATATTTAAAATTAAGGATGTTCACTCCTGTCTTTTACATAAATTCAAACTTGTGATTTTTTTTGCCTTTAAAAGCATGTAGTAGTATCAAGAATTTTAAGAAATTTTATATAGTTGGTACTTAATGTCTATATTATCAGAAACTGAAAAAAAGTAGGGGTCGGTGTCCAAAAGATTTATTTAGTTTTTAAATGTATAGTCTAGAGGAGTTCCGAAATCAGACTGAAATTCTGAATCATGAAAAATAAAGACAAGGAAGCTTTACGTGCTCCTATTTTGCATAGATATAAATTTCTGATTTTTGTCCAGATACATCTTTTGTGAGTTCTAATCAAAACGAAGGTTTTTTTGTCAGAATGAACATTTATTTAGAATTGTATTTTTCGACATTTATAATAAAATAGAATTGAAATTTTAATTACGTTGCAAGTTTTATTGTAAACAAATTAAAAGAAATAAGATTACCAGATTACTTTTATATGAATATGTTCATAAAATGATCCATATCGTATTGTTAGAATTCCACTTTTACTCCTTTGTATTCCATATATAAATGTGACACAAGATATAATGTAAAACATCTGGAAACATAAACAAAGTTTAAAAACAAACGTCCATATATGATGATACATTAATATAATAAAAGATAAATTGAGAGGGAACGATTTGGTTGGTTTTAGTATAATATATTCTAAAGGGAAATTGAAAAAAAAATATTTTGGTAGAAAAGAAAAGAAATTGCTGTAAATTATCAGCCACTGGTGGAAAAATTCAAAATTCAGTTGAACGTTTTGGTAAGTGATTGTTTTGATTAGTGTTTTGCTGATTGTTGTACTGAGATGATCATCTTATTATCCCTATTATGTCTTCACTACCGTGTTTCTGTGTGTGTTACTACCGGTCCATAAGATTGCAATGGAAGAGGGAGGTTTGGCGAGCCATAAAACATGGTTTAACCCACCATTTCATTTGAAATGCCTGTACCAAGTCAGGACCATTGCGATCTATAACTATTCTTGTGTGTCTTCCATGTTTTGTTTTTTCTCTTGGACACTGAGATTGATCCTCCAAGTTCGGTAATCTTGTTATTACCTTTATTTGAAAGTTTTGTTTATTTTTTATTTCGCAAAAATTCGTGAAAGCAATGATTAAAGCAATGGTATATATTTTGTATCGGTTTTAAAGCTTATTTAAAGCCTATGAACAACGTGAAACCAATGCATGTAAACGACTGGTAAATCAAAGAAAAACGATTTATTCATATTTGAGGAGACTAGATTTTAAAGCTGTGTTTTGTTTGATTACTTTATCCAAAACCTAAATCGAACACTAAACATTTTAAACCAATTGCACTGAATTCATCAACCAAAAATGTTTTATGTTAATCCCAAACTAGGAAAACACCTTTGTCTTTTGCAAAAAAGTTTATTGGACCTATATTTTTTCATTTTGTATATATTTAGAGTTTTCGACTTTTTTTTAGAGTATTTCATTTTTGTATAACACAGCGTATGATAATAACAAAAATCATAGTAAATCTGTTACAAAATAAGCCATAGGAACATAAAATTAGATACTTGTATGTTACCACCTGCTATGTCCATATAAATTTGATTGTCACCTTAAAGATATCTCATAATGTGTAACCAATTAATAACACATCTCTAATGACACACATTGAGATTGCGTTGTAGTTTCTTTCAAAGTCCTACATGCATAAAACTTATCTCAAATGAACGTAAGTGAAAATCGTTTCAAAACACCAGTAAAATAAAAGTACGTTGAATTGTTCATTAAAAAGTACTTACATCTTTTAAGAAAATTTATAAACCTATACAGGAATTCCAAAAATATGAAACAATGTAGAATATATTTTAGCGACCATAAAACTTACTTTTGTCTTAGATTTTACATAATAGTCTTGATCAATCAGAGTCAAAAACAATTAAAGTACCCATATCTGTGTCAATCGATCAGTAAAAATGTCGATCAAGCAACGATAAACATAATATGGACAGTCAGTTATTGTTATTACACATTTCAGATAAAAGAAAACCACATGCATGTATTTTATTTAAAATCATAATCATAAGGACAGTTACAATTAACATTTTTGAAATTAAGTTAAAAAAAACAATTTTAGAATAAATATCCAAGATTTTTTAATAAAATTTAAATTTTGATGCACGAATATATATATGGGTCTTCATCTACATTGGGGAAAATAGAAACCATGTAATCATTTAATGATACAAATTAAATATCATACTAAAGTTTATAAGAAAAAGGCCTCAAAATGTGATAAAAAGGTGAGTGCCTGAAATTTTTCCCCTAACATTCATGTTCATTATGAACAAAACATTTTAAAAAGCTATCAGTAAAACAGAAAAAAAATGAACATTCTATTTAAGTGCATTTTGGTTTGAACGAGGAAAACTCCGAAACGATCTCACACACAAAAAAACCAGTTTGTTCTTTTATTATGTTTCAAGTCCAACTGATTTTCATACACATTTTATCAAATTTAGGTTCATGTAAATTTTTATTTCTCTACTTTCAAATTTGACAAAAAAAACATGGACAATCTTTAGCCATTGTACTAGAACAAAAGAAAGAAAGATGCCCGAGGTAAACAAATGATGTGATGTATAAATAATAAATATAACATTATTTATGATACTTTTAATGGATATTAATTGTGAATATCATGTTCGATATCACGATGAGTTGACACTTAATTAATGGGCTTTTTAACATGTAGGAAATATGTTGCCCATGTACATGCATGTGTTTAATAGCGCCATCGAAAGCATATCTGTTTGAGATCTATATAAATTTAACAAAGGAAATAGTCAAGGTTGCCCATTATGACTTGCATTTTTGAATTAGAATTTCTGCAAGTAAATAATTTTATTTTTCATGATATGTAAATTAATAAAATAAAAACAATACAGATTTAATATTTTAACCAACACAAATTCAACTTTTTAAATGGCTATTTCATTGCAATTATATATTTGTAAATTGTTAAAATGAAATAATTTCTATAATTTGTTTATGTTAGATCACTTAATAAATACATGTATATATATTATTCATTTTATAACTTGTTTCTGAAAAGGAGTCAAATTGCTCTTTCAACAAAATAATAAGCATTAAAATTGTATTGACTTTATCGACAATAATTGCGTAAGTCAAAGAACAAAAAGACAGGTAAAGAAGCAAAAAAAAAATACGCAATCTACTGACCTTCTTATAGATTATTCCGATCGATACACCACCATTCAATCAGTGCATTGATTTCTAAACATACATGGGGACATAAAGATATGGTGATCTGTCGTTGACCAGGTAACCAACACAATTATGACATTCATAAGTGAAATTTATTTGTTGTGAAACTTTGATTCATTGTTTGGTCTATGAGAATGAGACACAAATTTGGGAAGTTTATACATTTCAAACAGAAACATATTTGTCATAAAGTGTAAATAAAAACAATATAGTCATATCTAATTGATTTACATGTGTCTGGATTTAGAAAGGGTTAAATAAAAAGTTAACCCTAGAAACTCGAAATAGCTTACAATGCTAGTAAAATAAGTATTTAGCATGTCATCATGCCCAAGTAGTTTTTATTATATAATGTAGAAAGTAAACTTGCATTGGTATAATGATTAAAATTATTATACATATCACAAGTATTGAAACAAACAGAAAAAAAAGACATGATTCTATAACCGTTTAAAACTGTGTTTTAACAAAAATTCTAATATAGGCCACGTCAACGAACAAAGAAAACCATGACGACAAGCCGTGTGCAAATTTCCATTATACACCGGGTCGACGTTACAGTTACTTTCATGCTAAAACCAGTGCCGTCATAATATATTTTGTGCACAAAAACATCAATAATGGCAGGTATTTTGTACTGCACTATAGGTCTACGAAAAACACATAAATGGCATATTGGAATAGAGATAATCCAAGGGCCCCTCGTGTATTATTGTCGATTCTAATATGGGTATCCATTGTTTTCGTTTATTTTATCCCTTGCTCCGTCGCGCTCCACTCAGGGCAAAATATTACCGAAAAACAATGGCAACCCATTTTAAAATCTCCAATAAACCACGGGCGGGCATGGATTATTTCTTATTCAAACGTAATAGTTCTAATTGTAATTTTTGTCACAAAAACTCAGTTCCATCATGATTGAACAATTCAATTTAAAACTCCATCTTACCACATGAAAAGAAATTAAAACCTCCTCTTAAATAACTTAAAGAGATTTTTCAACAAGTGTGTCCCTTTCGTCGCCGACTTGTTTGTTAATTTTTTGGAAATTAATTTCTCAAGACACTCGATAAAAAAAGAAAATGAAAGAAGCAAGATTCCTTTATCTAATTTTTGGTATATCGATGATGTCCTCTCCTTCAGAAACACTTCGTTTGTCATATGTTTTTCTGGAATTTATCCTCCAAAGTTAGTTATTTTAGTAACCACCGAACCTCCTTGGATAACTTACATCTCTTATTTGACTTTAGTGATCATTTCAGTAAAAACATATATAAGACAAAAGACTTTTTCAAATTTCAATTATTATTTTCCCTTACTGGAAGAAGCAAAGATGTACCAATAGGGCATTCGAAGACAAAACCGTTAAACATGAACGGAACAGCTTGAAAAAAAAACAAAATAAACATAAAAACACAAATAACAACTGAATAGCATTCAACAGTCGTAACGAGAGTGAACTCAGGTAGTAAATTCGTGCTTGCTATAACACGCCAGTCGCGCTGCAAATGATAATTCAGCGTGTCAATTCCGATAAAGGAAGACAAAACAAAACCCTCTGACCCCTGACATCTGCACCTATCCGAGAGATAAAAATCCCATATTTGTCTATGAGCACATGATGTCATCCATAAAATTTCTAGAGTGAAGACAGCAACCGAGGAGCAACATAACATTTTGTTAGCAATTTTTGTGACAGGCGTGACGCTCTCCCAAGAAAATACATCACCGGCATAACGTCTGAATATTCAAAACTTATTCATTATGATTTTTTTAATCGATGCCGTTGTCCCCTCGTCCGGCAGCTTTTAGACCAAGGTTTTAGAAAACGACTGATTCTAATTTCGATACTTCCGATATCAGCCAGAAAAATTCAAAACATTTGTCGGATTTCTTCCTCATTGGTTGAATAAGTAATTAGTATTTGGATGTTTGTTGTACTAAAATGTTCACCTCACAATCTCTGATTCCCTATTATGTCTGACAACTGGTGTGTTTTATATAACTTCCAAACCCTGAGATTGAATGAAATGGGGGTGCGCGCATTAAAAGCATGTTTAACCTACCATTTCTTTTGAAATGCAACCATTGCAGTATTCAATTTCTCCGATACGTCTTTGTCTTGTTTTGGCATATGATATCTATTATCCCAGTTTTGTTTTCTTATTACCTTAATTAAATGCAGATGTTTTTTCTCTACTGATATATCCCGTGCGGGGCCCGGGAGGCGAATAGGCCCGCAGCAGCGCTAAGCTTGTCGGTAAAAGTCCACTAAAGAGCGCTCAGAAACCTGACATCGGGGTCAGGCCGCTTTGCCCACAAAGCGACTGGGATGTGTGCCCCAGGTGGTTGAATGGGGCAGCCCTGACATCGAGAGATGCGGGGTCGTCAGGCGATAATGCGGAAAACCTGACCGCAAACCATAGTGGTGCACCGTGTTGGGAAAAATGTCACGTTTCTCTCACGTTAAAGAACCCTGCTGCAGGTCTCGGTAAGAGTAAAACCCGTAGGATCCCCATGCAGAAGGCAAAATTTCCCGTCCCTACCCATCACTCCTTTTTCCAGTGGCAGTCAAAACTCTCCTACCCGATTGGCCTTGTGTCCCCATTCCCTCCACTTCATCATCATTTCGTGTTCATTGTATCACCACTTTCATGTCCATCTCCCGGATATAGCCGAAATCGCGCTGCTTGAGAGAAAAGCAATAACTAACTAACTAACTCTACTGATATCTATTGTTTTCTAACAGAATAATAGTAAAACAAGGTTATCGATACTACATAAAGGTAATAACAAAACTACCGAACTTGAATGATCAATCTCATAGTCCAGAGAAAATGACAAAAACGAATCAGTCATACCGGAGAACTGGTGGATCGCAATGGTCCTGACTTGGTACAGGCATTTCAAATGAAATGGTGGGTTAAACCAGGTTTTATGGCGCCAAACCTCCCTCTTCCATTGCGATCTTAGGATCCGGTAATGACCATAGAACACAACATAGTTGTGAGACACAATAGGGATATTGAGGTGATCATCTCAGTACAGCAGACCAGTCAAACACTAATTAAAACAATTAACTATCATATCTTTTAACTCAATTTTGATCTTTTCTACTAGTGGCTGATAACGAAGAAAGAATTTTTTTTAGTAATCGTATGAGACGTATTTTCTTATAGTCCTGCTTCAAAAGTCGGTCACGAAGAAACCGGTGTCTAATAAAAAAATCTGTGAAATGTGTGCAAGCTCTGGCATATCGAATAAGTTGAGAAATATAAACACCGTATGCAGGAGAAGTAGGTATATTGCTCTGTAGATTAGGAAAATTAATAATTTGAAAATTAAAATCGTCTCGTTTATCGTTAATTTTTGTACTGAGATGACCACCTGGGTCAAATTCGAGGTGCAAATCCAAGAAAGACGTGAAGCAATTAGATTCGGTGGTCTCTTTAATCTCCAATTCCGAAGGATATATTGAAGGAATCCAACTACCAAATGAAGTGTTATTGACAGAAAGGACATCATCAATATATTTGAATGTAAGATTAAATGACCTTGCCTCTTTCATCTTCTTGTTCTTTACGAGTCCCTGAAGAAATTCAGTCTCGTAAGAGTATAAAAACAAATCGGCGAGGAGAGGAGCACAGTTTGTGCCCATTGGAATGCCGATTTGTTGTTGAAAAATCTCTCCTCCGAAGGTGACAAATATGAGTAAAATTGTTCTCAGCATTATTATATCCCCGCTTTGATGAAGAGGAGGGTATACTGTTTCACCCATGCCCCCCCCCCCCGTGCGTCTGTTCAATCGTCCGGACGTCCGTCTGTAACAAAACTTCCGTCGAAGTTTTCTAAGCAACAACATGAGGTAGAGTTCTGATATTTTGTATATAGCTTTATCCTATAGTACCATATGGTGTATACCGATTTTATGTCCCTAGGTAGTCTACTTCCTGTTTACCGAATACTTAGGATTTTACACATAATGGACATAAATGCAAAATCTCCGTCACAGTTTCCCAAGCAACTAGATGAGATAGAGGTCTGATATTTTGTATACAGCTTTATCCTATAGTACCATATGGTGTATATCGATTTTATGCTCCTAAGTAGTCTACTTCCTTTTTACCGAATACTTAGGTTTTTACATATAATGGACATTAACGCGAAACCGTCATAGTTTCCAAAGCAACTTCATGAGATAGAGATCTGATATTTTGTATACAGCTTAATCTTATAGTACGATATGGTGTATACCTATTTTATGCTCCTAGGTCGTCTTCTTCCTGTTTCCTTATACTTACGTTTTAACATATAACGGACATACATATAAATGCAAAATTTCCGTCACAGTTTCCACAAGGAACTATATGAAATAGATATTTTGTATACAGCTTTATCATATAGTCCCGTATGGTGTATAGTGATTTTATGTTCCTAGGTCAACTACTTCCTGTTTATCGAGTATCTAAGCTTGTATGCGTGGCTTAGTTTGGGGAGCGGGAGGTATCACTAGTAAGCATTAGCTCACAGATTTACCTGTTCAATATATACATGTATATCAACTTCTTATAATTGTACACATCGATGTTTAATAGAGAAGCAAATATATCATCCTGATTTTGTGGTACTCTTGTTTATAAAGCACGAAAGTTCAACAAGAAACCTTTGGAATGAAAAAAACTTGCTTGAAAATTTAAACGTGATGGATATATTTACACTTTATTAGTGATGTTTTACATACGTCGATACTCTAAACTTAAATGTACCTTCCATGTGGGAAATTTTCAAACAGGAGGTCGCGCGTTTGTTTTTTTTAAATATTATTGTTTCATACAGTTCCTAACAATTTTTTTCTGTCAAAACGGGAGGATGCGCTCCCGGCACGCCAGTCCTAAATCCGGCTTTGTTCACTTGCTATTAGTTTTTTTCAAGAGAGTTTCTCTACGTCTAATTTGTTTTTCTTGTCTTAGGTTTTGATTCAAACTTTTAATGAATTGATTTTTAGTGTGTGTTATCTTTGTAAGAGATTTCCAATAGAGAAAAAGGTGGGTCCTAAATCCTTCATTCCGTGCTGGTACCGTTGGCTAATAGGCCCGACGCAGCGATAACCTTGTAGGTAAAAAGTCCAATTAGGTGCCCTCAGAAACCTAACACCGGTTCAAGCCGCTTTGCCCAGAACGCGACTGGAATTTACGCTTCAGGTGGTTGATGAGGCAGTCCTGTCAAAATAATTGCCGTGAACGTCATGTGCGGAAACCTGACGGCAAACTATTGCAATACACATTGCAGGTAAAAGAATATTTTTATCCGTCGTTATGGTTAAAATGAACATATTACTACTAGTAACTAAGTTAATAAACTCACTATAACTAAACAAAAACTTAGTTTAACCTGGATGCATTGATTTGTGCCTGTCTTAAGGCAAGAATCTTTATCAAAGCTTATAATGGTATTAGTTGTTCAATGTAGTTCCAATTACAAAACAGCTAGCAGTAAATACTGATCACATTACTCAATTTGTAGATTGTATTGAATTATGCATCTGTCAGTAACATTTACTCAAATTTCATGAGACGAAAAACTAATGAAAAAAGTTTTGAAATCGATACCTATAATTCTATTCAAACGATAAAAAATATTTTTGTAGTGTTAATGGTAAGATATTTTTAACCAAAGGTAATTTTTATAGACCTCGACATGTACAACTTTTATGTTCTTTTTTGGCATCCTTTATGGTAATTTTGGTTACAGCTTGAGTTCAAGGTTGGTTTCAAGGTCTGGTTTGGGTCTTCTTTGTGTTTTTACCAACGATTTTCTATTTCTTTCGACCTTACCTTTGTACTTTACTTGAAGTTTTGATACTATAGAACTTTCTTGTTTTGTTTCGATAATGTTGCATGTGTAGTAGTAAATCTTTCCCGTAGGCAATTATTTAAATTTATTTGTCTTTTTAGTATCTTTGTTTTTATTTACCAATATATGTTTTGATATGTTATGTTGTGCTTTCAATGTGCGAATTGTCATTGTTTGAAATAAGAAGCAATAAATTGATACCCTTTTAACACTCGCTTTTATAAACCTTAAATTTCGTTTAAATGTGTGTTTTTAACACTTTTTTATAAGTGATACTTTATTTTATTCTCCTCTATACAAATGTGTCAAATCCACATCTTTTGAAATGTATATCTATGTTTATTGATTGGTTTCTCCGCTCGTTTTTGCCATGTTCCTTTTTGTTTGTAGAATTATACAGATTTGATGACTGAAGCTGAGGGGCTGGGGTTTATTTATTTAATTGTCAGAAGTCGGGAATAGACAAGACAACACGAAACCACAGAACAATAAAACGACCTCACATTGAAACGGGAGTCCTAAACCATAAATCTTTATCAAAGCTGATGTTTGTGTTCGTCGAATTAATGTTAAAGAAAAGGGTCTTTCTTTGACACTTTAGGTATAGCCTTGAATCATGTCTATTTTTTTTTTCAGTCCAGGGCCAATTGCAAAACAGCGAGCAGCGACCGCTGGTCAAATTGAAGGCTGCTAGCTGTTTTCCGTTGTGGATTTTTGACATTATTGCTGATATTGTGGGTTATGTTGCGTGAACTTATTCCACATCTCATTATTTTCTATTGTTTTACCAAATGTAAGTTGCTTTAAAAAGGAAAGTTGTACCACATGATTATGTTTTCATAATGGCGTTTACTTTAATATTTTCCATTTCATTTAAAATAATCTTTCCACTTTTTAACCTCTGTCTTGACTGTTCAAAATGTAAATAATTATTAGTTGGATATTACCGAAACTATTCATTGGCCATCATTAAATGTAACATATCGGACTGAAGAAGATTCTGGTTTTCCTGTGCGACCTTCTCTCTTCTCCCGGGTTCAGATGGTCGAGTTAAACTCAGTAAAAGTGCAGGATTTTCCATCAATGACTCACCACCGCCTGTTAGTGAAAATAATTGCATCAAGTTTGGCGATCTGCTATGGGATTCTTGTTTTGAAAGAAGGCTATGTAGAATTAAAGGACTTGTCGATCCTTCTCCCGTCATGGCTAGGAGTGTTGGCATTATGTTTGAATATCCGCCAAATTGCTGTGAGTATTGGGACAGAGACAGAGGACTTAAGCCTTCCATCTCAGGAGACAAGCTTAAAGGGATAGATCCACTCCCAGGATTTTGCTTTCCATTATGCTGCAAAAGCAAAGCAGATAATAAAGGGTTTTGAAGCAAATTTTTCCTTCCGCTAGAACTTGCAACAAGTGGTAATAAATTTGAAGAAGGGAGTTGATTTGCAAGACCTTCTTGCTGCAAGAAGTTAGACATAAGAAGAGCATTTTGTAATCCACCATCTTCTCCGCCACTCAAGGGACTAGGATTGCCTGCACTTGCTAACATTGTCATCAGGTCACCAACCGAACTCCCTCCATTTTTATCTGCTTTCAGAAGAAAAGACAGAGCTAGAGGATTGTTAGTAATTTGTGATAAATCTCCATAAATTGTTTCGAGGATCTTTAGACGTTGTAAAAAAGTTTTGTTTGGAATTATCAACTGATTTGAATTTCCATCTTGTGAAGACGTATTTGTGACATTTCTTGATCCGCTTGATAACGTAAACCCAATTTGAGTCGATGTTGAGTTTCGATGTACAAAAATGTCAAGCCCGGTTTGGTTAGCGTCCTTTAGAATATTAGCCAAACCTGTATTGAAAGACTGGTTCCCATATTGTGAATTAATAGAAACACTTCCGTTGTCAAATATATTTACCTGAGCGTTTGTCAATCTCGTTTTTTCATTTGTTTCCGTTACTTGATCATTGGTTAGATTAGAGACGTTATGTCTAGATGAAAATGATTCCGTTATATTTTCAGCTCCAACATTTTCAATTTTGCTTGTCATAGAATCGGATCTTAAATTGGAAATCCCGCTTGAATCTAACATGTGTGTTACCGAGTTTGCATTAGAAAGTCCGTTGGATGAATGCATGCTAAATATTGAATTGGGGTTGACCTCCGAAGGACCTGACGTCAAAAAAGTAGAATTAGAATTCGCAATAGAAAATCCACGGGAACCAGTCATACTGGACATAGAATCGAAATTTGAATTAGGAAATCCACGTGATCCAGATAACCAAGATAAAAAATCGGAATTTGGATTAGAAAGTTCATAAGGCCTGAGTGCGCTAGACTCTGTGTGAGAAAAAACACTGGATCCCGGCAAGCTAGACAGAAAATCGATATTTGAATTTAGAATTATATTCGACCTATTTGTACCAGGTTCTGAGTTTTTATTTTGAAGTCCAAACGTTCTTGACATGGAATTTGCATTGGTTTTTCCTCGCAAATCTCCTAGACTTGACAAAGAATTTGAATTTTGAACTCCAAGTGCTTCAGGCTCGCTAGATACAGATTGTGCATTTGAAGTAGAACTTCCATGTGATATAGATGTTCTAGGGTTCATGTTTGCGTTTAAAAATACACGTGACTTGCTTGAATCGGAATTAGCATCTGGCAATCTTTGCAATCCTGACAAACTAGAAATGGAATTTGAGCTACCGTTGGTACTTGCAACGTGATGTCCCAACGTTTGTCCCACGGATGAAGAAAATGAGTCTACTGAAGGTTCAATTAAAGTATTGTCAGCTGCTTGCCTACTCGATGCTTGTGTGTCTAACAAATGAGAATCTGTTAAACTGTTGAACCTGTTTGACTGTGATTGAAATGCTCTGGAATTTGTTGACCTCTGTCCGGTACCATCAAATGATAACCCGTTTCCAGTGTTTGTTCTCAATATATCGTTAGGGGTTTTAAGGAAATTTGTGGAAGACCTTATGGTTTCGCTGTTACTCTTACTCCCAATGGTCGGTGAAGGAGAACTTGCGACGGTGAACCCAACTGTATCTTTTGCAATATTTTTGTTGTTTTGAGATTGTTGGATAACATTTTGTATTTCCTTTTCAATCATAAAAGTGAGCTCTGATGGTGAAAACAAATTATTCAGAATCGTAGCAGCAGGAATGTTTGAATCCGGGAGGGTGCGAGTATTTTGTAAACGGTTTTGATCTCTTCTTGAACTTAAAACTTGTCTTCTTATTGGTCTAGGTATAGACATGATAGTTTTGGAGCTTCGAATCGGTTTATCAAAAGCAGAGCCTAACCTTGGTTCCGGAAATGGATGAATCGTGTTTTCCGATCTAAATGAACCGTTGGATGGGGAATTCGATGTTTTTGAAACACTGGTAATAGGTTTTGACGGACTTCGCATAAGTAACCGATTTGAAAGAATTGCATTGCTTGTAGGATTTTCCATCGAAAGCAATTCTCTGTTTGCTCTCTGAGTAGCATGACTTCGTACATTTCGTGGTTGATTTCGGTTTTCTACAGATTGAAACAATTGTGATGTCAAGTCTATAGAATCCAAATTTGGCATGTTCAAGATGGTTTCTAGCTTAGACGGTGGATATAACAGTTGGTTAACAAGATCCCAATTCTTACCACCAGGAATAACATTCTGATTTCTCCGCTGAATATTACTCCTCGAAAGCGGGTTATCTGTTTTTAGGGCTTGTGAAAACAGATCATAGTAATTCCAGAATAATGGGTCAGCCAATGGATTGTATGTTGATCTAAACGTGTTTCGTTGTTCAGAATTTCTATTTGTTAGTCTCTGAAGATCTACAAAAAATCAGAAAAGTGACTGATTTTAATCGATTTGAATCAATGTAAATTCATGCAACTTAAATTTTTGTGTTATCTTTATTTTTGTATCCTGCTTTATTTTTCTTGGCTATTCGGATTTCTTTTATTCGAATGGTCCGTTATTTTCTATTTTGCTGCTTGCACTATAGAAAATCCTGCAAAAATGAACATTTTGTAAAAAGTGCATCAAACGCCTTTAATCTGATTTTCGTCTGTATGTTTCTTCTTTCATTCGAGTGTCAAGTCTGATAGGGCAGCAACAAATTCAATAAACACAAACGAAAACAAAATGAAGAAATACAAAACGTAAAAACCAAAAAATTCAACCGAACAGAAATCAATAACGCGAACTCAACTCGTAACAAGAGTGAATCAGAGGTGCTCCGGAAAAGTAAGCAGTTCCTGCTTGCTATAGGTAACATAACAGGAATTAAGTATTGCACAACCGGAAGTCAGACTGTGACAGAGCTTGAAGCTAGATATTAAAACTTTGCTGGACTGTGATTGGATTATAATATCAAGACTGGATTATCATTGTATGTTTTCAAGTTTTTAAATGGATGTAGTTTAATAAAATAAGAATAAAATTTTCCACATGATGGATAATTTTTTTTTGTGATTTTTCAAACAAGGATGAAATTTTCATGAACACCGGAGCTGAACTCGGCATTCAACAGCTCTCTCAAAAGGCGGTCAACATATGATTTGACACCACTTATTCAATGGGAAAAAGGTTACACCATATAGATTTAATTTTATTTACATCAAACACTCTTCAGGGAAAAGTTGAAAGACTGAAAATAGTTGTTTGATTATAAAGGGGAAGCAATTGTAAGACATAATACTATCCGAACTAAATTCCATCCGGAGGAGAGTATTCAATATGAAATTTTTCCTTAGGACACTATTTAATTATAGAAAAGTGTCCACCCATATGCAAAAGTATCCACTGTTTAACTATTCATTCGTCAGAAAGAAGTGACATGTTGGAAAGTATCTTATGAGCATTTAATTTTGTCCCCATGTAAAACTGGTTCTTGAGTTGACACTGAACTGTTTTTACATGTTCTTGATTTGATAATTTTTATCACTTGTAATTTTTTGATTGATATTCCCATATTTGATAAATTACATAAGACTATGACCTAACAAGGAAGGGGTATGTTGCATTATTATTACTTATTATACATTTTATAAAACTCATGATTTTGGCACATGCAACTTTCAGGCAAATTGTGAGTAAAAAGCAGTACATTGTAACATAAATTTTGTCCAGACAAACACTTTGAATATCTTTCTCTTAAGTTTTTGAAATATATATGTATATAACTATGAAATATTGTCCTAGATAACAATTAACAACGAAAAACAATCATCCTGGACATGCTGGACAACATTGATGAAATCATTAAACTTTGATGAAATAATACTAGATGAAATATGGTCCTAGATAGTATTTAATGGTGAAATATTATCCTGGGATATTTAACTGGATAATTTCTAATTGTGAAAAATTATCCTGGACATTGATAAAATCATTAAACTTGAATTAAATAATTTTAGATGGTCCTAGATGGTATTTAATGAAGAAATATTATCTTGGGGATATTATTCAACTATTATATATCACCCCGTATAATATTGACGATAATGTCTATGATTCTGGGAATAAAGTTTGGTAATATTTAATTGGATAATTTTTAATTATGAAAAATTATCCTGGATATTATTTGATTATGAAATATTATCCAGGGAGAAACTCAACAATCTAATATCATCCTGGATTATATTTTTAAATTAAATATAATAGATTATAGGGATAATCTCTAAAAAGAAATCGTGAACTTTTTGTGAGTTATTAATGGTATTCCAAAGTTCCATTTCTCATTGATTCATGATTGGATATCACCTCCTTGGTGAACACTTTTCAGACAATATCAAGTTAAGAAGGACACAATTTGATAGCAATGGAAAACATTTAATAATAAGAAAGTATCTCTGGAGAATATTTGATATTAAATGTTTTCCTTAGGAAATTATTTTATGGGGGATACAATTGAATGTTACACAATTACCATCATGTGCCCTATAGAACACCCGCCGAGCTGTCAATTCACAGTTCAGTGTGTCAAATCCCGTAAAGGATTTTTTTGCAATTTGCATGGTAGCACAAATTTAATTTACTTTTAACATATTCATTTTATTATCTTCCTGGTGACAAAGTCTGTGTGACGTTAAATAAATATGAATTCAAAGTACATGTAAAAACATGTAAACAATTTAATTCATCACTTACTTTGATTGCCTGATATCAATTTCACAAGCAAGATAACCGGGTATAAAATGATACCATTATGCATGCTTTTCTATTCTGTTGAAAGATCATAAACCTGCAATTATAAAATAAAACATACACATACATGACATATACAAGACTAATTAATGTATCATTTTTCTTTATTTACGAAAAGCTGTTTGTTCTTCTCTAAAACTAGAATGAGTGAGCAAGTGAGTTCGTGTTTTATGCCCTAGCAACACTATACAAGTTACTAGTAGAAACCCGTTAAAAATAATGGTATAATGTACCAATTAAGACATTCCATAATAACATAAGGTGTCGCAAATAATGACAGAGTGATACAACTGGTACAGAGCATGCCATACGATGTATAGTCGGTCTTTGTTTGCAGACAATGAATTTCCTTCCTCTTCGTTAAATTCATACAGTCACACATACGAGAAATATAGGTCAAAGTGACCTCATTCTGTTACAAATGTTCATTACTACTCAAGATGTTTCCACTGACCAAATAGCATCCTTCTATTACTTGTAGTTGCTGAGATATTGACCTTAACCAAAAATTTAACTTTACCATTACGCAACATACGAAGCAAACGCCACAATATCCCCCAAACTCCGTATGATGTCTGCATTTTACCTAGCCATCGATCATATGGAATAAAGGTTAGAAAATAAAGAGATGTGGAATAAGTGTACGCGACAAAGCCCACAATTAAACGGCAATTTAGAAAAACCACAATGGACAACCGGAATAAAGGGTCACCATTCAAGGGTGCTATAAATGAGACAGCATCACAAATTTGGAACTCAACGATTATTAGGAAGCAATCATTTGAGTTTTTATATTCTGCCTTTTTATTTCGAGAAATCGAAAATCCGATGCAAGTCATTGCATGCAGGTCTACATACTAGTACTTAATGGTAATGCGTAATCACCGGGTATGTCGAGGTCCTGTAAAAAATTTAGCAAAATTGTCGGATCAGTTAATTAGCTTAATCATTAGCCAAGTGCAACACAGCTGCATATATGCCAATCAAAAGGTAACATGGTACATGTACAACCATCGCAACTATTTGATAGATGAAACGAAGTCGTAGCATTTTTTTAGGCTGCAACACGGTTAGAAAAATGCGCCCCGTAATTTTAGTAGTATAGATACATTTATAAGAACAATGAATCTGAGGAAAGTAATAAGATGAATATAAAATGATAATGAGAAATACAAGTTATGACGGAAAACAGGAAAAAAACCATTAAATTTGGCAGACATAAGGAAAACCGAAGACGTGCATGGGTTGGGGCGGACAATTTAACCTATGTGGTGCACTACCTGGCGGTCCACAGAGGGGTCTTCTACGTGCATGAAGCCTGGCACATTCCAAACATGTTAGCCCCCTTTTTTCAGTGGTCAGGCTGTTTTATCATAGACCTGCAACCAGTGCGGTCGAGGGGCATCCTACTCAGCCACCTGTGGACACACTTAGTCGCTGTGGCAGACTAGGCAGTCAAAATCCAAAAACACTTAGTTGCCTCTAACAACAACCTTTGTTGTGTATTCTTTTTCGTTTTGTTTTCATCTTTCTCAAAGTTTTCAAGCTTCTAGCCTACATTCCAGTCCACCATTGCTACTTTACCTTTATCTGATAAACGTAACATCAAAACTACCAAACTTGAATGACCAGTCTCATATATCCAAGTGGAAAAGACAAAACGAGACAAAGACATACCATATCGCAATTGTCCTGACATGGCACATTAATGATGAGTTAAACCAGGTTTCTTTTGATACAGGTGTCCGACTAAAACAATCTGCTAATATGATGGTGGAGTGATGCACGCATAGGTATACAAACACCAAGGTTCGTGGTCCGACCCTCGTCAGGGGTAAACATTATACATGGACCTATTTCCGACTCTCTATTGACACCATTTGCAAGGATAATAGTCTCAAGAAACGATGCTAGTCCTTAGGAAGAGACGAAAACAGCATGTACCATATATGGGGAGAGCAATACCCTGTGAACGTTTTTGAGCTCAATAAGAGTAGGCTCAACGGAGGCCGCTTCAAAGGACACACTCGCAAACTGCAAACTAGAGAGGAATTAATAGAAGAATTAAACTTTCCCAAATCCATGATAAATAAATATGTTTCAACTAATTATAATCAACTGATATTTTTCAGCTATTTCCACAAGGTGTTTCTTACCCCTTATTAGACAGATCTTTTGCTTTTTTGCATTACTACGCGTAGGCATGTAGGCTGTTTTGCGTGATACTATTACATGTAGTAGTAAAAGTAACCATACATGCATGTCTGGGTCATATGTCAAATCAGTCATTTTTGTAATCTCCTGTTTTATGATTTTTATTAACAATGAAAATGGCTACAAAGTTCTAGACAATAAATTTTGCTACGCCTAACGCGCGTTAAACTTTATGTAAAAAGTACCTGTTTGTAAGTGTATACAGTGTAATATACGAAATTAAAAGGAATGACATAAATATATGTGCTATGCAAGTTAAAAAAAACAACTACACCAAATAGCAATGAAGATTAAAGAACACACAAGAGAAAGAAATTCATGTTTAATCTCGATGCCGATGGTAATCAAATGTGTTATGGGGTTATAAGCTTTACATTCCATCCGAATATTAGTCCTAGACATCTGCATTCCTCAAGTTGTCTCGTTTTGAAAACTTATGACCTTGCCCATTGATCTTTTGAATCTTATATAAACTACTTTCTTGCCTCATCATGTGTAAGTGCCATGGAATTCTAATAAGGTGTACAAGTCTGTAGACAAATGCAAGGATTCCCTCCTAGAGTAGCCTATATTGCAACGTACAAATTGCTGGGTGCAGAGCCAATAGAAGTCATACTAGACAGCCTTCTGCTTACTTTCGTCATTGGGGCAATCCATGACAACACAAGAACGCGGAATACAGAATCATAGAAAGACAACTGGTAATGTCCGAGCAGAAACCAAATTCATTCATACACAGACTCAAAACATCGTAAGCTAAATACCAACTTCCATCTCCACATATGCTTATAAAAGACACACCAAGTAATCAACAATGGAAATTATCTGTTAGGAAATCAATGCAAGTCTATTGACACCGACGATGGAACAAAAAAAACTCTCAAAGACGTCGTTGCAATACTTAGAAGACATAGGGAGAGTAGGACAAGGTGATTCCAGTATACCCCTTAACTTTTTATGTGAGGGCATAAACTTATTTAATTTTAGAAAGGAGTATTTTGTAAAATGGTAATAAAAATATCTTTTAAAAATATAAACAACTTACCGATTTGAAAATAAATTTAAAGGCCAGTTCTAGACAACCATGGGCGACCAAATTTATATATTAATTACAGTTATTCTGACATCAATGGTATGTTTTCATCAAACCACATACTGATTGCAAAATTGTGTTGGTGCTAGTAAAATTTTATAAAAACGCCATCATTATAATATTGTTTACAAGATTTTTGTTTCCTGTCTATTTACATCTTGCAAATGGACAAATAAAATCAATGGTGTGAAGAATTGCCTCAGTCAACATAAACATTCAACATTCCAGGGATTATCCTTCCGACCAACCAGGACACACATTTTATTGGTTATGAGTCTAAATTGGCCTAAGCAGGGCACAAAGCAATATTAAGTGGGTTTTTACCGAAAGCTTTTCGCTGCTAGAGCTATTTTTTCACATCCAAAGGCTTGCTCCAGGCATATGTTAAATAAGGAGCCTTATTCACTTGGTACTGAGTATGGTTGTGAATGTGATTAAAAAAAAATTGAAAGTGAATTATGAAGGAAAGTTTTCCTAACAACATTTAGCACACTCTTTTAAAAGATTTTGAAAAGAAGATATAGATAAAAATATATTTATAAACTTCTGATAACGTTTTAAAAGAAAATTGTGCGCATTTAAAACAATGCAGTCTTACCTTTTGTAAAAGCGTATATTTTAAGCATTAAATATCATAATTAATTGATGGTTAATGTGCACTACTATAGTTTTCTTCATTTTTGGCTCCTGGGTAACAGCATAGTTTCATGGTATAAATGTAGACCTTTTACATTCTTGATAAAAGACTTGGATCACCTAAAGTCCTCGGCTGTTTATCAATTAGTATCATTTATAAAAGTTACGTAATTGTTAGAAGAACAAGAACAGATTCTAGGTCCCCGCCCTTTTGGTGTAACAAAATTTTAGTCGGCTGATTAAACAGGAATTAGATTAGTGACAGACCTGAAAACGCATTCCATCACATAGAAACTATACATGTACCTGAACATGCAAACAAAATATCGAAAAACTACGATTGAAAGATAGTTGCTGAGAAATTTGTGACGGAATTTTTTTGTGACAGACACACGCCCGACATTTCGTCGTCCCCGCTCCTCGTTGCAGTGGGGGACAATAGAATGATGCAAATGATCATGATTCATGTTTAACATGTACATGGGATAGATTTTTTTTTCGGCTAGCAGGACAGTAGGACACTTCCAATTAATGAACACTGCTGTACTTGCTTGTCTTCTACAGCTATAGTCATTGAAATGCATTTTTCATTTGATCTTGGCCAAGTTCCATTTATATTCTATACAAGTTATCTCTTTCTGTTTGCAATTCGATGCCGAATCCCGTTACATCGAAATAGCCTGGAATGTTAATGCTTCTACCACATCTTTATTTTCAAATTCATAAATTATAATAACTAAACACGAACGATATATAGTTTCTTCAGAAAGAAGCAAGGAAAAAAATATTCAATTTACACGGAAAACATACATGTAATTTTTGAAAATTGAAATAATCACTGTCTATGATTTTGCTCTGTTCCTAGAAGTCGAAATAAGTTCCTAGAGTTATGGCGCTTTGGCCAATGATAGCGAACAAATATCAAAATTTTGAAAAGTAAAAATCTTTTAAAACGAGAGAAAATGGCAAAACACACAAAATGTCATGAATTTGGCATGTATTTACGTGCATTCATCAGACAATTAAAATTTTGGCATTCTGAAAGAAAATACAATCTAGAGCTATCTACAGGTGGAAAAAAGTTTTGCAAAGTCTGCTACTCTATACCTTTTTTGTAGCAAATAATGGTAGTCTACGTTTCAAAACAACAAGATTGAAAATTGTGTTTAAAATGGACTTTTATTTCATGTAAATTGTTTCTTGATTAAGAGAAAATCTTTATGATATTGAACTTTTAAGGACAATGAAGGATGGGTTGCGATAACACCCTTTTCAGCCCACCGCGAAATTAAAAAATTAAAATTAAGTACAATCTATCACAAAATATATTGTTGGAAAGGTTAATATTTCTATTTTTTGAAAATAAACGTCTGAAATTAAAAACTTATTTTATCTTTTAGTAAATGGTGCTTGAAATGAACCACTGCAAATGATTTTAACATTGTGCCTATGGGAAAGTGGCGCAAATGAGTGATATATATCCCTCCCGGAAGTAAATCCTTGCACGCGGAACCAGCTCCATATTTTATTCAAAAACTTGTAATACTAAAACACATCTTTTGTGAAAGTTTCAAGCTGGTTCCGCGTGCAAGACATACTGAAAACTTAAAAAGACTATGATTTTTTAACTTGTTATCAGTAGTTAAAAAATGTGCGAAATCACTCCGTTTTCTTCGTTTTTTCTTGAGATAAGCGGTCATTTCAATTTCAAAATTGTTGTTTAAAGTGATGTCTATATATAATGGACCTTTTATAGAATTGTAAAAACTGAGATCAAAATTTCAATTTATTAAAGCCCTACCTAGAAATTTTCTTTATTTCAAGATGAACTTTTCTTTCAAAATGGGTCAATTTTGAACCCGATTTTCAAATTGTGTTCTTGCAAAAGAATTTAAAAGTAGTCTTATACAACAGTACAATCATTTTTCTACAAAATAAGGTATAAAGTAACAGGCTATGAAATACTTTTTATTTTTCGCCTATAGATGGGCCAAAATAGGGCCTTATCGCAACCAATCCTTTTTGCTGAATAATTAACAAGTCTGTCATGTCTGTTGTAGGTTGGTCTAATGTGTACATCACTTCAAACAACGATCATTTAAAATTTGATTTATCTTGAAAGCAAATGAAGAAGTTGTAAAAATCATTGAGCCATCTGCTACGAGGTTGAATATTAAAGAGATATTTTATACCCCTGCTTGAACAGTTGGGGTATATAGTGATAGTGATGTTCGCACATGTGTCCGTCTGTCCGTTTGTCCCGCCTTCCGTTACACCTTGGGGTACTGTACCAATCACTTATCCGCAACTCCACATTAACCCCTTGATGGATTTCGATGAAACTTTCACACAGCTTTTGTAATAGCGAGCGCAGCTCGTAGTGGAGAGCTCTACAGCAAGTTCCCGCGAACAAATTGCCTAATGCTGATATTGATTTTTTTTTTGTCCGGATATGCTTCTCACAATCTCACGTGCACAATTTATGCAGGTTCGATGTTAATTTGAAAATAATTACCAATTTTGCTACTCGCCTTCCAAAAAATTTCTATGTAAATATAAAACAAGGAGAAAAATATTCTTATGACGATGACTTATTTCATTTTCTAAGTTAACAAATTTATTCATTTTTTTACATTTTCTTTTTTTTACGCTCGTTCACCCCAAATACCTCGTCACAAACTGCACGTTCTAGAAAATGAACTGATTAAAATAAAAATAACTACGATCAAAACAGTTAATAGTGTATCAAAAGTGTCCACGTCTTTTCGGGAATGGGTTCCTCTAGATTTTATATTCTGAATTCTAAACAATTTTATACCTCAATTGGAACTCTGTCATATGAGGGCTTAAATGAGGATCCATCTGTGATGTTTCATGGTATAGGGGGGGGGGGCTTCATCAACTCAAAAGGTATGTAAAAATACAATTATAGCTGTTCATTGACATCTTATATTTTTATATTTTTGCTGTGCTCGCATTTAGGCAATGCCTACATCATATTATGATGTAGATGTGCAAATCCTACTTTTAAATTTGATTAAATTGATTCTCGAGGTTTCTCATAGCAAAACATGGATTTAGCTGTTTGACCATAAGGGGGTACACATCTCTTATCCGCAACTCCTCCTAAACACCTTGATGGATTTCCATGATACTTTCACACAACCTGTCTTATATTAATATGTAGATGTGCACCTCTTATTTTTGAATTTGATCAGAATGATTATTGGGGTTCCCATATCAAAACAAGGACTTACACATTTGACAAAAAGGGGTACCCAGATCTTACCGCAACTCCTCCTAAACCCTTTAATGGATTTTAATAATACTTTCACACAATCTTTGTGACGTAATGTAGATTCTATTTTAGAATTAAACAGATTGTTTTTTTGTTTTTTTTTGTGTTTTTTTTTTTTTTTGGGGGGGGGGAGGGTTATTTGTGAGCTGCTGCTCACGTTTTTGTTTAGTTTGGTTTTCCGGTATGTGTTGCACGATCCAGCTTTAATGTTTTACACAATATCTGCGAATAAGTAATGAGAGATTTTTATACGTTTGGAAAGGATATATTTCACTATTTTTCGTCATTTTTTCATAAAATTTATGTGCTGTTGTTTATTTTAAGAATTATCGTACAAAAATAGAATAAGCCTTATATGCATGTACCCAAATCCTTAAAATAAAAAAAAATACCAACATTAAACCAACATGCGTTCAGGTCTAAAATTATATTTGTTGTTCATTGTGTGTATATAACAAAATCTGACCCTCGCTCACGAGGTGGGGGAGGTGACTCCAAGTATTTTAGGGCACAGATGTGCGCCCCAGACATTTTGTACCAACCCAGTTATATACATGTATACACCTGCTTAAAAATGTTAGTAAAGACATATGCACATCTCACCTGTTGAGAAAAATTGATTACATTGTATTAAAACGATATTTGTTTTCACTTTTCTCTTTTATTTTAAAATGATATAAAATAATATAACTGTAAAATGTAAATCTAAATCTAGCATAAAATGTCCGTCGTTCTGTTATCTTGTTAGGTATATTCGTCATGTTGACACGATGTTTTGTTTTGCATTGTAACAGAGGTTCTATCTGCCAAACCGGGTGTTCCTTGAACCCAAGCCTAATGTAAAGAGAAACAAGTTAATGTTTAGAGTATGTTAACAGACATTTCAGAGAAACAAAAGCATTCAATAAGATATTCGGAAGTCTAACACAGATTCAGGAGACGTCTCAAATTAATATACACGAAGATGGGCACTAAAAATGTATCAAAGAAACGTTTCAAGTTCAAACAAAACCAGCTACACTTAGAATTTTACCACAGAAGACGACAACGTTCATCATTTTTGTCTAAAACCATGTAAAAATGCACCCGTGAATTTGCACATTTTTTTATCAACCGTTATCACCGTAATCACTTCAAGCTGTATTAAAGAACAATTCTGTCGAGATCAAATTTTTATAGTGTCTGCCTACCGACATTGTGCAACGCCGACATATAAACGATAAAATGACCATGCATTGACCAAGGTGCAAGAGTTGCCTCTGTCTCTACGGCTAGGTTGAAAACAATCAAAAGTTTTCCATGATTGTAGATTTTTAAAATTGTAGCTAATACATGTATATACATGTAGGTTGTGTAGTGTACATTACTTCCATATTTCATTATTTTCCTTCCGACAAGAAAAAATAAATATCAAACAAACACATTTTTGATAGAATTTAGAAAACATTTTTCAGCAAAATATCAACTTCAATGAAATTGGAGATCTTTACATACCTGACTCTACCACGTGCAGCCACAAGACTCTGCGTTAAACATTGTCCCTGTTGCACACTTCATTTCTATCCAATACCCGTTGCTATACTGATCATAGTATAGTGGACCTTTATTGGACGGTCTAAAATCACAAGCTGTAAATAAAACAATAACCAAATTACCGAACTGTTGAGATCAATTTTAAAATTCATAAAAGAAAAGACAAAACAAGGCAAATACATCCCGAAGAAATTGGAATCACAATAGTCCTGACATTCATTTTTTTCCAGAAATATGTGCTACCGATAGCGATCCAAATGGCTGGACGTTTTAAATTGTACTCCGGAACTTAAACAAAAAGTTTGTTTTCGTTTTTATTTGATATCCTGTAAGAAATTGTAAGAAGCAAAGGGGTAATCAATATCATAAAACCGTAAAGACAAAGACACCAAATTTCACCATAGCTTCCCCATTAAAATCAAATAGTCGCTCCCTTAGTATATTATACTAATATTATGGTGTTCATAATCTTCATTATGTATGTCATTTTCCGTCTTTGTGACTTAATGGATGAAATGTGTTTTCTACATTTGTTTTAAGTTTACGTTGAATTTCGATGGAAACAATTTGAACAATCCGATGGATGTTATGCAAACGCGGTTGCGTTATAAACAGCTGAAAATGAACAGCTTATACTCCCGGCACACCAAAATGTGGGTGTAGGTAATCATCGAGTTCGAGTTCGAGTCAGAGTTAGAGTTCGAGTTAAAGTTCGAGTTACGACTCGAGTTCGAGTTAAAGTTCGAGTTAGAGTTCGAGTTATTATTCGAGTTCGAGTTAAAATTTTCAGCTAACTCGAAACAGTGATTTTCATGGCAAAAATCGAGTTACGACTCGAGTTCGAGTTAGAGTTCGAGTTACAGATCGAGTTAGAGTTCGAGTTACAGATCGAGTTAGAGTTCGAGTTACAGAACGAGGTTTTATACTTATTTTTTGCACACCTTCTTTATCATTCATATTTGCAACTCTGCTGCATGTTACCAGCAATCTACTTTGAGATACTAACTTAGTAAGGTACCGATTCATATTAATAATGCGATTACAGATAAAAACCCGACTCTAATGGAAATTTATTTACATCGGATGATTATTTTTCTTCTTAAACAAATTCGGACATGTATTAAAATGCTTCAGACGCATAAAATCTAACACAGTGTTATGTAAGGGAGCAACCATTTGATTTTTGGAGTTGGGGACGGGCGGAAGGGGGAGGGCTATGATGAATTTGAAATAATAGACAGGATGCCAACAATCAGGTAATTGAAAGGCTGGACGGTGCTCTGAATTAAAAAGGCAGGATGGTGTTTCTGGCTGAAAAAGATTATGGTAAGTTTCAAAATAGAAATAAAAAATGCGCGCAAAACAACAATTCCAGGCTTCAATTTTTCAAAAATAAAAAGGCAGGACGAAGAATATATCCATAGCCCCTCCCCCTAAAAATCTAATGGTCGTTCCCTTACTGTTTGATTGTTGTTGTCTTCATCCAAGAAACTTGATATTAAACAAGTAAATCTGTGAGCTATGGCTCGTAAGTGATACGCCCGCTCCAAAATTATGCCTTGCGTTAAAAAGGATTCGGTAAAGTATAACAGGAGGTATACATAGAATTAAGTTATATAAAAAAGAGACATTTACGTCATACAGTTGCTTAGAAAATTACGGAATGGCGAACGAAAGAACAGACGGGTGGACAAGCCTCTTCTTCAAAGCGATGTCTGACTGACCTGGAAAGGGGAGGCACGTTACAACTCATCATAATAAAGCTGTATACCAAATTTGAAATCAATTCCTTCAGCAGATACCGTGAAATCTGTTACGACAAATTGTCCTATTTCTGACCCTTAAAATGTCTTAACTTCGCTAAGAAAACAGAGAGTAGATGCGCTACTGTCCTGAAAAAGGGGGTTTGGGCACGGTACAACTCACGGACGGACGGACAGACAAGGTAATTGCAATATAGCCCCCTCTCGTACGAGTGGGGTGATAATATTTTAAGATATTCAAAGACAAAAGACGGGAATTCCGCCGTGTTGCTCCAGTACCGGAGAATATGTATACCAAGTTTTTATTATACCCCGCTTGTAAATTGTGCGGGAGATTGCCACATCGGTACTTATTTGCTTCTTGTCCACAGTCTTTGTGACATTACGTAAATATGTACATTTAGTGGTTTTTTAATCATATCTACAAATATATTTATAAATGAGTATATTGCAAGGCGACACTCCAAATTTCGAAAGTCCGAAAGGGCAGAGACAAAACCAGTAAACACCAACAAGTGTTATTTTGACAACATTCATGTAATTGCGCTAAATTTAATATCGAACTCGAACTGTAACTCGAACTCTAACTCGATCTGTAACTCGAACTCTAACTCGAACTCGAGTAGTAACTCGCGTATCGTGTCGATACAAGTTTTCGTCGTTGAATGCAGTTTTATTGAATGTTTTGGTTTAAGAATTTGTATTTGTGTCAACTAAGTTTTTCTTCCATTTTTGGTTATAGACTTTCATATATAATGTCTCATTGGTATTTCAACAACATAATTATCCTAAGGTGTCTATAAAATTACAGTTCAAAATGTTTTAGCTTGTCGATGAACAAAAAAAATGCATTTTTTATTAATGTTGATTTTTTTTGGTATGTTTAACATTGTAAGATCGTTCAAATTATTCGAAAGCTACATGTATTTTCTGGGCACCTCGTTGCCCCGTAATTTTTTAATCACGATCTAGAGTTGCAGGTTAAAGTAATCATAGTTTCCTGTTTATTTTTTGGACTACTACGAATTAGAGTTGAAATGCAAAATAACAAAGCTTATTTTGTACCTACAATGTATTGTTTAAACTTACGTGGTGGGCTGTGGTCACAGGCACATTTATGTGAAAAGAATGCTTGCCCTGGAGGGCATCGACGTAAATATCGTCTACCAAACTGATCCACATGCCAATATTCCTCTGGTGAACTGCCTGGCTGTAGTGGGCAATCTAAAGAAATAAAAAACAAAGTCTGCGATTGTTTCTGATTAAATAGTTATGTCTCAACATTTGTTTTCCTGATTGGTCAATATTTTCAGTTATTCTAAGACACGCAGCCTTAAGTTAAATCATGACTTGTCTGAATATCACCCGAGTCTGTAGATTCACTTATGCATCCTGAATAGAAGAAATGTCATACGTAGTTAAAAGTTTTGTTGTCTAGAAACTTAATCTGGATTTGCAAGTTCTCTTAGGGAGAATATACTATTTTGGTTGTCAAATACTTGTGAATAATGGCAATAAAATATCTTTGAGACACACAGTTACAAACACGTTTACGTTGAAATCAAACGACCGTGCTACTTCGTATGATTTGATGTTGACTTTTAGATTTTTCACCAGTTTTTTTAAGACAGGAATGTCTAAACATTTTTGAATCAATAGTCAAATTGTATACTGTTTATTTTATATCTTTCTTGATTGGTTTTATAAGAAATAAAGAAGGAATACGTCAATGGGACACTGACATCCAAACAGGAGGAAGTACAGTTTGGCACACAGAATCATCCAACCAATTTTCAAATTATTCTTATGTATGGATTCTGAGAATGGCTTGACGGACGGACGTACGGACGGACATTGGTAAAACTTAGGGAACGCCGGCATGTCGTTGCAAGTGCATCAAAACTGTGCAATAGGGTTTCAGTACTTACTTACTTGATATAGAATTAGACAACCACTCGTTTCCCCACTGCATTTTTACACCAAGAACGCAACATAGCAGAAGTACTATACATGAGATGAAAGTGTGCATCTAAAATAGAAATTAGATATTGTGTAGCTTTAATTTAAAAGCCATGTTCGAAGGTTGCCTTAAAAAGTGGAGTGTGTGATATGTTGTTTTGTTTGTTTTATTTTTTTATTTGCTAGTTTATTTTTACAACTGTTTTTACTGCACATAAACAAATATAATATGAGGGTTTTTTAGGGGGGGTTGACATTATGTAATATTACTTTTTTTTACAATAATCGGTAAAATATGAATATCTATTGCGTTTGTATGTATACATACAGATGAATTTTGAATTTTGCCGAAAATCAGTGTATTCTGTGTATTCTAGACACACTTGATTTAAAGAAGCAGATGTACCAATTGGTCATCAGAATGTCAAGAGTCTGAAAGTGCATGCCTAGACAAAACCAGTAAACACTTTAACGAGTACATCACGAACAAACAGACAACACCACAACACAAAAATACAAACAACAAAAAAAAACATTGAATAGCAATCAACAACGCAAACTCAAGTTGAACCGAAGTGAACTGAGATGTTCCGGAAGAGTACGCAGTTTCAGCTTGCTATAGCACATCCGTCGCGTATTATTGCTTTCATAAATTCTCTTCTTAAGCTATTAAAATATCTTTGGCACTTATATTTTTTGTGAGCTTTTGTCAACCGAAAAAGTCGGTATATAGGTCAAAAAGCCAAACAGTTACAGTTATTTTATATACATTATCATTCAATTTTGTATTTGTTTTCAATTACTGGGATAATATTATATTCATAATCATATATGTGTTAGTTTAAATCTAAAGTGGTTTATATATTTAACAACAAGATACCATTTAGCATTTGTAAAATGTTTCCTCGCCAAAACAAGAAGACCTGACACAAATATGCATTAAATAATAGATGTAAAAGTTGACAGCCTTGTCATGCACCATTTATAAAACTTTAACTGTCATTAATGACTTAGTGAACATTTTTCACAACATAAAAAGGTTATATGATCTTAATGATTAAATGGGCGAATAGACATACCTTTAGAGTTTAAATAGGTCCAAATGAAACTTAGATTGATAGACAAATAGCCCGTGAGACTTTTGTCACAATTGGACTCATTAGTAAAAATAACACTTGTGGTTATCTGTCAGTTTTGATTAATTACTGCTGTTGCACCTTAGTTTAGGTATACATTCATCCAGTGAGCTGGCCATATTTTCAATAGGAAGAATTTTTATGACACGATTTATCGCGAAAGTTCGTTGGTACACCATGTTCGGTGGTAGATTAATGGTCTTAAGGAAATGTTATAATCATGTTTTATGTCAATGATGACCAATTATTATACACAAAAATGCATTGTAAAATAAAAATCTTTTTATAATATAAAAAAATAGTCGAATAAAAAACTGAAGGGGCTTTCAAAACTCATTGACATGACAAGATATAAACTGATTTTAAACCAATATTATCAAGGCAACAAATTCAAACGGACCATCACTTTTTATTTAAAATGTTCTTTTTTCCCCTCCTTAACCAATTACATGCTCATTTGAACACAGTTAAATAATAAATATCGAATAGGAAGTATTTGAAATTATGTTAAAATTTTAAGAATTCCTTGAAGCTGCATCTGAAAAATGTCTCTATAGACAGAAATGTTTGCTGGGGATAATTTGATCTTATTATTTATGGCAAACACGTGTAAATACTTTTCATGTGCTTTAAGTGTTACCTTCTGTGTTTTATAATTTATTTACTTTGTTTTAATATGGAATCTGTACATTCTTTTGTCTTTCTACTGTTGAATATATCATAGATGTATAACCCATGTTTTATACATCTATGAATATATTAACACAGTCATGATTGTTCATTTTTGTATATATACTAGTGTGTGCTTTAATTTATAGACATGTTTATTGTTTGCCATTTCGTTTCATGTGATGCATATACCTCTAACGTGTAGAAAACTTCCTTATAATTATGGTCTTTTATATTTTTCGTGGTTGATTTTTGATGGTGTTGTTTATTCGTAGATATATGTTTATGGCACCTTCTTAAATTATACAGTCATGGCTTGCTTCTTTGCAATGGACTTCTCTGCTTTAGACCAATGACTTCATCCTTACCAATCTATTCCTTTCGTGTTTTATTTTGATCTAATTTTTTTGAAAATACACAAACGAAAATAGAAATAAAAACTAAACTTTCTGGACACAAGTACGCCAACAAACATGACAAAGGATTTTCTAAATGTGCTTGATTTTCTATTATCTATGTGCTATATTATTGCAGCTGTTTCTCTGTATTATATCCGCTGTAAAAAAGTATTTTCAAAACTACAAAAAGCTACATTTATATAGATAGGTTCCTGCCAGGGGCTTTATTTTCGAAACTTTCCTAGGAATTCCTAAGGTACGTATCAGCAATCGATTTAGGAACATCTTAGGAACATCCCAAGGAACGTCTATGCATTCGTACCAAAGCTTTCTTAGAAACTTCCTTACTAGGAATTCCTAACTTTGTAATAACAAAATTGTTAAGTAAGAGAATATATCATATGGTGGCAATTCTAAATGGATTGAATACCTATTTATCTAATTTAAAAAAGATAACTATGGACATTAAAGTAATGATAATTTAAGTATATACTTTTGAAAGTTCAAAGGTAAAACTCAAGCGACATCTGCGAATTCTTATCATCCCATCCTTTATAATAAAAAATAGTTTTAAAAAGCTAAGGTTTTGTGTTTCAATTAGCAAATGCAAATGCCGTATATGAACGTAGCCCATTTTTTTGTGTGCGAAAGTATTGCAAATGTTGATTTTTTAAATGTGATTTAATGAAAGTTTCCATTAAAGTCTTGCAATCACGAAATGTTTTGGAAAGTATGTGCAAACAATATGATAATAGAATGGAATATAGCTAGAAAGGATTCCCCAAAGACTTATTTTTGTACAAAATTGTTATCCTAAAATATTGGAAATTTCCTAAGTCAACTATTTTAACTTCCTAAATTAAGGATGATGTTTAGGAAATTAGCAAATTAAAATAGGTTCGAAAATTTGATTTAGGACCAAGATGTTGTTTAGGAGGCTGCTTAGCTGTCACTTAGTCCTAAGATAGCTTCGAAAATAAGGCCCCTGTGGACTGTAAATACCGAAGATACCAAAAATCTCTTTTTAGTGTTGAAAAGGAGCAATAATTCATATCATCATACCTTTTTAATTTTTTTTCTGAACGTGGATTCATTTTTGCCCGCTATTTACACGTGCATTTTTTACTTTCAAATAAATCATTAGTTTAGAGTCAAAATCACCATCCTGACTTTTTTCAACTCACGGCACTGTCCTATCTAAGAATTTTTTTCGCAGTCTGCATTTTTTTTGCAAATTCCATTAAAGCCCTCCCCAAAAAATTCAAATGATTGCTTCGTTATAACATTTTAAGCTGAAAACTGAAAAGTTTTTATCATTTATCAATTCATGCATCGTATAAAAACAGCAGAAACTTGGCATAAGTATGAAAACACTATCATATAGGCACCTTTTACTCTACACACGATGAAAATCCTTCTGGGTATCTGAAAAGTTTAAAATGTTGTCATAAGAAGGGGGATAATCAATTATATTTCACCTTAGTTTTGATGTAAACACTTATTGCCAACAGCTGATGATGAAGATGCAAAACAGTCCCAGGCAAAGAACATTTTATCCAGGGTGTAACTTAGACATCTTTCTCCGTTGCAGCATTTCTATTCAGTGTTTATTAGAACGTGCTTCGAAAAGGTAGGTTTTTATTTTTTAAGTTCTTAAACATTTTTATCATTTTGATAAGCTTGTTTTTTTTAAGACATGTTCGCATATCGTACAATATGGTACAGTTTAAGTTTTGTTCCACTATGTTACAGACTTTTGATGATAGGCAATCGTTTTCCAGCTTGCACAATTTATCTTCGAAGTGGTCTCCATTCATACTGTTCACAAACAAGTACAATCATGTAGTTTAATGATCGAAGTGGTCATTTTCAGTATGTACTTGTAGTAAAAGATTGCTAAAATGTGTAATTATAGTTATATTTCAAGAATATTATTGATTGGTTATCCGATGTCACTCTCTGAGTGTCTCTTAAAACAATCTTGCCTCACTTTCTTTTACGTGGTCATTAATTTAAACAGACTTAATACAGACTTTTGTGACAAGTCCTGGTGAACTAAAAAAAAAAACGTATTAACGTGTAAGAATTTTCAAACAATAGTTAAAAAATAAGTTCGTTTTTTTTTCTTGGATCGATGTACATATACTACCGCTATTTAGTCTGCAGAAAAACTACATTTTACACCCGGTAAAATAATTTCAATATTTTGTTTAGATTATTTCCGATTTTCTTCATAGAAAGCACGGTATATGGTTATAACATGTATAATACTGTCAATTCTTTTTATTCGTTGATTCATTTCATCAGAGGGAATGACCATTTAATTTGAAAGGGGGGAAGCTTTTTTTTTTCATACAAAAAAAAACCGTTGTAACTGATTTTTTTGTTTTCGCAGCAGAGGTCAAGAAAAAATATCCTAAAGAAAGATTTTAAAAAATAATATTTTCCTAAGATTTATCATAGATATACATTTACTTATAAAAATTTGTATTATTTTCTGCCTCAACTAATTTATTTTTAAGCTGTATTTTAAACCAATAATCTTATATCATGTTAAACGTTTGTGTCATTTATAATATATGAAATATTAACAAAATTCTGTACTGTCTTACGTAATAATATTTTATGGTTTTTTTCCCGTATTTTACATTCCTCCTCAGACAAAATGTACGGAGCATATTTTGTTGCCGTATGCCTTCTGGGGATTGCTTCCTCTGCCGTTTTGCAACCGCAGGATTTATCCAGAATGAACGCATTGATGAACCCTCCTGATAAAGATGTGATGAGCAAACTTGGTAAGTAAGGTACCAATGTCAAAAGTCCGAAAGGGCAAAAACAAAACCAATTCACACAACGAAAAGTGCACGAAGAATCAGAAAACAACAAAAAACACAAAAATAACTGTATGACACTGACATCGAAACGAGAGTGAACTCATGGTTGTTCCGGATGGGCACTGCTTTATCATCCATGCCTAGGATGTCTGGACACACACCACACACGCACCCAGGATCCATGTCTAGGATGTCTGGACACGCACCACCCAGGATCCATGTCTAGGATGTCTGGACACGCACCACCCAGGACGCCTTAGTGCACTTAAGACCATAAGGGTGTGATGCTTGTGCTTTTGGTCATTATAATCATGTTTTTTAAACCTATGATGTCGAATGTTTTATTCTGTTTTCTACATTTTCCGGCATACATTCCGGCAAAAATAAATATTTTTTGCATGTAACTTTTTATCAAAACGGTAACACCTAAAAATTTTGAAAGTTTAAGATGCGATCTTTTTCAATTAATTTCAAAACTTTCTCTTTACACTGATACAAAAGAAACGGATTGATACTATATCTATTCGGATTGAAACTGCTTGTGTCAACATTAACAATTATGAGTTTTAAAATACAAATTTACTGTGAAAATTTTATGATTTATTATCATTCACCTAAATTATTGCATTTTTGCTGAGTAAATAAAAAAAAATAGTTTGATTATCTCAGATTTTTTGCAATATTTTTCAAACTTTGAAAATGGGTATCATTTCGACTTCCTATTGACTGTAAGCAAGGTTCTAAATGTGTGCACGCTTTAAACATTTTCCTTCCGATTCCTACATGTATGTCCCAATGGAAATATTTGAACTGATGATGATACAGGTGTGAAAAGTCACATAACTGTTTTAAGTGTACTGTGGCTAATTAACAAAAATATTACCTACAGATATTACATGTAGGCAATATACATGTCATTCACAATTAACATCCTGTCTATAGTCCTTCTCAGCGGGACGCGAATGTAAGATGTCTCAGGATCAATTGATATTTTCACAGGAAGATGTCTTGACTGATACATTGTACAAAGCTTCCGAATAAATGAAAAAATTCAAGAATATTTTTTTCATCTTTGATAAGTAAGATTATTAAACAAGATAATTAAAACTAAATTAATAAAGATCATCACAGTTGTTAGAAAATTAAAAACCAATAAAAATGATAATAAATATAATTATATAAATACGCATTATTATATTAAAATATTTATTTTATTACATGTAATTATAAATAATTATGTATTTAATGAAACTTAAATATATAAGAATCTCTATTTATTTTCAATTTGGATTTGCTAAGAATATATTATTTAAGACCGAAAGAGTTGGACTTGACTCCGAAGATTTTTGCACTAGTTCATGTAGTTAGTACATTTACTTGCTATATCGATGTAAATGACAAAAAAAAATTAACTTCCCATTTGCAGTGTTAAAATCACATTAAAATTTCATGCTTCTTAATTTTACAGCCAGCGTTTTGTCTGCCAAGGACACGATGGGACATTTCCCAGAAGCCAGCAGCAGTAAGTATAGAACAATTTTGTCTTCATTGTTTTTTTTGTAATAAGCGCGGTAATAAATATATATACTTAATTTGAAATTGAGAACATGTATAACCACAGGGACTTGCACCCCTCTTAAGAGACGATGCACCATATGAAAAATAAACACCGCAAATAGACTAACAAAATATTAATAGAGGGGTGCAAATCCCTACGGTATAACTACATATAGAGGGAAATGAAACGTACAATAGCTGTACAGGAGCTGACACACCCCACCTGTACATGTACCGATAAATCAACGATTAAGCAGCCTTCGATCGACAGTCTTCGTCTAAACCCGAGGTCGCTGCTTGCTTGTGCGATCGCCGTCTTGCAATCGAGTTACATGTAACTTACTTCGGTCATGAAGCTTTTTCAAAGGTACAGATATTCACTGAATCAGATACATTTTCATTATAAAGTAAACGAACATCGATAATTTGACAAAATTAGGGAGCAACTTTTTGATTTATATGTATGAAAGGAGGTGAACTTTTGCTTTTGTCATGTAAAAATGTAATTAAAAATAATCGATGTTATGGAATTTTGAACTTCGATTTTGTTTTGTTTTGTAGATACTGTCTACCCTGGAATGATGCCCCCAGGTAGGTATCCTGTTAATGTAACATTTTTTTGTAATCTAATTGCAAGAAACTCCAATGGAAAACAGTAAAATAGAAATTTAAACATAAAAAATATTTGATTTAAAAAGAATTTTTCTCTTTTCCTTTTTTGAAATCTTTGAAACTAGATTTTAACGCTATGTGTACCTTAATTTGTCGTTCACTTGTAATTGATTATCGTTTTTTTTACATGTATATGTGCTATTTTATCAGGTTACCAGTACACAAGAAGAGTCCGTATGTATATAAAAACATATTGTACCTAGGAGTACATGTATTGACTTTATGTAATGATACTCTTATAAATATGTTCCTTATGGCCCTGTCACACTATAACGTTTTAGCCAACGTGTGCCGAACGTTCGAATAATTTTCTAAAACGTTAGAACACGTTGGCAGTCGCTGTAAAAAGTTTCAAAAAATATCTCTGTGAACGACCACAGAGCGTCAGACTAACTACCTGCAACGCACGACAAACTTATTCAAAACTTATCTATAGCGTTTGTCTGGCGTACTTGACGTTTGCGTAGCGCATGTGTGACGACTGCAGAACGCATTCATAGCGTTAGTCTAACTTATAATTTTTTCTATCGGTGGGGAGACCTAATATTTCTGTTGATTTCTTTAGTATTATTTCATAATAAGCCAAATAGATCTATTATCTGGCTTAAATGTATCGCTGAATGTTTAATAAAAATATTGGTTTTCAGCGTTCTGGTAATATGAACGTATATATTATTCTAAAGTCGTTTTTAACCAATAGTGATGATTTTTGCACTCAGTCTAAAAGAATAAAATATAGTGTAGATTTCATATATTGATATATCAAAAATATACAGAGAGGAATGCATGCGCTTGTTAACAAAACTCTCAAAATCCCAAATGAGTATATACATGTAAGAAATACCGGTCTGTAGATTTTGCCTGGCATCCTTTTTATAGCACTTGACTTATCCTAAATGATCGCAGACAGCATGACGGAGATTTCCTTAATAGAGAAAAACGCGTGTGCTTATTGAATATCTAAAATACACATTATTTCAAATGAGTATTGAAGTTAGACTGTCGTTACTCGTTGTATTTGAGTATTTTTCTACCAAAAAATGTCCACTGAAAACACGACAGGTGTATTACAATTTGCAAGAATTACTTTTTATTCCAGACCATCTAAGTTATCTTTGTTATATTCAAGATTTTATTGGCTTTGTTCATTATTTTTTGTAAATATTTTTTTTTTCAGGTTTGAATTAGTATTTGAAGCTTTTGAAATTGACTTTCCCCTTGTAATTCAATCTAACTTATAAAATTCTGGGGTTAATGCGCTACTCGTTCGTAACAATGACGCTCTGTGCGCTCTGTACACGTTTTAAACACGTTGAATAGGTTTCTTGATCGTTAGACTGACGCTAGACGTGCGCTGCATTATCGCTAGACAAGTTCGTTTCCATTTAGCTTAGCGTTCGTCAAACGCATTTCAACGTGCGCGCAACGACAACATAGCGTACATCAGCGTGTGTATAACGTCCTTCTAACTTATGCCTAGCGTTCGAATAATTTATTTCTAACACGTTGGCGAACGTCGGAAATTTCAAGCATGTTGAAAAATTTGCGACGCACTCGGCGATCACCAACGCACGCTGACGTTCGCTAACGTGTTTGTAGCGTGTGCATAGCGTGTACAAAACTTACGCAACGCACACCAACGTGTTGAAAATATATTTTAAAACGTCGGCACACGTTGGCTAAAACGTTATAGTGTGACAGGGCCATTACATTTGAGCGTTTTTTATATGAACCTAAGACTTAAATTGGAAACATGAAAAAAAAAACAATATCATTATTACTTTCGTGACACTACCTATAAGAACAGAACAATATATTAACTTAAAGTTTGCTTTTTATATTTTAGCTTTGCTACATTTATATTCATGACTTGAAATGATGATTTTTATCTATATGGGAGCGACCATTTGATTTTTATGGGGGGGGGGGGGGCTATGGTGAAATTTGAAATAAAAAGGTAGGATGGCAAAAATCCAGAAATAAAAAGGCAGGACAGTGCTTTGAGTAAAAAAAAAGGCAGGATAGTATTTTTGGCTAAAAAATTTATAGTTGCTTTGACAAAAAAAATTGCTCGCCCAAAAAAAAATCCAGGCTCGACTTTTCCCAAAAATAAAAAGGCAGGACGAAGAAAATATCCATAGCCCCCCCCTAAAAATCAAATGGTTGCTCCGTAATTAAAAACAAATAATTAATGAACCTATCTAACGAACATCGGATTTATTTGTATATTTCTCTTTTTTTAATTGCATCATGCTGACTGAATATTCAAAAGGCGCAATCTGCCGTATAAACTTGCAAGTGATTATATACACCCAGAAAAAAGTTAAGCACCCCCGTGATTGTTTAAATTCATACATTTTCAAAACATTTTTTAACCATTATTTCATTGTTAGCCTTTGTAAATTTGTATTGCAAAAATATGCACTGTTAAGCGCAATTAAGCCTGTTTGTAACAAAGAAAAAGACATTTTTTATTTACATAACATGACATGGCAAAAGATGGCTTTTGTACATCAAAATCGTCTTCGAAAAGTATGGTCGCCTGAAGCTCAATCTTTTAAGTAAATTGTCAAATCGCACTTGAAAATGTAAATCATAATCTAAAGATTGATACTGTATCGTCAAAGAGTCAATTTAGAATATGTCCATCTTTAGCAAAAATGACTGCTGGAATCCTTGGTTTCAAACTACCAGTTTGAAGGCTAATATCCTGAAGAGTTGTCTCCCGTTTTTCAAGGCAAGAATGTGCTTTTAACCGAAAGCTCACACCCTTAAAGTCATATATTGAAAAACAAAGACTGACCAAATCATGAAAATTGAAAATTAATTCAAATCATCGAAAAGCACAAAAAGTCGAGGGGTGCTTAACTTTTTTCCAGGTGTATATCAAACGGCATCGCATAATATCAAGCTGTGCTTATTTTTGGCTGTTTTATATAGCTTTGCTTTTGAACATGAACGCATAATTGTAGCAAATAAGCCCGCGTCGAGCACATGTTCATGAAATACATGTATATTAAATTTTGCTGTTGATAATGGAAAGAAATTAAACTGTTACAGTATAGATTCAAACAGCTTGCTCGTGTTGTTATTCAAGGGGGACCCACATTTGGGCTAAAAGAAATTTACCTTTATTTACCTGTTCAGGTAAACATCTAATTAGCCCAAACGTCGAGTGCTATTAGCCCAAATGAAAATCTGTATTTCTGATTTTTTAGCCCAAATGTAATGCGCCCCCATTAAACGACTCAAACATAACATTTAACAACAAAATTTATTCAAAAGCGTTTAGATTAGATTTAGATAGCTGCATGAAGGAACCCCATAAGACCAAAACACAGCCTTAAAACATTGCTTATCCCATACATTGCTTGCACTAACCAGTCATTTATTTTCAAACTTTTAGGTGCAAGAATTCCTAATGTAATTCATTATCCTGCTCCTAGTAAGTTCTTTTAGCCTTCTAAGGCATTTTGTTAACCATATTTTCATGTAATATTAAGGAGAAATTTCCTTTGTGGACTGATTTAATGTTGGTAATTTACAAACGTTTGGTGTGTCTTACACAAATATTCAATATCTACTATATCTTTGATAGTGCATGTCGAATATCCGGACAACTGTCTCAAGTTGGAGGAAAATTGAGTTACTCAATTTAATTTTATTCTAAGAATACTGTTTTCTTCTGAAAATATAAAATTTTAAGTTTCTGTGCCTTATTCTTCTTTTAGGGTACTTTTTTTCCGACGTAGATCTACTTTTTATGTAGAAAGCTTTGAACCTTAATTTTGTAAGTTTCAAATAATCAGTTAATGTAACTGCGCCTCATTACCAAAATTAAAGCCATTATAAAAGTAGAAAAAAATAAAATGCTTTACATATATATATATTTTTTTATATTTAATGCACGCATGAAAAAGCTTTGCTTATAAAATATTTCAGGTTATCAGTACACAAGAAGAGTCCGTATGTATTGCAGTTACATGTATTCAAAGTTCAAACGATGTATATCAGTATTAAATAAAAACGTGATGTTTGAACTTAAAAGGGAAAAAATCTTATCTTTCTTTTGAAATAAGTTATGAGGGTAATCACAAGCCTGGTAGTCAGACTTGTCTGACACGAATTACCATAAAATTTCTAATATATTGTCGCTGAAATTTCCGATTGTTAAATTCAAAATGGATGAAAACACCAGGTTTCTTTCCTTGTAATGCACATGGTCGATATCCTCGGTGCTGGATTTGGCTTCCTTGTTCGAACGTTTTGGTTTTGAGTACTTTTCGTTTTCAACTGTTTTGGAACTTGATCTTCCAATGTTTTGGTTTAAATGCTACTGATGAGAGGTTACTCCTTGAAATATCGATATATAGCATATCCAAATTAACTGTTTATACCCGCGTTTTGGTATTTGTAATTTTGAAACCACTGGGCGATAACCGCTGCTGGTGGACCAGAGGTCCCCGAGGGTAATCACAAGCCTGGTAGTCAGACTTGTCTGACACGAATTACCATAAAATTTCTAATATATTGTCGCTGAAATTTCCGATTGTTAAATTCAAAATGGATGAAAACACCAGGTTTCTTTCCTTGTAATGCACATGGTCGATATCCTCGGTGCTGGATTTGGCTTCCTTGTTCGAACGTTTTGGTTTTGAGTACTTTTCGTTTTCAACTGTTTTGGAACTTGATCTTCCAATGTTTTGGTTTAAATGCTACTGATGAGAGGTTACTCCTTGAAATATCGATATATAGCATATCCAAATTAACTGTTTATACCCGCGTTTTGGTATTTGTAATTTTGAAACCACTGGGCGATAACCGCTGCTGGTGGACCAGAGGTCCCCGAGGGTAATCACAAGCCTGGTAGTCAGACTTGTCTGACACGAATTACCATAAAATTTCTAATATATTGTCGCTGAAATTTCCGATTGTTAAATTCAAAATGGATGAAAACACCAGGTTTCTTTCCTTGTAATGCACATGGTCGATATCCTCGGTGCTGGATTTGGCTTCCTTGTTCGAACGTTTTGGTTTTGAGTACTTTTCGTTTTTAACTGTTTTGGAACTTGATCTTCCAATGTTTTGGTTTAAATGCTACTGATGAGAGGTTACTCCTTGAAATATCGATATATAGCATATCCAAATTAACTGTTTATACCCGCGTTTTGGTATTTGTAATTATGCCAAAATTTTTAACTCTCGGGTGTTTCATTCCACAAAACATATACCCCCGTTAAAGGCATCCTTTTAGCTAGTCGCTCACTCGAACTGCTGCCTACATATAAAGTTTTGTTTTTTTGAAAAGTGTCAAGCTTACAGACAGTATATATGGGCCTTATATTTGCTTTGCTTTATACATTTAGCTTTATGCGAGCAAACAGGTGCTTAAACATATTGTAAAAAAAACAATATTACAATTGTTGCTTTCATCATTTATAAGCTACGTGTACAATCACAGATTTTCTACATTGCACTAGTTAAGAACCTCAAATGTGACAGTAATGACAGTGTTGTGTTTTATCTTTATTTGTAGGTACTAGCGTCCCAAACTACGTTCAGTATCCTAGTCAACCAAGTAAGTTTACTTTACTGGCCTCGATGAAGGCTGCTTGCTGTTTTCCGTTGTGGTTTTTGTCTCGGCTGCGAAGCAGAGCGGGACATAGGTGTTACTTTACCGGCGGCGACGGCGGCGTTAACTTTATGAAAAGTTTTATGAGCACCTCCATATCTCAAGAACTATAGGTCCTGGGTTGATGAAACTTGGTATGCATATGCCCCAGTAGTAGCTTAGCACAGTTGCGTCCTCATCTTTTGACCTTGACCTTGATTTTCCGTTGAGTGACTTTGACAGTTTTCAATACATATAATAGCAATGGAAAAGTTTTGCGAGCACCTCCATATCTGAAGAACTTTAGGTCCTAGGTTGATGAAACTTGGTATGCATATGCCCCAGTAGTAGCTTAGCACCGTTGCATCCCCATCTTTTGACCTTGACCTTGATTTTTTGGTTGAGTGACTTTGACAATTTACAATACATATAATAGCAATGGAAAAGTTTTGCGAGCACCTCCATATCTCAAGAACTATAGGTCCTAGGTTGATGAAACTTGGTATGCATATGCCCCAGTAGTAGCTTAGCACAGTTACTTCCTCATCTTTTGACCTTGACCTTGATTTTTTGGTTGAGTGACTTTGACAATTTACAATACATATAATAGCAATGGAAAAGTTTTGCGAGCACCTCCATATCTCAAGAACTATAGGTCCTAGGTTGATGAAACTTGGTATGCATATGCCCCAGTAGTAGCTTAGCACAGTTACTTCCTCATCTTTTGACCTTGACCTTGATTTTTTGGTTGAGTGACTTTGATTATTTTTTTATTGCATATATTTGCAATGTTTAAGTTCTATAAACATCTTTTGATCTCAGAAACTGAAAATCCATGTAAATTCAAAATATAGCGGAAGTAAGAAAGAATAATTGTTTCTGATGGCGCCGACAGGCGAGACATACTTTAGTGTTAACTCTTGTTCTATATTATTGCTTGTTTTGTGAGCTGTGTCGCGTGCGCTCATTCCACATCTCAATATTTTCTATTTAATTTGAAACAAAGAAATAACAAAAAAGGGAGAAACAGGAGCCAAAAAAATTAAGAGAGGTTATTGGAATGATTGGTAAATTAATTGATATTATATTATTTTCGAATGTATCTTTAAGACCTAAATTAATGACGGTAATGACAATTAGAGCCCTTAAAACAAAAGTACAAGATATCCTCAATATACACACAATACAACTAATCAACTGGGGGCAGCAAAAGAAATATACTTTCCATTGATCTGAATGGTTTTTTTTAACAAATTTGGTGGTCTTGGTGGCTGAGCGGTCTAACATTTATAAGGCGCTGGTTTAAATACGGTTACAACAATATTGGTCACTATAGTCAATTACCTTTCCTTCCCCACTTGTATGTAGTAAGGTTTGTCAGTTATCTGCCCAAGGTCGGCGGTTTTCTTTGGGTACATTTAATTTTGTACTCCGGTTTCCTCTTCCATTAAAACTCGGTGCCATATATGGCCCAGGTGCTACGGTAAGGGCAGTAAACACCAACATACAACACACATACAAGTTTGGTTGTTGAATTTATTTATTGTTTTTTCCTATATTTTGAATGTTTGATTTATTTTAATTGGCGCAACTTCATTACAAATTTGAAACCCCGAATATTCATAGGAGGAAGCCTTGTTTTTTTTTTGTTTCTTGGGCGTATGAGATTGATCATCCCATTTCGGTAGTTTTTGTAGTAACCTCTAATTTTAGATAGCACGTACCTGTCGGAATGATACCTTGGATTTCAACCGCTATTCGTCAAATAATTCCAAAGGAAAAAAAATAATTTAAAATGTCACAATTGAATTTCCTATTTCCATTTCAGCTTACTACAGACGTAGAACAACCTACAACAATAACAACGGATTTCCTTGGATGTGGTACTACCTCAGCGACAACATGTAAAAGGCAAACTATAAGATGACAGAAATTAAATGGACCCACAAAACTGACTTTTACTTTTACTTAAAATGTAATTTATTTAATAAATGAATAGTTCCACATAATAGTTTTTCAGTCAATTATGGGGGTTTTGTTTTTTTAAATTGGCACAAAAGAAAATGGCAAAATTTTGTTAAATAGGAAGTATGCGAGCAATACGACATGAAATCGAATCCTAGCATACAAACCAACGAAGATCCTAAGGAGTCGAATGTATAGTTTTTTAACGTGTTTTATATTTTACGCGTACAAAATTAAAAAGATTTTTCTACATCGAAAAAAATAGCTATTGACACTTTCTAGGAAAAAATAAAGTACAGGCATCTAGAATGTGCTCACATTGATAAAAATATATAAGCAAAAGTTCAAACTTAAAGATCGCAATGATTCATATTTATCAGTTCTAAATTGTATCAGTTTCAGTCAGCTTGTTCTTTTAAAGTCACGTATGAAATAAAATGTGAAGAAAGATCGGCAAATACCGTATTAATCGTCGCAGTCTAGCTTAGCAGAACAAAGAGGCACCAATGGAACGGGACATTCGAGTGTCAAAGTCCAAATGTGCAATGGCAAATCCAGTAAACACGAACATGAACAGCGCGAAGATCCAAAAAAACACAAAAAACATACGGGAACTCAAGCCGCAAAGATTGAACTCAGGTGCTCCAGAACAGCAGCTTGGTACTCTTCAAACACATGATTAGAATTCTTATCATATCATATCGTAAATCAAAAGTTTCCGCTTATAAAATATGGTACATTTCCGGTGTACATGATACATTGTGCTACTGGTATTACATTTTCACTTTGCGCAGTTTTTATATAAAAGCCCCCATAAGACCGACAAGTTCAGTTCTAGTGTCTTTTCTGAAACATTTCATCTTTATTGTCCAATGAAAGCTGTGTTGTTTCATGAAAGCTGGAACTAGCATCTTGAAGGATTTAAAATTCAGTTATGGATGTTTTTAAAGTTTCACCAACTTCAGAGAAATGTTTGTATGTCGGAACCTTGTCAAATGTGTCTAATTAATAAGTTTCAGTGACTGCAATGAGTCTGTGTTAACTGTTTGTACATTAGTTTCCTTTACTGGAATTGAAATACACTAAAATGACCGTTGGCATCTTGACGTTTATATCATTGCTACCCTTTCAGAGCACATGTGTTCACTCTAGTTTCGACACCTTTAAATACCGTATCTTGTTTCAAGCTCTCTTTCATATTTTTGGGCTTGGATTAATAGTGAAAGCGTCCCAACTTTCAGCTTATTATTCCGGATGGGGAAGACTTGTTTCTTGACTTAATTGTTTCTACACTTCTTCATTTCCAGAGTTTCGTGGTTTGTTTCCATTTTTTCGTGAATGCCAGGGTTGTCAGGCTATAATGCGGAAAACCTGACCGAAGGCACAGTGGGCCAACGTGAGTAAAGAGTTTCACGCCACATGCACGTAAAACATTGTGGACCGGCTAGTAGTGCACTTACTATCTTTTAACTTTACTGTGGTCTTCAAAATTTACCCGTTTGTTTATTTTCCATCCCACTCTATTCCCACCCTTCAGTGTGTTGGCTCAACTAAAAATCTGGCTATATACCAACTATCGGTAAGGTTTTCTTCTGTGTGTGGCGAAATTTCAGGTAATGGTTCTTTACTGTCAGTCGCCATAGGCAAGGGTTCCATATTGTGCGAAATATTTTCTGGTTTATGGTGTATGGTCGTACAATGGCCCTTTTCGCATAAAATACATGTTGTTTATTGGTCTTTGTTATGAGTGCCGAGTGTGGGTGGGTCTACATAATTCAAATTGTTGTTTCTATATGTTCTTGTCCTGATAATGACTGAAGTACTGGACAATCAACAAATCAGACTCCTTTAACATGACTTATTATGAAAACATCGTCACACAAAAGGATTTAACCCAGTGATGCCTTGAAAACCTGAATCGGGTGAGGAATTTGATTTCCCCATGCATGCTACATGTAATATGAGTCGTCCATTAATTAACTTGTATTCATGGACCGACCAACGAAGGTAATATGATTAAGGCCCTGCCATTTTTGCGAGCATCGAAAATCTATATACCCTTTAAAAATAAATCCATGTGCTGGACCGGCTAAGTGTAACGTAAAGAGGGAACTTTTAAAAAAGGAATTAGGTAGTAGCAACGTCAGACCCCAACCAACCCAAATCATATGCACTTGAGAAAGTTGTAGTTAAAATATCTGAGATCAATAACTACTTATTAAAAATTCAATTATTTGTGCAAATAATAAACCCTGTAACATTCTGGGACGACATTAAGCGGGGACGAAATTATCCCTTTATGGATTACGTGATGTCATTTCCTTGTCAGAGTATTTCGCGCTTCTTCAGAAGACCAAAACAACAATGAACATTCAGATTCTGTCAGGATTTGTGAGATTTTCTGAGTATCAGTGTTTTATTTGAAGCATTGGTAACAGAAGGTACATTAAGAAACCTGGCGGAAAAAACGGTAAAGTAAAAATATCATGCTGGATTGAGGAAAGTGAGTGAAACCCCACAGGATGTGACTCTTCTTTCATTTTCAGGTAAGAACCTTTTATTTATTAGTATGAGTGTTTTATTCAGTAAATTTATGTATTTCTTTATCTTACTTAGAATTTAACAAAGCTTGGTCAGTATCATGCATTTGGTATGACTAGTCAATGGGACGTTGCCAAAAGCTAGCTCGGTAATTTTCGGAAATAAATCGTTTTTCAGCGGAAAAGACCGAATGGTGTTTAAATAAAAATCTGTGTGTAAAAATAAACAAGTGGTTGAATGAGAGTTTTATCACTGTTTTTGAATTTCTTTTTTTTTTATTTTTGCATAACAGATTGATATGTTGTATTTTTATAAGCCCAGAGGGTTGATTGTTTTACTTGCTCCGTGCCTATTATTTTTTTCACTCCGTAAAAGTAGACCTGTTCCGGTTTTATCGTCAGTATATTTCAAAACATGCACAATGCCGTAGGGCTCGCATCTGCGATGCTCGCAAATAACACAAGTACCGAAATGAATTGATCAATCTGAAATATTCAAAAAGAAATGACAAAGCCAACAAGCCGGAGACAAAAAAGAAAATTGACGATCGTAATGGTCCTGACTTGGTGTATATGGTATAGCCATTTCATAAGAAAATGTCAGGTTAAACCAGATTGTATGGCACTTAACTGCCAAATAACGTATTGAAATTAATGGTCCTCAAAATACAACACAGCTACATGTATGAGACAAAATGAAGATAGTGAGATCAACATCTCAATATAATGCCAAAAACTAATAAGCATTTAAACTTTAGCAAAGTAAGACGGGGAATAATAAATCACTGGTTAACTGACCAGGCATACAGGATGACACAAATTGGACGATTAAAAAAACACAAAATCGGTCAGTCTACTTTACATTAAAAATATTCTGAAGTATAAATAGATACTGTAAATTGTCGACCAGTTGATACGACATCGATGGTCAGACTACACTTCAACCCTTAAACTTTAAGAACCCTTTCGAGAGTGTAAAAAAAACCTTTATATTCCCACTGCACGTCCATTGACGTCTTGCAGCGTGTAGTTTTTATTTTCTACTTGTTGTATTTTTAAAGACAAATAACCATGAATTTAGATTATCTACTGCAAAAGTATAGAAAAAATCCTTTCACCGGATGCCTCCATCTAAATCCGCACCTGAAAATGTTATCATTGATATTGGTTACATCATACAACCACCTAAGTAATATTTCATGTAAACAAATGATCTACATCAAAATTAGGCCACAAAGCATCACAGAATGCTTCGTATGATATATTTAGCTAAATAGAACAAGTGGTTAATCATTTTTTGCAGACATCTTTAAAATGTTGCGGCCATCTTTAATACGAAGAATTTAAGTGGCTCATGGTTTTATTCCGTAAGGAACATCATAGAGAAGCGTCATGCAAAATTGTTGCTCATATCATAAAATGAACGTTATTGGTGAAATTCGGTTTTACTAAAGACATAATCAACTTTTTTTTAAAAATGGTTTAATTGTCTTTGCACTTGTAACCAAATCCATTTTTATATATGCTTATTTGTGAATTATCTCAAGGCATGAGAAGTTTAATAAATTTAAATCAAGTTTAACCTTGCGACATGTAGATGTGACTGGCTTATACCATATGATTCCTAATTTGTTCAATTGTTTACACAGGGTTAAGTTGATCCTCGGTTACTCCCTTCACTCAAGAAATTTTACGGAAGACATCATGCGCTCATAGAAAAATGTGGTTTTCAATCTCTCAGATGAGTGTCGATGTTGGTTTGTCATATGTTTTAGTTTTGTCTCCCTTTACCGGATTTGATAAACCGAATTGACGGTTGGCAACACGAAGGGTTCTTGCTATAGAAAGCAGGAATCGCTTACTCTTCCGGAGCACCTGAGTTCGCATTGTTGATTGCTACTCAGTCGTTTTTGTAATTCTGTTTTTTATGTTGTCTATTTTTCCTCCTGTTATCGTTTGTGTTAACTGGTTTTATCTCTCTCCTTTCGGACTTTCGACATTCGGATGTCCAATTGGTATCTTTGGTTCTTGTTCAAGCTTATCTTTAAACATGTATTTGTCGTCCTTATGTCGATTGCTTATCCATAAGGAGTCGTTTGTTGATAACTTGGATTGGGTTTTAAAAAATGTAATGTTTAGGACTGGGTACATTGGTAAGACGACCAGTAGAAACCACTGAAGGCTCGCTTGCTCTTTTCCATTGTTAAATGAAAAGTGACGCTGACTCGTGCAGGTTGTGTCGCATACACTTATTCCATTTTTCATGACTATCTTTCTTTCTATTTAGATACAAATACTAAAATTCAAATCCAAAACTTAACGTCCATCATTTATTTGAGCAAGAAAAGCCTAACATATAAACAACATTGAAATCACTGAATACATGTAATAACCATAATAACTTTAAATATGAGGTTGTTCCCCTTCTTCCGCTATTTGTTCATCTTAGTTAGACGCGATTGCTACCAGTCCATATCGATTGGTTCACCATCCGTTAGCAGTATTGGTATGAGAATAGGTGTAAAGTCATGGAAGGGATTGGAATACATTGCCTTCATCAAGTCCATATAGGCAGCTGTAATACAGAATGAAGAGCAGGTTTAAAACTAGAATGGCGGTCTTCCATGGAAGACGTATGTCGCCTGCGTCTTAAAATATCCCGTAAACAGGAAGTAGATGAGTTACGGGCATAAAATCGCTATACATTTTATTTTGTTATGAATAATTGTACTGCCTCTCACGGGGCTCCATGATTGGATCTGAATAAAATATCTCTATGTCTATATGTCTATAGTACCATAGGAGAAAGCTACATACCAAATATCAAGAGGTTGTGACTTTTAGTTTTCCGGAAAGCTGCGACGGAAATTTTTGTGACGCAGGACACAGGACACAAGACGACGGATAGTGCCAAAGTGACCCCTATATGTCGCTTCTGCAACACGTTGCAGGGGACATAATAATTGAGAAACATTATCATGAAAACAAAATAGAAATTAGAGATGTTTTGGTGCTGTACAAGAACACGAACAAGAACAGCACGAAGAAATACAGAACACTAAATTAACCGAACGGAAATCAACAACGCAAACTCAAGTCGTAACATGAGTGAACTCAGGTGTTCCGGAAGATTAAGCGGTTCCTGTCTGCTATAGCACATCCGTCGTATGCTAATTTCCAATTCAGTGTGTCAAATCCGGTAGAGGAAAACAAAACAAATTTCTACGACAAACCAAAATCTTTACTCATTTGAGAGATAGAAATCCCATATTTTTATATATATAACGTGAAATTTCTTGAGTGAAGACAACAACCGATGAGCAACATAACCCTGTGTCAGCAATTTCTGTGTCAAACGTGACGCTGTGCAAAGGAAATCGATGTTATTCTAGCAAGCTCTTGAGTAACGAAACAACTCTGATACGAAGACTCCATACGCAGGAGCGGAATGTTGCTACACAAAAACTGTAGCTACTCCAACAAAACATTTCATGAAGAGATTTGTTATTTTGTGGGTATTTCACTTTTTAAATTAATGGTGACCCTAACGTAGATGAAATGAGAAGTGGTATCCCTCGTATTTATCTGTGCAATTTCTGTCAAAATACCAAGTTTCAAATTTTTTGATGAATGCACGATGATGCACGCCAAATTTAAATTTGGTGTGTTTTGCTATTTTCTCTACTTTTTGAAGAATTTTTGTGAAATTTTATTACTTACAACGGCCAAAGCGCCGTAACTCTTGGCCATTTAATTTCGGGATACAGTTTAAATCCATTATGAGGAAAGGGAGAAAAAATTCGACTGACCGGAAATGAACAAAATGAACAGGAAGTCAAAATTTTCATTTTTTTAACAAATCTGTACTCCGGGCAATTTTAAAGTTTTCAAAATAAAAATTATATTTTCCTGTTTCTGAAGCAGATACCTATCGTTTCAAGTTGCTTCCATGAATGAATTCGACATTTAGAATTTTAAGTTGGAGTAGCTACTGAAAAAGGGAAAGTTGACGATTGGAAAGTTGAAGTCATCACTTTTGTCATAGAGCTTTGTTGAAAGTCTTCCTTGAGAGTCAATTTCGAGATGTAGATCTAAATATGAAGCAGACTTCCTAGAATCCGTTGTGTCTTTTATCTCAAGTTCCTGTGGATATCTGAGATGAAGAAAGTAACCAAATCGGGAATTGTTTAGTGAAAGGACATCATCAATATAACGGAACGTGAGGTTAAAAGAGAGAGCTAGTCTACGATCTTTTTTGTCTAGAAGAGATTGTAAGAAATCTGCTTCATATGGGTGTAGAAACAAATCAGCAAGCAAAGGTGCACAATTGGTGCATATTGGAATCCCTATTGTTTGCTGAAAAACTCGTCCACCAAACTGAACAAATATGTTGTCGATTTAGCATGTCGACTATTTGGTCTTCTGTATATTTGTTCTTTTTCTTAGACTCATTGATGACAAAGTAAGTCTTACTGTAATCGACTACCAAATATTTGTACCTAGGTTTTTTCCATTCTTTTTGAAAAAGCTGCGTTTTATCAGCTGTGCCATTCATGATTTGAGTTGTTCATGAGGAATGGAAGTGTAAAGAGTGGAGAAATCGAAAGTTTTGAGGCTGTTGAAGATTATGCAACTATTTTGTTCATTTTTTTTTTAAGTGAAAGGTAATTAGGCAAACGAAAACTTAATAGTTAAAGTTTTAATTCTGCAATTTGAGTGAGTGTATGAGTTGTTTTACGCGTTGACTGTTTATATGAAACATGAAAAGAGAGATAAAATGAACATGAAATGATGTTGAGAAAGATGGGCGTTGGGCTGGACATAATGAACTAGTAATGACCACTGGAACATTAAGCCTACTAGAAGATCTACAAAGAGATCTTTTACGTGAATGTAGCTTGGCACTCTGCACACACGTTGGTCCACTATGGTCAGCGGCCAGGTTTTTCGTATTATAGACCAAACAATCCACGCGGACGAAGGCCGCCCTTTTTAGCCACAAATAGGGTAAACACCTTCATATATTGTTTGGCATTTCCAATCTTAAGGTAGAGCGCCTCTGTTGAACCTTCAATAGACGAAACGCGCGCCAGGCGTAGCTAAATTTATTGTCTATATAACTTTGTTGTATTTTTTTAAATTTTTCAACAGGAAAATATCAGTTCCAACGAAATTTATAGTTTTGTATGGTTTTCTCTGAGCAAACTAATTCAAAATGAATCAAGTGCAATTTGTGCATATATGTGTACCTTTGGGAGACAATCTCTTCATAAGAGCAGGCATTGCGTAGCTGTGCGGTCGTTCCATATGTCTTGCTTGTGATATAGCCAGGAAGATACAAAAGAAGAATATCAAGATCATCTGGAAAGGAAACACTATTTTTAATTCACAGTATGAAGAGTTAAACTTAAACTAAATGATCAAAAGTTGCTGGCAAATGTAAATAAGGAAGAAAACCCTGTTTGCTTGAAATCTTTGAAAGTTGAAAGTTAAAGGCAGTGTTTCCAGTATATACGAACAAGACAGGCTCACGTGTTGAAAAGCTTTGAACATGAGCAATTAAAGTAATGAAATATTGTTATACTTTTATAAATCAAATCTATATTGATTTGTTGACGCAAACTTTTGCTTTTTAAATTTCTCAAAACTGTACCACGTATGTTTTCCCAACGAAAAGCTGAAACTTTCTTTACTAGTAAAAGCGTCTGGTTTGCAATGATAAACAAAACAAACATCACAGACACTCGACCCGAAGTTTTTGATTCAAAAGTAAACTTTTGTTATGGAAAGCATGATTGAAATTCCAAATAAGATACAAAATAAAACATCTATTAAAAATGAACTGACTTTGGAATTATTGTGTTGTATTTTTTCTGGATACAATTTATAAAATTACTAACCTTACACATCAAATCTGTGTTTATTTCCTCAATTTAACACATAAATTGTTTTACCTCACAAATACAAGTATTTTTAAAAATAAATTTGTTGTTCAGCATCCCGTCATGGAGTCTCTAGTCTAAACAAGATATTAATTTGTACCTAATGGCGAAGTCTAGAACAAGATTGATTCAGAGAAGGTCAAAGATATCGCCATCATCTTACGAAATGTTTGTTTTTTGTTGTAGAAAGGGATATACAAAATATAAAGTTAATAATGCGAGGAAAACAGTTATTTGCTAGGGTTCAACCATTTGACATGTTTGATTTTATTACATGTAAAAGGTGGGCTATGGGTTATTGTCCTGTCTTTTCCAATGTTGTTTCTCTCCTGACAATTTTCATTTTTAATGTATATAAAATAACTTTGTTCTGGAGTTTTTTTTTCAGTGAAATTTTATTTTTATTCATATTATTTCTTATGGAATTACTACAGTTCTGTCGGTCATGTAGTTGCATAGTTCCTACATATCAACACAGCGGGTGTTCTTGAAGCAAGTATTTAACACGTACATGACAGCTTTCATTTTTTTTTTACATCAACGTTACTGGTCGCCCTCTAAGTTGAAAAAAAAAGAATAGGATGAGCATAAATCAATAAAAAAGAATAATCCAGCTGTTGATACTTGCACATGAACATGTATCAATTATTTGTTGTTGTTTTTTTTTTCATTTCTTGAAATTTTTTATTTATAAAGATCAAAGAAAACTTAAAGCATACATTTTGATAACAACCGTTTCTTTAATAATAACACTGATGTTGAGAAAGCTATTCGTTTACTATATGTAACGAATATTTAAAAGCCATAAGCGAAGTTAAACTACCAATGAAATAATAAAGTGAGTTAGTTAGTTAGCTGTTGTTTTACTCACAAGCTTGCGAGATTTTGGCTATATTCGTGAGATGAACATGAAAGGGGTGATACAATGAACATGAAATAATGATGAAGTTGATGAAAGGGGCACACTGCATTAATAGGCCATTCTGGAAGAGGAGCTTTGACTGTACATGTAACCGGAAAAGGAGTGATGGATGGGAACGGGGTATTTAGCCTCCTGCATGGGGATCCTACGGTTCCTACTATAACCGAGACCAGCTGCAGGGTTCTTTAACGTACGAGGAACATGACATTTTTTTTTAATACGGTACACCATCATGTTTGCGTTGAGATTTTCAGCTTTATAGTTTGACGACCCCGGCATTTGTTATGACAGGGCTGCACCATTAAACCACGTGGGGCCCACATCCCAGTTGCTTTGTTAGCAAAGCGGCCTGACCCGATATTAGTTTTTGAGCGCTCTTGAATGAACTTTTAGCAACAAGCTCAGCTCTGCTCCGGGCCAACATATGTATTCGTCACCCGGAGCCCGCACGAGTGGAAATAAATAAGAAAAGGTTTCAACATTATCCGTAGAAATGCAGGAGTTGAAGACCCTATTTGCTATGATGTTGCTCTGGATGTTACCAATTTCAAACAACCATATCTTTATGCATGTATTTTTGTCCGAAAAATATTCCGACAATGCTTTTTTTCAAAATTAATCATATCAGAGGTTCCTTTCAATATATGCACATGTTTTAGTTGCTGTAACACCGCCACAGGGAAGTGAATTGCATCTAGAACGACAGAGGTTTTAGCTGGTTTATTTACTAGAATGTAAATTTTTCGTTGCTACTAATCTCATATGTGTCAAACCTCTTCATGGCATTTGGAGTTGATATTTTTACGAAATAAAATTTTATCTGAGTAGAATTGAGATTCCTTGTTAACACCCCAAAGTTTTGTCGAAATTCTTGAAGTTGAAATAAAAAATCTAATATATACTTGGCACGAAAAGATACGCTACCAAAATTTAAGGTTTACTTTTTTAAAATGCTACTTACATGTTGTAACACGATCTTAAATGAAAACTTTTTTATTATTTAAAGTTACACAAATCTAACAGTTTAAAAGTGAAAAAAAAATCGTTTAACCTTTAGGGCGATAAGAGAACAATATACTTATAATGTTTGCATCGCATAAGTGTCATGTTGCAAAAACACTTTACTGGCGCTTCGATTGCTTGCTTTTTTTTTAAATCTAATTCATAAATGGTGTTAGTTCAGCATTAATTTTGCAAAGAATAAACCAGTTTCAAGCAAGAATATGAATTTAAGTGGCGGTTTTGACCTTTTGACGTTTTTCATCGTCGACGTGTATGGGAGTGATTTGCAGTAGTAAATGTTCGTCGAAAGTGATTCATCACATTTTGTTTTATCAGGTTTGATTAAAAAAACTAAGATTTAATGCAAATGCCAAGAAGCCTGTACAATGTGATGTCCCCAACTGCTCTATTTTGAAGTCGACGTTGTATTCAGTTTTCAGATTTTGCGGTTCCAGTTTTGATCACCTTTTGTTTGTCTTGTGAAAAAATGACACATTTCATAATCAAGGTTAAAGTTCTTACTTTTTGCATGAGAATTTTCACTGTTATTGTTTTGGGAAAAACATCTAAATTGCCGTTTATTGACGGCATAAAAAATGCTTTTCACTTCAATTGAAGAATAAATTATATATATATATATTCTTTCCATTCATATAACAAATTGCAGTATTAAACGTTTCTTTATCCAAAAAATTGAATGTCTAGAGTTACTGCGCTTTGACCGGAGTTGAATATAAAAAAAAGAAAAGTATTAAAAATTGTCGTGCACAACCGTAGTCTACATTTTTTTTTCAAAATCCGCATTGAAACTTGGCATTTTGAATTAAAAAAAAAAAGAAATTTTAAGACCGATTTCAACTACTATAAATCAACATTTTATTTGGCATTAAACAAATAACATTTTTACACTTTTATCAATATAATTAACGAATCTTTTATTGGGGAACTTTGTGACCGAATTTCATTCGTTAGAAAATAAGTGCTAGTCCAAAAAAAGTTACATAATACAAAAACAAAACAAATTACATTTTCTAGAAAAAACAATTTTACATGGCCATTTGAAAATCCATTTCGAAAGGCGAAATAATATAAAATTGTACAAATTATGCCCGAGGCAAAAAATTTGACAGAAACAACAATGTTTTATAGTAAAAATCGTCATGTTCCTATTATACTTCACATGGCGTCGGTGGTGTAACGGTTAGCATGGTTGCCTTCCAAGCAATCGATCCGGGTTCGACTCCCGGCCGACGCACTTTTTTTTAACAATTCAAATGAAGTTCATATTTGTTTTTCAGTTGTACATTTTAAATGCAAGAAATGGTTCCTAAAAAACTGAATTTAAGGTAATATTGATTACCATCTTAGATTTTGTTTTTACAAATTAACCTCATGTTCCATACTTTCATAGTGCTATCGAAATTTTCCAGAAGATAAAACTCGCTAGAAAAGCCAAAAATCTATCGAACGGACATTATTTACTTGATAAGTCTTGTTTACACTGAACATATTAATTGTTCTGTAGTGTTATGAGTTTCAGTTCAATTTCAGAAGTTTATCTTCAAGCCGATCCAATAGTATCCAGTGATTTACATGTTGTAACTCTTGATTTTACTTGATTCACTGCAAGAAGAATATACTGAATTTATACTTTTTTTTTAAATACTTGATACTTGAGAGTCAGTTGTCAATAGAAAATAATGAGATGTGGAATAAGTGTACGCGACACAGCCCACAATCAAGCGGCAATTCAGAAAAAAAACCACAATGGACAACCGCCAGCAGCCTTCAACGAGGCCAGAAGGCGCTGCTCGCGGTTCTACAATTGGCCTATTGTCTATATAAAATGCATATAGTTCAAATCCAGCCCTTAAACAGTCACAGATAGACCTCTTCTTAAACAAGGAACAGAAAACATCAAAACACAAGTACAAACGCAAGCTTTCTCAAAGATTCCTGACTTTGGACAGGCACATATAATATATAAACTAGTTTTTAAAAGAAGGTTTTGTCCGTTCCGGTAATGAAATGCTCTACTAGTGACTGCAGACGCCAAGTACACTAAATCATTATGAACGCAAACTCACATCGGATCGACAAGGGATTCGATTTCGAGGAAGAAAAGCAAAGCCTAAATTTTGTCAACGATTAATAATTAAGTGCAAGTAAAAACACCAAATTTATCCCTAGTTCTTCGGAAAAGCTCGAAGAAAAGTTTTGAAGTGGCGAGAGATTTTTTTTTATGAAAAGGGATTTTTTAGGCGAACAGATTTGGTCCAGGCGAGCATTTTTTTTTCAGATTAAAAAAAAAAATATGAGTTGGAAAAATTTACCAAGCGAGCGATTATTATTATTTTATTTTTATTTAAAGAAAAGTAAAATACGAATTAACGGATATTTCCAAGAAAAAAAATTATTTACTCATCTTGTCATCTGTTGGTTGATTTTTCTCATTTTGTCTTTAAAGATATCAACTATCCAAAGGAAAAAAATCGACTGAACCCTGAGTTTCCAATTTGGATCATTGTATAAAATTGTTATTGATATCAACTGCAACATGGTTACGTTTATATAGCTCTTTAGAATATATGTATGCGTGATGTACAAAGTATTTGTTTGAGAGATCACAATGTATTTTAATGTTTTGGAAACTAATGAAGAATTATTACCTAGAACAATAAAGTTCCTTTTTAATTAGGAAAAAAAATTCTAGAAGTTTAATTTTTTCAGATGATATTTACATTTAAGTCTTTCGCAAAGGACGACACAACAGAAACTAAACCACAAAGTTTAATCCGTATTTTCACTAATTTGACAGCAAATGATGTTTTATTCCTTCAAATTCCTTTCAATGAAACCAATAACCTATGAGCAACACATTGTAAATTAGTATTTTATGTATCAGACGTAAAACGCCCTCGAAATGAAATCATGATCCCATTTTTTTCTTCAGAATTTAAAATATACATCAGTTGTAAACTCATTTTAACTCCGTAAGCCGAATAGAAAGGAATGAGATTTTTACTCATATTTAATTGCTACATGCAGTTTTTAAAGAGCCCTACCTCTAAACATTGAAAAAAATCAGATTTTATTTTTAACTCATCATTAATTGTAGCAAAATTTATTGTCTGGAACTTTGTTGTCATTTTTATTTCTACTGACAAAAAGGAAAACAAAATACACAGAAAGTAAAATAAAAAAAAAAAAAAAACTACAACAAAAAGATGTGTTCGTCTGTTTTATGCATATTTCTAAATCCTTTACAACAATGCATTCGAGCGGTCTTAAATGACGGGGTTAAACTAGTTTCTTGGGCTAAACCTTCCCCTATTAATTAATTTCAGACAAAGCACAAAAATTGCCACCCAATAAAAATATATTTTATTTCAATTTCAGAGATACAGCTTGAAAGTAGTCCTGATGACTGGATCTTTAATCACAGGGGCTTGTGTACAGTAAAAAAAATTAAAGAAAACCTATAAAGCCCCTGTGCTTTAAATTCTAATAACCATATCATCATCGCGTCTTCAAATCATAGAGTTTTTTTTAAAGATCTTCTCCAATGGTAATTATAGATATATATGTAAATCCTAAAGAGACAGATTTCCCATAACGTGCAGCATTGTACATTGTATTATATATGGAGAAATAACAAAATCGAAAGGGTATCACCAATATAACATGTATAATGAACGCTGTGAGTAAAGGATAGAGCAAGCCTCCGAATCATTTTGTGTACCATTAAAATTGGACCAAAATGATTTTATTTGAATAATCTACTTAACAACACTTCATTCATTTATCCGTATAAATCTTAAAAGAATTATACAAAATTTAAATACAAACGAAGAGGGGGCAAATAGATGCCTGTCCTTCGGACGGGACGAAAAGAAGGTTGTCCCGTTTGTGTGGAGACCAACACCCTATGCACGTTAAAGACCCTTTTGTTGAGTTCGATAAGAGTAGACTCAATGGGGACCGCTACAAATGCCACACTCGCAAACTGCTAGCTGAAGAGGGATTCACATACACAGCATTAAGCTTGTTTCCCAATCCAGGATAAACAAATATGTTTAAACAAGAGTGGGTACATACAGATCAATAAGAAATTTATTGCGTTTCTTGCTACATGTACACCTCTTATTTTATCATTTTATTTGGCAATGAAGTTTTTGCCACGCTTTTAGTTAAATCACACCAATTTCAATATAAGGTCATGGTGTGAATGGTTATGTAAAACCAAATCCAAATTATAGTTGGTTAACCAGAAGACCTTGACATTTGTTTATGTATTTTGTGTGTTACTCCTACAATAAAAACGTAACATCAGACTCAGTAAATTAATTTTCATTTATTTATTTGACATGTCACCTACTTTTTTTTATTCAATTAACGATTATAAATCATCGAACAGGAACACAGTTTAAAGTAGGCTAACCAGGAAATGTTCGAAAGCTGGCCAACATGACCAACTAAAATGGAAGACGTCAAAACTATCACACCAATCATACATGCAAGATCAATTCTTCTATTCAGATCAACGGTCAATGGACGTGAAAAATCAAGCACTGAGTGGTCATTTTATGTTACTTTTCCCGCCATTTCAAATGTTATTGGAAAACAAGTTCTCTTTAATAAAAATTCACCCATCGATAGCTAGTTTATTTACTTGAACATAACCCCAAAGGCTCGCGTGTTGAAAATTAAAAAAAACTTATTTATGGATGGATAATAACTAACAAGTTAAAAAAACATGATAACGTATAAGTGAATTTTTCTGAGTGGCAAATTTTGCGTTGTTCCTGATAAAAGGTGAGCTATGACTTTCGCAATTTCATTTTCTATACACAAACTCATATTTAGCGTGTTCTAATTTTCGTGTCTCGATTTTTACTGCTATAAAGAGAAAATAATTTGCTTTGAAAAAAAACCCCAACTACACTTGCGTTGTTCCTGATAAAAGGTGACCTATGACTTTCGCAATTTCATTTTCTATACACAAACTCATATTTAGCGTGTTCTAATTTTCGTGTCTCGATTTTTACTGCTATAAAGAGAAAATAATTTGCTTTGAAAAAAAAACCCAACTACACATATGTTATATATATGACTGTCAAGAATGGAGAAATCGTTTAATCTACTATTGAAAGAAAATATATATTTCATCCTTTTTCTTCAGTGAATTAGATAAGTATAATCATCAAATAAAGGTAATAACCAAATTACCGAACTTAGAGGATCAATCTCAATGTCCAAGAGAAAAGACAAAACTCAGAAGACATACCGGAAAAAGCGACACAAGGTCTGGTAACCATAAAATATCAAACCATGTCTTCAAAAATTACGGATTATCATGCATATCATGCATATAAGATTATTTCTCACATTCATAGCAGCGGTTTTCACTGAGAGGTTTTAGATTTTTTTAAATTGAGTTTTTCATCGCTGCAGACTTTTGAATTTCCCCTAAAAGTTCATAGAAGAACAAAATAAAAATGAAAGGATGATAAGATATATTGATGTGGAAAATGGGTAACAGAAAAGAGTAAATTCTTAAGGTACTGAAAAAGAGGTTGGTGGAAAGGAGCGAACATTTGGCCTTTGTGCTGCACAAACGACCGCCCACAAATAGGTCTTTCACATGCATTACATGTGGCACTTTCCACACGGATTATTTTAACCTATGACAACACCCTTGCATGTGAAGCACCCTTTTCAGCAACAAAGGATAGACACATTGATTGTTCTGTGAAATGAGCAATCCGACTTCAGAATCTCAGGACCTACGTCACCTCTTAGAAGCTAGACCGGGTCCTATATACATCATATTCTAGTAGTACTATAGTTTTAAAGTTCCTATAAAGTATCAAGAGTTTGCTGCATGTCGTTGCCTGGAAAAGGGCAACAAAAATTTCAATACATGTTTTTTATAAAATGTTAAGTGTTCGTTAAACAGGTATTAGCTTATTTTCTGGCAGAAAATCATTTGACACCATATATCATACAGAATACAGAATTTATGATGAAGCTGTTTTTGAATACTCTTCAACAAATTACACAAGCATGGTAAAAACTAGGGAACATCATGTAATGAACTATGGACACGCAGAAATTTATCCCAAATTACATTCAAAATATAGAATTATTATAAACGCCACTTGACAAGGTGTTCATTGAAGATACAATGAAAAAGGAAGTAATGAAACCATCCAAGAAAACAAATTAACAAAGCAGAATCTGACATAATTATATCCAGAATATAAGGAAAATCATTATCAACCTGTATTAAGTACTAGGACCAGATAATAAAGAATCTGAAGGACCACCTTCTTCTGTCCTATCTTTCAGAATTGTAAGAGTTTTGAAGCTTTAAAATACCGTTAATTATCATTTACATGCGTTGCAAGCAAACGTACAGACCTTTCTAACCAAGGTGTATAGTGTACATGTTAACCAGCGCAGTCAACTACATTGAACAACCCCTCCTTCATGTCCTGCATGGTTTTCGGAAAGGTCTATCTTTTAATTTGAAGCTGAAACTGTCGAATTTTTAGATGACACCATCAAGAACTTAGACCTGGCACAAAAGATTAAATGCTTAATCAAGATAATTTACTTACGCGTTTCGTTGCACTGAACATTTTATTTCTCTTTGTATTTTGAAATTTGATATGCACTCTTTCAAAAGGGCAGAATCATTTTCAAAAGGGCAGAATCATTCTTGATTTGTGACAACTGCCAACTTGAAGAAGTAGAAGTCAATTTGTTTTAGGTTTTCACCAACAGTAAATACTACCTATTGTTTTATATATATTATTTTATTTTATTAAATTAATTTTAGTTCGCGTTGTTGATTTCTGTTCCATTTATTTTTACTGCTTATGTTTTGTGTTTCTTCGTGCTGTTCTCTTTCATGTTAACTGGTTTTGTCGCTGCACTTTCGGACTTTTGACATTTGAATTCCCATTTGATTCTTTCATGAATTCATAACATTCTTCTATTCAGGGAGATAATGATTCATGGTTCAAAGTAACCCAAGGTTTTGAGCACGTTTCTTGAAAAGATCAGTCACAGTAAAAGAAAACAACCGTTTGATTTGTCGCTTGTATTTAAGGCATAAATGCATAAGAAAATCAATAAAATGTGGAGATAACCCAATAAAAAGATAGGAGCATGATATTTACTACATTTCCATTACAGAAGTATGTACAAATCGATTTAAGAAAGTTTGATTTTCATCAAAGGCGTTATTTCTAAGATGGCAAAAAGAAGTTCGATAATATGTAGTTCTTGTCCCGGTGGTCTTGTATACCATGACCATCATTGCAATATAGATTTGCTTGATTTTTAGGAGCAGATGCGTACCAAAAAGCCATTGAAATGTCAAAAGTCTGGAAGGGCAAAGACAGAAGGAGAAGGTACGAAGAATCAGACAACGTGAAACACAAAAAATCAACCGAATATCAATAAACGACATGACCTCAAGTCGCTAAGTGAGTGAACCCGGGTGCTGCAGAAGCGGAAGCAGCTTATGTTTGTTGCAACATTCTTTTTGTGTTGATAAAAGGAAATAGATTATAAAAAATCCAATTATTTTAGTCATTTATTACCAGAGTAAAACACCAAGATTGTTTATACATGCACATGTGTAAGTTTCAATTATTTTTTTTAAGTATCTGCCTTACTTTTTTTTACAATCTTTACATTTGTAAAAAGAATGCCATAACTATAATGCTCTTGATACCCAAGGCATGGGTTTGTCTTTGTCATGATTTGGTATTGATTCAGCAATATTTTGCTTTTTATGATTTGTTTATTTCGGCGTTTTCGGTGCTGCATTTGGCTTTCTTGTTCGAATTGTTTGGTCTTGAATATTTTTCGTTCGATATTTTTAGGCTTTTATCTTACAATGTTTTGATTCAAATGCTGCTGATGAAAGGTTACTCCTTGAAATATCGATAAACAGCATAACCAAATTAACCGTTTTATACCCGCTTTTTGGTATTTTGGTATTCGTATTTTTAAACATTTTACTTAAGTTCATCTGATGAATCTTTAAGTGATGAAAAAAGATAATAAAAAAGTACCTAACTGGGATTATAAATTTGATATGCCCAAGACAAAACATGTTTAACGTATGTTAGGTGTACCCTGGAGATATTTTGTTAAACATTTGTTTGCTGTTGTATTTGCAGAAATTGAAGTTTGTACAGTACAGTTTCTGATTTAATGTATCCATTTGTTCGTGTCAGCTACTGATATTGTTTCCATGCTAGTTCCACGCTATTTTTATACAAATATTGTTTTGCAGAAGCTTGAACATTTTTTACCATGTTTATATTTAGTATATCCTTTGCAATACGTATTTTAGAACACACTCTCTGATTATTTAATAATCCTAAATATAAGCAAAAAACATAGAAAACCAACATTTATTTAAAAAACGAATTTAATGCGAAAATAAATAATCTTGAGACCATGAGTATGTACAATGATGTTCCACAAACAGTTCCAGTCCTAAGTTCCAACTAATTACAACATTCCTCCTCTAGCCATAAACATCATCATCATGGGGTCAATATCTAGAGCATTTCCGTAGATGAAGGGGAACATTCTGTTGAATCCTGGAAATAAATTGAAACAATTAGTAAAGTAAAAATGCACAATTTCAATATTGTCTGTATAGTAGAAGAAAAATGTACTAATAGTTGAACTTAAGGCCATTTATACATTTTGATAAGTAATGAATATATTCATATGTACAGACATTGAATGGTAGGTTACATATGTACACTCTGATCATCATAAGGTATGAAACACGTTTCATAATAACACACGACTGGACGATTGTCGTTTGTCTCGTTCATTTAATTCTGAGTATATATCATTACACACTTATGAACATTTTATAACAATTGACGTTTCCTGATATCCGGTATGTCAAAAATGACACTATAGACAATTCCATGTAGGTATGTTTGATTGATTACGATATAAAAAAACTTATCGATACTTTGAAAAAAAATGCCAAACTGTCTAACCTTATATTTAAAGTGTTCTAATCTCATGCTGTGAAATCGAATAAATGATTTTAAATGCCTAAACCCCAACAAGATATCAAGCATACTGTACAGTATTTCATTCATGGACACGATTTAACTGATTAATTTATAGTAATCACAAAAAAGCTCTATCTGAATAATCACTTAGTTGTTGAAGAATACATCAAGGTAGTTCATTTCAGTGTCGATTTTGAAAATTTTCAATTTTTTACTTATTCAGGGCACAGTTAGATCTTCCTCATAATTTCGGTAAAAATTTCGATTTTTAAAAGTTATTGTTATTTCCTATTTATATTGATGTGTCGTCTAGCAATTTCAACCTTTAAGCTAAAACGCTCGGAAAAAATCAATAGCCGAAACATCATGCCAAAATATATTGCCTTGACTTTCGTTGTAATATTTAAGCTATAATACATTTTTATTATTTTAGAAAACTCGAAAAGCAATTTGTATAATTAAAGGAGGCAACAGGTGGCCGAATTGTTGGTTTTTGGAAAAATCGTCTATAAAGAGTATTTGATAATAAAATCTAATGAAAATCTTAATAACAAAACCTACCTTGTGATTGAGCGCCTGCTCCTGAACCTGCTACTGTGTTGGATGATTGTGCCATAGCAGCATCACTGCCTTGTGGCTGCATCATATTCCTCAATAAAAGCATATTCAAAAAGCTATCTCCTTGTGCAAGGGCACTTCCGGCCAAACACAAAACCATGCAAACGGCGAAAATTTGTTTGTACATTATTAGTCTGAAAAAAAGAAGAAAATTGTACACCAATTAAATATATTAAAAAGAACTGCAAAATTCACGAACTAAATCAGTGAATGCTAAAAAATATTAAATATACGATGTACTGTTTATTGTTCTTCACATCTAATTTTTACTTCCCTCAGTACAAAATAATGAAAAAGAACAAACCTTATCGTATGGTAATAAGTTTGCAATAAGTTTGTAACCTTTCTGGTAAGCGATGACAATTAACTAATTACTAAACACAATCTGTTTCTTTTCAGTATCAATAAAATGCAAATCTTACCTAAAATGGAAGATCTAGAGATCCTTATATCACGAAGAAAATGTTGCAAGTGAATAGATGCTGGACCTGTAAAGCTTATATACTTGTCCAAACTGGATAAAACAGGTCAGGACAGAGTGTGATGAAGATTGAATGATTACGGCACACGAAGTAAGCTAAAGGACAGACATGAAATATAATTGCCTCTGGGTAAAATAAATTATTCCTTGATCTTTTGTTTCTCAATAGGAATTGTTCGAAGCTGGAAAAATTAACAGTTATCTGCTTGTAGTTTATGTTTTACAAGGGTTATAAATAATAAGGTGTGATTAATGATAACATTTTGACATGTTCGTTAAGCTTATGTATGTTTTATTGTAATCTCAGTGTGTTCCAAATACCCGATGGAATGTTCATAATTAGGTCAGAAACACTATGACGAAACTCGATCTTGTTTAGTATTTCGAACTTAAGTCTTACAAAAAAATACAAAAAAACTTAACAAAACATTTTACTTAATTCTAAATGCCCATAATATAAGATTTTGATTTCTTTTTATCGAGGCATGCGACAAGGTTGCCCCTTGTTAATCATTGTTTTTAAAAGATAACAAAACATATATGTGTCGATAAGTTTGAGAATCTGATTGTTTTCTTTCCAACTTTGTTCTATTTTAATTTATAAGTATCTTTTAAACACAATGCCTGTCTTAGCTTTTAATTAGGGTAAATTTTAAAAGGAATGAAAAGGTAATGAAATAAAGCTCAATTAAAAAAAAATAGGTTCAATAGTTTTTTTCTCTAAATTTCTCTTTTTTTTAATTAAAGGCTAATAAAAACACATTTTCTTAGAAAACCAGGTCAGCGTACGATAATAACTGGGAAGGCAAAATATGTTTAAATCTGTTAAAAACTGAAAATTACGATATGTCGACAGGCTTGCGTTCGCAAAATATATATTCAAAGTAGATTACATGTATTACAAGAGAGGCTAAATGATAAAGTCCTTTCTCAGATTAAACCATACAAATAACTCATGTGTTTTTATTTTATATAGATCCATATTCTCGTCATCTAAACAATAAAATAAAAGAAAGTTAAGATGACGAGCTGAAATTTAAGTCCGTGTTGATAAACCTTTGTATTTTGTGGGTCACTTTTTATACAAATTTAGGCTAAAAATGTAAATATTACCAGCTTGTTTATTTACGAAACTGTGTTTTTTTCTGATGAACGACCCGTTTTATTAAAATCGATGCATTTTGAATTATATTTAATTAATGAATTTACGCAATATACTTAGTATGGTTTTTATTGATATTTGCATATATTCTGTACATCGTTAGCTGGTCAGGTTCACACGGCTAGCGTTTTATTAACTTTAAGTGAAATGAAGTTTAACTGTTGGCATAAATGCTTCTTAGGAGTATTTAGAAAATATTTTGACACCATTTCCTAGAACAGAAATCATTCTAATAGTCAAACTTGTTTGGTATTGACATCTGTATATAATTGACTGAATTTTGACAATATTGTATAACACACAATAATTAGTGATTGTCATGGGTATTTTCATGTCGATCAAGATATCACTATAAACCTTCAAGTAACATGTATATTGTCAATTGTCTGTCACTTCATAACAATTACCTACTGTATTGCAAAATACTTGCATATCAACGGAGAGCAAATTGCATTGTAGTGTGTCCTAATACCATTTCTTAATATCATGCAGAAAATTATAAAGTTCCATTGCTTGATTTTGTTCTCCACTAAGATTTATTTAATTGGTTTTCATTTATTTGTAGATATAAGACGATACAATTACAAAATAAGCAATATTATTCAGAAAATGCATTTCTATGTACCTGCAAACTTTAAAATAATTATAAAGAGAAAAGTCTGAAAGTCAAACAAAAATACTGAAAAATACAGAATTGTAATGCACACGATACAAGACAATGAATTAACTTTTTTTATTCATTTAATTTCAAAATACAATCAATTGGTCTCGAAAATGATTCTGCAAGGAAGTGACATTTATTTATCATAATTCTAGTGCGCACATGGTGTAGAGTTCGTTTATAAAATCGTTTACAACATAAACAAACCTTGGAAAACCCGAACATGTAATTTGTTAATCATTGTGACACGTAAGTCTAATGACATTATTGTTATTTCTTTCAGCCTCCCAAATTAAGCATATTTGTGGTAAGTTTTGACGCAGCAACCTCTTATTTGTACTTTGTAATCGTGATGCAGGTGTGTAGCTGTGAACCACAAATGTTTGTAAAATTTACAATGCTCGTGATTTTCAATTAACTTTTTCTGTTAAGAAGGCTGAAAAATACGTTGATGGTTAATTGGTATCATATATAAACATTATCACATTTACACGTTTGACACAAACATATTTTTCTATGATCACACCTTTATCGTACTGTACTGTCACATGTTATACAAATTCATGAGGTCGTGAACACCGTTAGGGTCAATAGGGTAGAATGCAATATCTATCGTTAATAAACATTATAGTCTAAAATATGTACATGCTCTAATATCAACATCGTACACGGTCCACTTCCAGTATTATTAGTAAAATATAGACACTGAACTGCACATGTACATTTTGAAATAAAACTTATCATCAAAAGGAAAATTGCTTTACAACAAAGAAATATCTGTGATATTAATATAAGGTGGTTCCTAACACCTGTTTGACCTAGATATCGACCAAATAAAAAATGTTACTTTTAATAAAAGAACGCACATTTTTACCAAATAATATGCATCAAACCTTTATAAATGCATTGAATTCATAATTTTTGAACAAACATGATTTTTAAATATTATTGTTTTACGTATCTCAATTGATTCGTTACTCCAGAGCGTGCGAGACTTACATCGATCTGTTTAGCAGGGCGACACCTCTGACGCAAAAGTTGCCCAGACAGGGTTATGTTGCTTCTCGGTTGCTGTCTTCACTCAAGAAATTTTACGGAAGACATCATGCACTTATAGACAAATATGGGATTTCGATCTCTCAGATGAGTGCAGATGTTGGTTTGTCATCGTTTTTTTTGTCTTCCTTTACCGGATTTTACACGCTGAATGGACTATTGGCAACGCGACGGGTGTGCTATAGCAAGCAGGAACTGTTTACTCTTCCGGAGCACCTGAGTTCACTCTTGTTTCGACTGGAGTTCGCGTTGTTGATTGATATTCAGTTATTTTGTCTTTCAATGTTTTACATGTTGTCTGTTTTTGTCCCGTTCTTGTTGGTGTTTACTGGTTTTGTCTCTGCCCTTTCGGACTTCTGACAATCGGATACCCAATTGGTACCTCTGCTTCTTTAAAAATGTTATTTGTGGTCCAAAGTATGCAATCTTATGGTACATCTAGCAAATTCTACTTGCAGTTTCTAACGAAACTAATTACGTCCTTCAATTGATTGCAAACTTTTAACCACAAATAATATTTTTACAAATCATATTAGTTCAACAATTATGGATGTAGTGAATTCATAAAGGTATGATATCTCACTGTATGCATATTTTTATGTAAAAATGTGCGTTCTTTTATCAATATGAACACTTTTTAGTTGGTCAATATCTAGGTCAAAGTGGTGTTAGGAACCACCTTAAGTATATCATAGTTTCAAAGTAAAATTGTCCTTGAAAGGTAATTCAATATAAATTCTAAATTTATCACGGTTTTGTCTCTATGTAACTTTATAGAAAAACACATTCATTTAAAATATAAATGTTCACGCTGATAACAGACCAATAGGGTCCCTCAATTGACAACGGCCATATTTACATATTTGTTTTAGTAGTTTTCGGGTTTCAACATCTGCAAAATGGCAAGGAGAAAATGTCAGTAAAAATTCCACAATTTCCTAACATTTTACTCCCTTTATTTCGATTCAAATTGTCTTTTGTCTTTAATATTTTTGCTATTTCTTATGAAAGCACCATTTGGTTGGCATATTTATATTTACATTAATCAAATATCTTAAAATCGTATTAAGAAATAGTGAGTGTTCCCTAAAAATGCTAATAAGTTTCTTCCAACATATTCTTGCCGTTGTACCATTTTTTGTTGTTGTTTTGACTTTCATCTTTCTTACTTTGACGTGTGTTATAATTGCTATTTTAGAAATTGAATGAAGGAAGTATTTTGTCAAAACAGTTATGTTTATTATACTATTTTCGTGTTGCATATCAACAAACTTTGCCAAGCACCAACCATGACTTGGATTCTATATCATTGTTTATATTAGAAGGTGAACATGCATTGGTTCTTTCAATATATAGGACAACGGTGATCACAGAAAACTGAGTGTCGTTGATGAATGAAAATCATTGCAATTGCAGAATTAATTTTCTATATATATAAGTAAAGAAATTAACTTTGGTTTCACATCTCGTTATAATAGCCTTTATATAATTCTAACACTTTTGAATTCATATAAAGGAGCACCCTGTAATTTTGCTAAAACAAAATTGTAAACTAAGTAAAGATTCAACATTTCATATTTTTGATCACTGATGAACCTTCTTTAAATCAATCTAAATGAAAAGGAATCAGACAGGTACCCAACATTGCTCATTAGCAATTTGAGCGTCAAAAGTCCGAAAGATCAAATGCTAAATAACAAACACGAACGAGAACAGACACCATTAAAACCAATTAACCATGTAGGAACTTCCAACAACACTAACTCAAGTCGTAACGAGAATGACTTCGGGGAAACGTAAGCCGTTCTGGTGTGTTGTGACACACAAGTCGCGCGCTACTGATGGTCATTTTAGTGTGTCAAACAAATGGACAAAATGAGAGTCTATGATTAACCATGATAATTATATACTCTTCTGAGAGATAAAAATCTCCTTTTTGTGAATAAGCACATGATGTCTTCCATAAAATTTCTCAAGTGAGCGCAACAATCAAGGTGCAGCAGAAATGTAAATAAGCATCTTTTGTGTCCAACGTGAACCCTGTCAATGAAATCAAGGCTAGTGCAACACTCTTGAATAATGACTGTTTTTTATTAGCTTTTTGTCTTATGCCTCTTTTAAGCACTTGCTAGTAACTCATGTCAAAAAATATACAAAAGAACTAAATATAACCATAATATAAGAAAATTTTAAGATTATAAAATGAAGATAATTTCGACATATATTATAGTTTAAAGGCAGAAAAATAAACTTCAAAATCCTCTTAAACATGATGCATCTCAAGGGTTCTTATTAGCAAACCCAAGGTCGATAGTAATGTTGTTTTAGAATTTCTAATATTTATTTAGTATTTTTCTTTGATATAAAACATTTATGCGCGTACTATGTATAATATGATCCACGATTGTTTTAAGATGTACTATACATTCCTTTGGTAGTTAAAGTGACAAGCCGTGTTCCTTAACTGACCACATGGCAATAAATAGGTAGTTTATCGACCGTCTGGTTTAAACTGGTAAAACAGTCGTAGGACAGGTTTAGACAATTCACATGTTTCACGATTCTACTATGACCTACACTATTTTGGAAAACGTATAAAAATAGTAACAGTATAGTGAACGAATGTCAACATCACTGTCATTATGTCAAAAAAATATCTAGCAATACAGTAGCAAACACACAAAAAACTAAGTGCTGTATTGTCATTTTAAGTATTCTAACATTACTTATTTAAGAATCATAATATTTCATTACTTAGTTAATAGCGGGTGTGCTACAGCAAGCAGGAACTACTTACTCTTCCGGAGCACCTGAGTTCACTCTTGTTTCGAATGGAGTTCGCGTTGTTGATTGATATTCAGTTATTTTGTGTTTCTATGTTTTACATGTTGTCTGATTTTGTCCCGGTCTTGTTGGTGTTTACTGGTTTTGTCTCTGCCCTTTCGGACTATTGACATTCGGATACCCCATTGGTACCTCTGCTTCTTAGTTCAAATGCAGAAAGGCAACTGTAGACATGACCCATATTTCTTATCAATAGTTAGTATCAGGAAGACATTTGGTTTGACAACGAAATTAAGTTTTGCCCGCCTTTTTTGACCCACACTAAATCGATCATAAGTAACTTAGCGTTTCTAAGCAGAAACTGCTTCATCTTTCGACGAACCCGAGTTCACTCTCAGTTCGTCTTCAGTTCACATTGCTGATTACAGTATTGTTGAAAATATGTGTTTTTATGTTGTGTGTATTCTTTTTGCGACGATTCCACGTCTATGAGCATGTCTACCGATTTTCTCTTTGACCTTTTTTCTTTATTTAATCTAATATTAAGGTTAGGAAATATATTTTGTTGATGAATCGTTGGTTAAACTGTTTTGCATTAAAGTTGGAAATCTTCCAGACACCTGTTAAATTAATTTTGGTGGTCAGATTTGATACATACTTTTGGTCAGTTATACATTATTTATTTAATTGTTTTTGTAAGAAATATTGTACAGCATGTCTTGCTTAATTGATTGTCTTAGTAAAAACTTATCTATTAAACATGATGAATAAGCCTTTTGAATAAAATCATCATTTATTAAACAATAAGGGATTGGTTATAATGGATTCGGGTGATATCAAAATCATAAAATGTAGGAGGAATTTTATGTATATTAATATTCTGATTATCTAAAGCTTTTAAACATAAAACTTTGTGTGTCAGAGAAAAGACTATGCATTGCATGTACAATCTTTTAACATATTGTTAAAGACGTGTATTTCGATATAAACCGATAAAAGAAGCAAAGAGGTACCAATAGTGAATTCGATTTCAATAATGAATGGTCAATCGTGTTAGAAATGAAAATAAATCTTATAATTGCTACCTGTAATGTTTTGCAGTTAATTGTAGTTCACAAGCTTTCGAAGAAATAAAGACCAGGGTCCTTGTGTAATGATTTAAATTTAGATTTTAAGTACTATTTTAAACACTTTACAAATCAAATATTATATGTTATGATTCAGTGTTTGGATGTGAAGTGGACTTATTGCGATTTTAAATCTTGAATATTAATATTAATTTAAATAAGGTTTTCACTTTATATTCTTTTCATTTTTATGTAATCCACCCGCCTTTTGAGAAGGACAAATGCATATATATCATTATGATTTTGTTGTTTGTGTTTCATAGATAAGAAAACGCAGGTAAAATTACATTTATTTGTTTTGCTTTTAACATGTATCTTTTTCTCTTCTTTTATATAAAACGTCATCTTTTAACAAAGTCAGACATGAATTTTGTTACATCTCGTAATGTTGATGTCGCAGACTCAATCGTGAAGAGAATGACAGAAAAGTGTTTTCTGACAATGTTCCATCTCCCTTCTTGGTCGGGGTCAGAGTCAATTTCAAACAATGAATCCACTAATCCTGGAAAACTGCTCCCTGCATAAGTATTTGTACTGCTATCAGCAAACAGGATATGCCTATATATAAAATAATAATAAAATATTGTACAATATATTCAAACATATGGATTTATTTTAAGATAATTCTTTTAAAGTTTTTGGGGAAATTCTGTATGCTGCATATTTTGGTCATGCATGTTCTGTCTTTATTAATTGATAGCTGTTATTAATGCTTGTGTGTATACCATCCTTTATCATTTTGTGTGTAAGTGTGTGTTTGTTAAAGTTTAACGCCCTTTTCAATGCACCTGGGCCATATAGGGCTATCAGTTTTAACGAGTACCTGGAGGAAACCACCGACCATGGACATGTATTCTCGGTCATATGTACTAAAGTAAATTGTATATTATAAACGAACTCTTTCATGGTGTTGCATTGAATAAAACTTAATTTCAGATAAATGTAAATATATGTATAAAAGCAAATGTTTATATTATTTCATTCTAAAACAAGCAACCAAATTATATAGATTAACACTAAAATCATTTGTAAGCTTTTAGACATTTAGTATTATGAAAGTTTCATGAATTTTTATTGTTACCATAGAAAAACATTGAGGTAAACAAAATTAGGTTACAAATTTATGTAAGCATTGTAACAATGACGCCAAAAATATCTAGTATTTTGCATATTTACGATGTAATGTTAGTAAAACATTATAATTTCTGTGACCTTCATCAAGTTAAGAAAAATTAAAAACACGAATAATTAGCTCTAAATCTGGTATGCTGTTCGTTGTTTTGTATATTGTTTTCGTTGCTGTTGACAAAATGATTTATCATGAAAATCTCATTTTCTGAAATATATTTGTAGTTAAAATTACGTTTCTGTACCGTAGAAAATGTAAGTTAATGTGGACTTAAAAAAGATTTATCATTTAAATATCTTTATTATGAAATATTTTCCTCGTTGTGATTATTGTATTTGTAGTTGAGTATTTATTATAAGTGAATATGGACTATAAAATATGAATATGAAAAATAATAGAGGCAGTAACAATAGCAAAACAACAGCAAATTAATTTAAAATGGCAATGATGAATACGATTCATGTCTATACAAACCAAATTATGTTTTTTTTAAACACAACAACGATTAATTAAAAGAGGCATTTCAAAAGATATTGTTGGTTGAAATATGTTTTATAATTTTGAAAATCATAATAAAACACAGGTGTTAGGGTTTAAATTAAAACAAATGACAGGAATCAAAACACTTTATGGGTTTCTGTTTTCCTGCTTTTAACTATTACCTAGCAAAAGGTCTTGATGGTAGCCCTTGTGAGTCTAAGAAAGCCCTTTCAAACAACATTAATTGATCATTGATCTGTCGAACTGCCAGCGGGCTAAAACAAACAAAAAATATTGTCAGATAGCATAGATTGATTAATAAGTTGTGTAAATGTCCAGTTGCATGTCTCATATAGAACAATGACATAATACAGAGCACGTGTATATGAACAACAAATTAATTTTACAAAATTTGACAGAAAATGCAGTAAATATAACAAACATGAAATTAATCTTGACATTAAACTGACATCTTGAAAACAGATTTTGTACATTTGTTTAAAAGCTGTCATGTTTATCATACTCAGATACATTTTTCATTTCAGAAATTATGGTTATTATGTTTTACAATAAACAAATTACGCAATAAAATTTTGTTAAGAGTGTTAAGGTAAATATATATAAAACACTTTAAAAGCACATTTAAAAAAAATCAATGTACATCCAAAAATTTCATATGTTTGTCATATAACAGTATAACTGCTCTTGGCTTTTTTCGTAAAGTTTAATATCTTTAAATGTAGGCACTAAAATGCTCCTTCCTTCATCCATTACAATATGTAAATAAATAAATAAAAAAACAATATACTTGTTGAGATCTGTATTCTTCGTTTTCTTTTCAAACATTAATGCTTCTTGCTTTAGGGATGCTACAACAGTCTTCAAATTGTCTGAAAATATCAAAAAATTCAACAAGTGTGTTCTTACACCATTACAAAATTGACTATTTTACAGTTCAGTCAAGATAGACGACAATGAGATGTGGAATAAGTTTACGCGACACTTTGAACATAAACAGGCAGCAGTTTAATTAATACACAAAACACGACAGCCAATAGCCTTCAGTGACTTTTGGTGCATCAATTGTCATGAAAATTGATTAAGCAACAAAAATCACAGTATAAACTTGCTTGTAGTTAAAATTTAAAACACTATCCGTGTAAAGGAATTCAATTTCCAAAAAATCCCAACATCAATCGAGTATGATTTCTTTTCCAAATTTTGTGGCTCAGAATTTTTTTTTCACCGTCACTACTCGCCGATCTGCAAACCATACTAACGAATCTTTGAAAAAATATTTATTTTTGATTTTTATTAACTTTGAAGTAGAAGCCAAATTATTTATTTTCAACTTTTTTCGTACCAAAATAAGCATTTAAAAACTGCCCAGATCACCTCAAAAACCAGAGGTAATAGACCTCCCTAGACATATTCTTACTAGTCAGATAAAGATTTTAAATGTAGAATATATTTTTATATCTAAACTAAAGCATGTTTACATACCAAACTGTACACCATTTTTTCGTAAGATGTCTCCAAAATCTGCTTCTAAACTTTCAACCAGCTTCAGAACTTCGTCACCAAAGGTAACAACATTAACAGGAATGATCATCTTATCGGCTAGGTCACGGGCAACCTCGGCCCAAATTTGGCCTACTGCTTGGTGATGCTTAAAAGCAAACAAACCAATATAACATTTATAATGAAAATTCTTAAATCATTTATTCTACTCATTAATGCTCATTTATATTGACGTTTATACTGCAATTTATTCTAAACAAAATGTCCTTTATCAAAATTTTCTATTTAAAGTCCAGACCTTTTGATCAAGGACAAGTCTCAATTATATTTTAACTTTATACCTTATATATTTTCAACTAAAAGTGTTAATACCAGAATTATTAATAGGTTAAGACTAATCTGAGTTTTATTTTTTGTAGAGTTTGTAATTAAACTTCTATCTTGTTCGGACAGGAAAACCTCAATGCATTCAATAAAGGTTAGCATGCATGTTATGATAAATGTACTTTAACCAATGAACGACACATATTTGTGAGCTATGCACGTTAATATCTTATGTCACAACCAAAAGCTATTCGTTCAAAACAAGGTGAAAATGACCAATAAGCTAACTTTATACTGTCTACAAATTAACCTTTAGCTATGAATTCTTCATATCTGTAGATGTGTCCCAGTATAATGATATTAAATGTTATAAGCAATACCGAGTTCACAGCTAGGTAAAACTTACCAATTGGGTCATTTACTGTCTGTAATAGTGCAAACGAGGTACACAATATAATAAATATGACAGTACTCATAAAGCTTATCTTTACCTTGAATCCTCTGTCCATCACTTGGTCAACGATGTTAAATGTCTCGTACTTTGAGTGATAAAGTGGATAAGATGACAATTTATACTCCTTCTGTGGAATTAAAAGAAGATCAGCATAGTATATCAATATAATATTGTTAAACAGAATAAATGTAAAATTAAAAGTAAAAGTTTATTAATAAATTCACAAAACAAGGTCTGAGAATAACATATATGCGGATTTAGCTTTAGTTCGTATCGTATATTTAATTAAGCAGGCAATACGGAGCAACGATGTCCACGCTGGAAATGATCTGATTTCTACTTTACATTAGTTTAAGTTAGCTAGAACCTCTCAAAATGTGTGGTCAGGTCCACACAGAAACAAATCTAGTGAGGAAAGCTGACCGTTCACGAGACCATTGTCATATTCACATTATTCATGTCATGCTATTAGTGAACGGACCTTGATACATGTAGATAGTATTGTAACGTCTCTGTCCCCGAACTTCTTGTACAGATGCTCAATAAATGATATATGTAACACTTATATATAATGCGAAACTAATAAATTCAACTGGAACAGTTTATATGTGTATTCTAAGAATATATGTTATTTTCTGATGAAATTCAACTTTATCCCAAATAGTTTTGTTTGACATATGCCAGGAGATTTAATCATTTCATTAGCCAGAGTGATTTTGTTTATACTAATGAGCATTTAGATCAAATATATGCACTAAGGAAAATGAAAAAGCAAGACAATTTCATTTTTCCATCTACCTAAATGATTGATATACATTGTTTGTTGACACCAATACCTACATGATTCCACGTAAATCTAAGATCACACGATGGAAGTCCTACTAACTGAATCATTGGTGCATAGTCACTACCAGAGCCTATAGGTTCCAATCTACAAAAAACAACAAACTGTTTTGTTCTTTTTGGTTTAATTAATGGATTATTTGTTTTTGTCCATTGGTTTGTTTGGGTTGTTTTTCTGATTTGATTTTGTATACATAAAAGTAGATAGGTATCTCTTACCTACTTATTATCATTTTAATATATCCAACTCCATCAGGTCTAGGCTAGTTTTGACTGATTTCGACGATCAGAACATTATTGAATTTGTTTTAATTGTCTTTTTAATGTTTACATCAACAGACTAAATACATGTAGTGCTATAACTGACTATAACATATTTGAAACCTTCGACAGGAGCATTCAAACATTTTTTTTTCTATTCGGTGAAATGTTGTTTTCGTGATTGTCACAGTGTATTATTCAGTGAAAATCCTCTTACTTTGGAAGGCTCTGTGAATTCTTCTCATCAATTGGAGATGTGAATTGCCACCTTTCATACACTGACTGAAAGTTATCCCCCATATAAGGATTTGGAACCTGCAATATATACAAAGAAATGAATCATCAACTTCATATTATTTTGCATCATATAAAGGTTCTCTTGTTAATAACCGTATATTTATCATCCATCCCTCATATCGATGGCTGTCAAACTGCCATTTCCAATTGTGTCCCTATCCAACTTCTCACTTCATCATAGCATGTTCGCACTTTTTATGTTCACGTATCTGTTAAGGAGAGATGCAAAGAGGCACCAGTGGGGCATTCTAGTGTCAAAAGTCTGAAAGGGCAAAGACAAATCCAGGAAACACGAACAAGAACAGCACGAGGAAATACAATACATGAAGAAAAAAAAAACACAAAATAAACCGAACAGACATCAACAATGCGAACTCAAGTCGAAACAAGAGTTAAAGAAGCAGAGGTACCAAATGGGGTATCCGAGTGTCAAAAGTCCGTAAGGGCAGAGACAAATCCAGTAAACACCAACAAGAACGGGACAAAAACAGACAACATGTAAAACATGAAAACACAAATTACTGAATATAAATCAACAACGAGAACTCCAGTCGAAACAAGAGTGAACTCATGTGCTAAACATGAGTAAGCAGTTCCTGCCTGCTATAGCACACCCGGCGCATTGCTAAATTGCAATTCAGTGTGTCAAATTCGACAAAGGAAGACAAAACAAAACTCTATGACAAAACAATATCTGCACTCATCTGCGAAACTGAAATCCCATATTTGTCTACGAGTACATGGTGTCTACCGTAGAATTTTCTGAGTGAAGACAGCAACCGAGGAGAAAAATATCATTGTGTTAGCAATTTTTGTGTCAAACATAATGCTCTGCCAAGGAAACCGATGTAGTTCCCGCAAGTTATGGAGTAACGAATCAATTTTGATACGAAAACCCCATAAGCTGGAGCAAACGGAATGTTGCTCCACAAGAAGGGAAAGTTGACAAGTGGAAACGTTTGTCATAGAGCCTTGTTGAAGTTTTCCGTTTAAATCTGAATTTGTGCAGTTTGGGAGTGAAGCAGTGACTCACATAAATAAATTAATCTTATACTATTAGATGATTTACCTAGGCTGACACAGAGCTGTAGGTAACAAATACATTTGTACTTTAGAAAAGCCCTTCAGTTCTTTAATTGTTGGTTCCTTGTCAAAAACTTGTCCGCATCAGAAAAGCAAGAATTAGTTATTACACTCATTTACTCTTATCTATATACAAAACGACGAAAAACAAAATCCACAGACAGCCTCTAAGGAATATGCGTTCACAATTTTGTGTGTGATTCACAATATTGTTTGTTTTATTCTGCCCATGTATATTGAATCATCTTCTTATCCTTTATCTAATTCTAGCAATGTATGAAAAATGATTTTTTTAAATTTTTTAGTGGGATGGAAAGTTAAGCATTAAGTATTTTATTTTATAATTCTTTTTTCACATGTTTCATAGTAACAAAATAGAGCAAGCGCCAATTAAAGATGCTTATATCTCCACATTTCCAGGTTTAAGATTTTTAACACAAAAAAAAAATTATACTCAAAATTTCAAGGTACTTAAGATGTGCATGTGTTGAGATTTATAGTACACACAATGCGACCACACTTTAAGTTTGCAAAGTCATTCCCAGCTGATGACCTTACTTTGGTATATATGTTGATTATGAAAACAAATGTGTCATAACCACGCTCAAAGCAACAGAATGTTCGTTTTCAAGTCAAGTTGGCATCTTCCCAGCATTTTATACTGTTTGTACTCTATCTGCACTCTTGATTGATGATATTGCGCCTAACATATGTACAACTACTGACTCTAGGCCTGATCATAAGTCAAGTTATATCATCATCATCAAAGTGTGCACAAAAGGGCGAACAAGGTGATGATGAACAAGTAAGGGTTGTAACTGAATATATAAAATGATCATTAAATGTCGGCGCTAGTATATATTGATGGATAAATAACTTATTATATTTAATTTTTAGTAGCAGTTTCTTTTAATATCATGAAACGTCAAAATTGTAACATACATCTGTTCAATAAATTGTAACTGGGTATTTTGTTTTAATTCGAATGCTTTAGTTTGTCCTACTTTGATCTGTTTTACATAAAAAGAGTTAAAGCACCACCAGGTTAAAAGTGTTATTATCTACGTTTTAAGCAAATTTAATTTTGTTGAGTTGTGTTTAATCAAAACATAATGTATCGCAGGTGTTAAGACTTTTAACATTGATTTGTTGTCGAAATACTGTGCATGCAATACATCCAATGAATGCAGCAATTACACTCTAGACCTTAAAAAACATTTATTTATACATCACCACATGTACATGTAAATCGGTTTTTCAGGTCTAGAGTGTAATTGTAAGATGTGCAACAAGTGATGGTCAGGTCTCTTTTCTTGTACTGCACATTGTCGATACCACCGGTGCTGGATTTGGCTTCCCTGTTAGAACTTTTTTGGTTTCCAGTACTTTTCGTTGTTCAATACTTTAGGGTTTTGACCTTCCAATGTTTTGATTCAAATGCTGCTGATGAGAGGCGACTCCTTAAAATATGCATATACAGCATAACCAAATTACCCGTTTTATACCCGTTTTGGTATGTGTATGTATGACGATGATGATAATGATGATGATGGCGATGATGATGATGGTCATGGTGATAGTGGTAATGGTGGTGGTGAATAGATTAATGAAGCAACTTAATAATTCTAACGAATATTAATAATTGATCACCAAAGTTGTGTTCAAAAAAGAAAAGTCGTTATTGTCTTGGCTTAATAAAGAAAATGAAAACAAAAGTGGGTTCTAGCAAGTTTCACGACTCCAAACCCACTATTCAATGCCATCTTTAGGTATGTTACAACAAAATTAAAACACAACGATCCAATGGCTGCAAGACACAAAGGAAGAGTCTAGTTTTACACAGCTTTACCCGGAGACGTCAATGCACATACAAAATTACCTTCTTAGTGGCTGAGTAAACAGTATCATATAAAAGTGGCGTCGACTTCAGTCTGAATGTATAGTTCCCTGTAGAAGAATATATGAAAAAAATACAATAATGCATCACTATAAAAAATATATTGTTAAGTTATACATACTATTGTTAGAAAAACAAACGTATGAAAACGCTTGTGCCAATATCTGGTAGATTTATTTAATTATAACAAGACCTATTTATGACTTCAGTAAAATTAGCAAATCTACAGCAGAACAAATAATACAAATGCTCAACTTTCTTATCGACAACATATTTGAACAGTATGGCGGGCGTAATTTTCAGCAGATGGCTGGCATCCAATGGCTACAAATTGTGCTTACTGATTTATTCTCTATTCAAATGAAGCGGACTTATCACAATCACTTCTGGAGAAAAAACTTCGTAGTCTTTTGAATCTCGTATCGTGTCTTTTTTCTAAACAATCCTGATGTTTAGATTATTTACAAGAATAACATCTCATATATCCACACGCACCTGACGTTAAGGACACTACAGATTCTAAGATCTCCGCTCCATATTAGGATTTAAATCTCAGAATCGAAACACAAGAAATGCTTTCGACAAAGCTTTATAACAAACTTGATAACTTCAACTTTCAAATCATAAACTTTTGCCTTTTTGTGTGGGAAACTCCTTACGCTCCAGCTTATTTAGTTTCAGAATAACAATTGAAATTGATTCTTTATAATTAAGGAGAAATTGTGATTTCCGTCCTAGAGATTAACGTCTGATGGGCAAATTTCTACAAATAACGTTTGACAGTAAGAAAAGTTTGAGGTTACACTTTAACATTAACATACGAACCTTGAATTGCCAAATCAACATTCAGATATGCAATCGATCTTTCTGCTAGGTTCTTGATATATTGCTGTATAAAGTAACAAAAGAAAACGAATTTTAAAAATCATTTTTTTTAAAGGAGTAACCTCTCATCATCAGCAATTGGAACACCTGTGGTCAAGCATTGCAAAATTTAGTAACAACTTTTTTCAGTCAATAACTACTTTAAACGAGTCGTCTTTGTACTATGATATTATAATACAGATCTTTAATCTTCTTTCTATATAACAGACTAAGATAACTTTTGACATTTTAATAAATAGTTAACCTGACCCAATAATATTACCTATAGACCTATTCTTACAAGTACAAAAATGTAATTATTTTACTTGAACCAAAAGGTATGAACCAGTCAGGTTACATTTCACCATTTAAATAAATGAACCCTTCATTTTACCTCGACCCATTCGTATGAACCAATCAGACCATATTCCTCGGCTCCCCAACTACAGAATATAATACTTCGTCTTGGTCGCCACTTATCTAGAAAGAAAACATATTCCAACAAGTGACGTTTATAAGCTTATGGTTAATTATTAAAAAATGATCCAATAGTAAATAAAATATAATATCACATAAAGGTAATGTATCTCAATGCCCAAGAGAAAAGAAAAAAACATTAAAGACATACCGGAAAAAAATATTGATGGCAAGGATCCTGACTTGGTATTGCCATTTCAAATGAAAAAGTGGGTTAAACCAGGTTTTATGGTGGAACAATCTTCCCCCCTCTTTTTCGAGCTTGGGGGTCTGACAGTAAAATAGATCTGAAAAAAAGCCTTTCGCAACAGATATATGCAAGCTAATAAGAACGGAATTCATGGGTCCCCGGCCGAGCGGCAAAAATTTTGAATCCGCTCGCTAAAAGGAGCATATACTTAACTTCCACAAAAAAAAACATAATTAGGGTACTCAAATAAAAACTTGTCCATGGTATAAGTGATATAATCATTATATATCACAAACATCCGTTGAGAATTGTAGGCGTGAGAGCGCCCACAAATTAAAAGTGTTACGTACACGAACGGGTGCCCAGCATTTCTGTCCCCGCTCCGCGGTGGACAATAATGACTTTTGATGCCTTATCAACCTTCTTGTTGCCTATGAAAGACGACAGAGATTATTCTATCCGTTTTGCGTTAGCGGATTCTTTTCTTGCAGGGATTTTTTGTACATACTAATTGTAGTGTTCACATTTTACAGTAATTATCAATTTATTGAAGCAAAAACCAAGTCTGGTAAAGCAAAAGCATACAGTAATATTCATACTATTATAGTATAGTATAGTATTCAAAAGTGTTGCACTTGGGTAATATATATAAATCTCATTCTTACAATTTTGAAGTCTAGTGTCACTTTAGGCAACTAGCGAAAAGACTTCAATACGTGTTACTATATTCGATGTATAGTGTTCGTATGCATATCAACTGCTTTAGCTCTGCCAGGCAGAAGCCTATCGGATGAAATATTTTTTTCCTAGCAAAAGGGTTGACACCAGTTAGAAAAACTGAAACAACTCCATACGCATGTTCCTAGGAATGGGTTTACAAAATTGATAAAACTAGTCAAAAGTTCATTTATATAGAACATTATACATGTACTTTTAACCAAAGTGTTAAGTTGGAATATCCATGTAGCCTATGCAAATAAAATTATGATTATCAACTCACGTTCATTACTATTTAGCTTAAAATGTATATTGATTTAGGTTTAAGTTCGCTTATCCGACACTCTAAAACCCTATTTGTACCGATCCCTCATCAACAAACTACCTGTTTTCATAACACTTCATAACCTTAATAAACACAACCTTTATATATATTGTAATATAATGTTGATATGAACATCTTCAAATTCGAAAATGTTTTTTCTTTAGCAGTTGGTTTTGTGACCCTATGGCTTACAGTTCTAATAGCCGTGGATTTGGAATCATGTAAGAATTGCATGTGAATTGGGTATGACGAAAATGGATCAAATACTTACTGTTTTTAACCAGATTTCCCATGACTCTGGACACTTCTTTCATTACAGCCGTACCGCTAGACGGGTCCACTGCTCCAAATACCCAAGAATCTCTATGATTACCCAGAAGCACGTAACGGTCTTTGAAAAACAATGTTTGAAAATTGTATAAATTATATGCACATTGATGTATAAGAAAATTTATTTCACTTTATCTCGTTTATATCAATTTCATTCTTTATTTGGAATATTTAACGTTTACGTTATGTTTATCATGTTTATTATACTAACAAAAATAAAACTGGTCACGTCACGTCTGCTGGTCGGCCAAAGGTCCCAAAAATAATCAGTAGCTTGGTCGTTTGACAACATCATGCGCTCAAAGACAAATACGAGATGTCTATCCCTCAGATAAGTACAGAAGTTGGTTTGTCATATGGTTTCTGTTATGTCATCCTTTACTAGATTTGAAACTAAATTGACCATAATCAGCGCGACGGGAGTGCTTTAGAAATCAGGAAATGTTAACACTTTCGGGATTCCTGGGTGCTGTTTCATACAGCGGTCGTTAGTGTAATGTGCACGTAACCCCATTCAATTTGTATGGGATGATGAGCACGTTATTTAGCAATTTCTACATGAAACGCCACCTGAGTTCACTCTCGTACCGACTTGAGTTCCCGTTGTTGATTGCTATTTAGTTGTTATTGTGTTGTTCTCGGTCGTGTCGTTTTATCTTTATCCTTTCGAACTTTCGACATTCGAATGCCCCGTTTGTACCTCTGTGCTAATTTCAAAATCATATAAAAGCATCGGTTCTCCTTTTCTTGTTATGTACATAAACAAGTTTTGTCTCCCTTTTTAAAGTTTTATGTGCGACTACTTTCTCAATATATAAATTTGGCTTCCACTTAAAATGCTGCTAATGAGATGTTTTTTTTTTTTTTCGATATGAAAAAAAAAACAGCATAACAAAATTATTTATGCAAATATGGATTTCGAACTTGTCTTAGCAGATGTAGCAAAAGATACATGGTTACAAGTGTATTGTTTTAAGTACAGTTGTAGAAATGTAAGAGAAACTGACTTGAACATGTTAAATAAGCATTGAATACGCTTTAGGACGTAGTATAATATACATATATCCTGTACATCTTCAGATAGATAGAAAAGGTGTAAAACATTGGTCTTATGAACATGAAATACATTTGTAAAGTATTACCAGGTTCAACAGCTCCTTTTATCATCCCTATAACATTATATGTTTTGGCTCTGTAGTTTTCTGTTGAAATGGTCAGTTTTATCTTCCTAGATTAGAGAAAAAATCTTTCTTTTACTGAAAACAATGGATTACGGACATACACAAATCACTGCTCAAATGATTAAGTTCACAGATTAAGTGAAAAAGAAACAAAATTGCCTTATCCGTTTAACTCAAAGTTTACTATTGTTGAATTCATGTGCGAGCTTCATATTCTCGTTTGTTTCTTCTAAAGAAATGTATTCAAAAAAGGACTGGCAAAGCAAGGAAAAAACACGCGGGAAAAATTGCAGTTCGCAATGGTCCTGACTTAGGCGTGGTATAGGTATTTTAAAAACAAATGAATAGTTTAATGACGCCAGCCCTTCTTCTTGCATTGCTTTTATACTACTATAGGGTTTTGGTAATTACAATTATTTCGTTATCACTTAACATGCTAAACGAGTTTTATTAATTAGAATTACCAAGTAGGATCCACTAGTTTGCCTCCTTGACGATATTGAACATTAGGGATGGCTCCTTTCCATTCATCGCTTACAATGCTACCCGTCATTGATCTAAAACAATTGAAGCATGAAGAAAATCACTGATAAAAACATCACAGTTTTAAGAAAATACAAGAACGGAATTCCTGGGTCCCCCGCAGAGTGGAAAATTTTGGCTCTTTAAACAGGAAGTAGGTAAGCGTTAGACCTGGAAACGCATACCACCATATGGGACCCCTACCTGAAGCTGCATACCAAATATAAAAAGCCTTCGAATAGTAATTGCTGAGAAATCTGTTACGAAAAATATTCCATTACTGACATCTAAAACAATTGAAGTCGGCTCGTTTAACAGGAAGTAGGTTAGCGACAGACCTGGAAACGCATCCCACCACAAGGGACCTCTACCTGAAGCTGCATACCAAATATTAAAAGCCGAGGATTTATAGTATCTCAGAAATCTGTTCCGAAAAAAGTGTAACGGACGCACGGACACCAGCATTTCTATGTCCCCGCACCGCGTTGCGACAAGTACAAAAATAAAACAACTGCAGTACTGTATTGGTCAGTATACAATTCCCATCATTAAATTGATAAAATCTCAGAAGGATAAAAAAACAATATATAATAGTAAAAAGCCAAATAATTGATGTATTATAATACCAAAACATTTATCTTTAGGAAAGGTGTAAATGTGAGTAAATAAATAAAATTAACAAGTCACCTCGCATTACAACCATACAAAGAGGAATAACTCTGGTTAATCTTCCATCATTGTTTTTTTTCTCTCACTTTTTCGTATAGCATGCGTGATAAATGAAATGTAAATAATAAAGTCTTGAATAAAAAACGAAAGTGGGGATGGCTATTGAAAATAGCTTGAATTCGGACGTCTATACCCCCAAATAATCGTAAAACATGCAACTAACGGGGAAAATACTGATTTTTTTTTGAATTAGTGAATATGGCGGAAAATAGTTAAAATGCATGTACATGTATGAAATCGGCTTGTGACTATGGCTATTTCAGGACTGGATTTGAATTCTATGCATTTTATTTAGACCATGGGCCAATTGCAGAACCGCGAGCAGCGCCTACTGGCCTCGTTGAAGGCTGCTGGCGGTTGTCCATTGTTGCCGCTTGATTGTGGGTTGTGTCGCGCACACTTATTCCACATCTCATTATTTACTATTGATAGAAATTTTCACTCAATGGAGACAATTGAGGGGTGTAATGCAGAAAAAAACTTTCAAATTCCAGTTCCTAAGATTTTCAAACCAACGCTTTTATACATAAACTAAATTGAAAACTGCAAATGTTAACCAAAATGTGAGGTTTTTTTATACAGTAACCAAACAAGATAGTTTTTTCTTTAAAACTGTAAAAGTGTGATTTTATCAAATCCAGATTGACATTAACCCGAATCAACGTGTAAACAAAACATAATTTTGAGCAATATTTGTTAATGAATAAAGAATAAGGACAGACCATTTAATTTGGAAGGGGCATTGTTTGTTTTCTAAAAAAAAATATTCTGGATCAGATTATTGATGAAAAAATATTTTGGCAGCAAAGGTGAAAAAAATATTCCGAAGAAGAACTTCTGCTATATACATGATATAAAATGATGTGTTTAATGTATTTTTATATTAGAAAACAATATTTTGTGACTTCACCTCTAAAAATAAAAATTCTGACTAAAACAAAAAAACCAAGCCCCCCATTCAGGTTAATTGGTCGGTACCTTATAGGCAACATTTTTTTCTATAAAACTGAGGCTACACGGTTGTACCTACGATAATATTTCTGCCGCCGTTCCAGAGGAAATGGGGTGGCATGGTATACTTGGAAGGTAAATGTCCGATTCTTTCTCTCTATAAGCCGTTTCTGGAAGAAAATAAAATGCTTTAAATAAGAAACGAAAGGAGAACAAATGGGGCATTCGAATATCACAAGTCCTTAATAATCAGTCGACATACAAAATAACACTGATAAAAAGTTAGCTTACTTAGTTACTAAGGAAATGAATATGAAATGCGTGATATATATTTAGTTTAGATGACATGATGATGAATATAAGCGAAGGCAATGGGGACACAAGAGAGTTTTAACTGCCACTGGAAACAAGAGGCTCATATGAGCCTGCATCCCTCATCTGGTCTTTAAGCTAATTAGCTATTTCCTGTTAATTGGGTCATCTGACAACATTAATCCAATGAAGACTTTTGTAGAGCTTAATAAACTGCTTAGAGGATAAAGGAACCTACAGCTTCTATCTATCTGCATTTCCTTTCATTTAATGGGCAAAAAAACCCAGGAAAAAAGTAATTTTTAACATTCAAAGGGCCATAACCCCTATGAGGGGTCATCTGACAACTTTGACCCAATGGGGACTTTTGTAGAGCTTAATAATCGAGCTCAATATTTAAACTAGCAACAGTTTTTCACAACCTGCGATAGTTTTCATTCTATAGTCCAAAAAAAACACGCTTTTTTTACCTTTAAATGGTCATACTCCCTAAAAGGGGTCATCTGAAATATTTGACTCAATGTAAACTTTTGTAGAGCTTTGAGCTGAAGGTTTATGCAAGAAACAGCTTTTCTCTATCTACAATAGTTTTCATCTATAGGACAAAAAACAGCCTTTAAAGGGCTATAACCCCTATAAGGGTCTTCTGACAACTTCGAACCTAAGGATACTTTTGTAGAGCTTTTGTTTCTTCATAGCCTAAGATCCTTCAGATTTTTTCTATCTGTTATAGTTTCTGAGTTATAAGCCATTTTAAGTTATTTCACCGCATGTTCTAATATATTTAGTAACAGCAGCCAAGTTTTTCATTAAACATGTCATTTATCATTCCTTCCAAGTTTCAGTCAAATGTTTTCGGTGGTTTTCGGTGTCACGACGGACGCATATTGATGGCATAAGCTCACTTGGCCTTTTGCCATGTGAGCTAAAAAGGCGTGAAGGGGCTGGGACAGGCAATATACACCCTTGCGTTTGGATTCTACAGGTTCTTCTCTTATCGAGACCTGCAGCAATGTTCTTTAACGTGCAAGGAACCGACACGGTGCACATATATGGTTTGCTGTCAGGTTCTCTCATTATAGCCTTACGACCCCAGCAGTCATTATGACAGGGCGGTCCCATTCAACCACCTGGGGAACCTCGAGAGATATAAAACCTAAAAAACGTTTTCTTTCGGTTATTAAGCGTGTTTAGAAATAATATCAATGTAAGTTAAGCTAATAGGAAAGTTGAAGCAGTTTTAAGTAAAAAAATTGTACCTATAGCAGGATATCCAGGAGTTAACGGGTCCCCAGCTAGTACAAGACTCCCTCTCTGCACCCCTGAAGTCGGCAGCCACCAATCATGGGGGTATACGCTAGAACTGTTCGTTTGACCATCTGCATAGTCAGCTGGATCGGAAAAAAGAATGATTCCTATCGCTCCATATTTCTCGGCTTGTTTTACCTGTAGCAAAATGATTGATTTATAAGTTTATGGAATACTTGTTTGTGACAATTGTACATTGTGCTTTTATGATTTAACAAGTTCTGCTCAGAAATAAAAAAAAAAGTTTGATTTATGCCTATACCAAGTCAGGACCATTACAATCTTCGATTTCTCTGCTATATCTTTGCCTTTTTTGTCATTTCTTCTTGGACAGTCATGATAAATGAGATGGACCAATCAAAGTTCGTTGGTTTTTGTTGTATATTTTGATTAGTATAGATCCCGAGTAGGCTTTAGCCTTGAATCGGCTAAAATATGATAGTGTATAGTGAAGGTTGGGTCCATTATACATGTGCCAAAGGTGATTTTATCTTACAGTTCATTTGCGTTTTAAATCCGCTTTTCTGGATATGATATTGTAAACTAGGAACATAATCATATTATCATATATTTGTTTAATTATATGCGTTTTTAAAATATATGATACAAGATGAATGGTTTGGGTCATATCACTGTTTTTCCGTATCATCCATAACACACCCCAAAAAATCCATAACACACCCCTAGAAAATCAATAACGCACCTTTAGGTTTAAGTCACGTGATTTGAAATCAATAACGCACCTTTAGGTTAAATCACGTGATTTGAGTTGAATACAGACAAAATTATGCATTCCACAATGAGGAAAGAATTTTTGATATTAATTATTGTGTAAGATTTTTTAATGGTTTGATACTTATTTTAAGCATATGTAACTTTAATTTTATCACTAAGTCATACCAAGGTACATTCACACAAAAGTTGCGTCAAAAATATGTGCCGTGATTGAGATTTTTAAAAAACTAGTAGATTTGATAATATATATGTTGATTTACATCCCAGCTCCTTTGATCTAACAGGGGTGATCTGAGCCGGATCATCCCTCGGAATACCCTGTTCTACTTTTTCAACTCTATTGTTCCTTTTCTTTTGTTTTTCAAAGCACGTTTTTTGAGAAATGTTCACTAAGTTGAACATAGGAAAATTATAAAATCAACAACAAAGTTTTTTTTGAAGATTGAAAAATAACATAGTTTCCACCGGGGTTTGAACATCGGACCTCACTGTTCCAAGTCTACCCTCTTATCCACTAGACCACGAAACCGATGGAAAACCTACACGAAAAAATGTACATAAAGAATATTGAAGGGGCCCAATAAGAATACTCTATAATATATATTATAAAAAAGTTTTCTATTTGATTCTAAATGCACAGAATGTATTCTAATGTTTGTATTTAAATTTTACATGACATATTTTGAAGGCTGGGATGTAAAATAGTTATTACATTCGGACTTGGTGTGTCAGTAAGATCACCCCCCTCCGGCCTCCGGCCGTCGGGGTGATCTTTTACTGACACACCGCGTCCTCATGTAATAACTATTACTTCCAACAGGGACGTACCTGTTTCCAATTAAAATAAGTAAAAAACATTTAAACATTTTTAATTTAAAATATATGATAAACATAATATAATATGGGTGTTTTCATATCGTATCCCATAACAACCCTCGACCAATATCATGCCCTCGAGCTAAAGCTCTCGGGATGATATGGGCGTCTCGGGTTGTTATGAGATACGATATGAAAACACCCATATGATATTCTATATTTAACGATGAGTGGAAATGAATTGTTGCTAACATGTAACATGAAAGTAATAAAACACGTATCCGTTTGTGCCACTTATTTTCACATTGATTGATTATTACTTTTTACCTTGTCACCCCTGAAGATCTTCCCATATCTTGCAATCACAATTTTGCCAGACACATTAACAGGGGGTGACAACTTAGATAGATAGACATAGTCCTGGTACCTTCCATAGTTGACATAGATAAGTTCGTCCTGGAAAAATGAAAATTCTATACATGTTTACAACCAGGAATAAAAATGTAGGTCTGGCGTATCAATGTCCCGTATTTAAATTGAATTCTGTGAAATGGCAATCAATTGATTTGCTAGTCTATATATGCATACTTGCGGATCTGAACTTTGCTGATTGCACTTACAAATGATTTGTATTTCTTTTATATGTTATGATGTGCTCTAACGTTTATAGTGAATTGCTGTCTTTAGTGTCAGCTGAATCCTTTTTTCTTGTTTAGCTACCGACATAATTTAAACATTTATGTATCCCAGGACTGAGAAACAAGGCTAAACGATTCCCAAAATCCCTGCCTTTGCATATGTAGCGGCCTTATTGAGCCCACCACTATCGGACTTTTACAAAGAAGTCTTGGACGTGTACGGGCTATTACATGCTTTCCTCCATACATAGGACTAGCTTTCGAAGAACTAACATCGTTACCTGTAACCGTTTTCGCAAATTTGCCCCTGACGAGGTTCGAACCACGAATTTTGGTGTTCGTAGACCGACCCGTAAACCACTATACCAACGGCTCTCAATTCTAATTTTTCATGTATGGCACTTTTCTGAATTTTTTCCTGTTAGCAAATCAAAAGTATTCAAATATTGTAAATATCATACATACCGATTGCACTTCGCCGGCAGCGGAGTAAGCATTGAAAGGTGGAAGAACACCACTTTTATTCTCTGAGGGATCCAGTGTCTTCTCGTACAGTGGTGACTGGTAATGAACTCTGACGTCATCCACGATTTCCACTCGGTTCATAACGTCGAGGCTTGAGACGTTCGGACGAGATAACAGAACGTCGTATTCGCTGATAAAAGCTTCATCAAGCCCGACGTCAAGCCAAAATTTTCTAAGCTCGTCCGCCTGTTTCCAGTCTGCAGGTGTGCCAGCGACATGAGGGTACTCTGAAAGCTCTCTGTTAAAAGGAAATGATACAGTTAAGTCTGTATCTGGGTATATGCATGATAAAAAAAATCCCAAAGAAACGTCACTTTTATTATTCACGGAATTTGTACAATTCAACTAAATTTCAAACGTTTATATCTAAAAAGGCAAAATGATTCAGAACCTTAATCTATTTTATGTTGTTATATTAAACAGTTTTATCAAATTCCATGATCAAATTAGTTTGCGTTTTTTCCTTCATGTGACTTGCCTGATTCCAACATGAAATGATACTTTATATTAAAGCTAAATAAATTATTATGTCTGTTTCCTGTTTCAAGCATAAAAATATTCGGTATGTAGGTAGGGAACTCGGCTTAGAAATAAGTATATACAAATACCATGTACATGATGTACGTACATACATGCCGTACATGCCATAAGCAAATGATGGAACAGATTATATAATTAACCAGCATGTGATCAGCTACAGAAAGTCTGTCACAGAGAATTAGGAAAATTATCTGGTAAATCATTATCTCAAATTGACATTTTACAAGCAGATAATTATCTGGAAAATGCATGATATGATTGATATGTAATACAGCTGTAATATGAGACTACGGAACTGACTTATAAACAATGGTCAGCAAAGAAAATTTGTACTACGATAACTTAACCGGTCCTTAAAGAAAGAAGAAAAATAAATCGTTTGTGCGAATAAAAGTAAACTATTAAAGAAATGTTTTAACAAATGTTTAATGGTTTATTTATGCCCAGGATTTATTCTTATTCTTATTTGGCACAAGTAATTAAGCTGTTGTGTTGTATCACAATGTGTACTAAGTATGTACAATGTATAGAAGACATGAAAGATGTCCTATATAAAATAAGTTATAATGTACTCGTCCATAAATGCTCGTTTATTAAAAATCACGTTAATGTATTTTGATGATAGCTTTTCATCATTAATATAGGTGACAGTTGTGAGAAAACATAATTTAAATTCAGTATATCATGCATGCACATGTAGCACATGTACCAAAGGATGTGTGTGCGAGGGCTGTCCTATAAATTCACGGCAAGAAAAAAAATAACCAATTAGACATGTAAAAAACTAGAAAATAACTTTTTTCATAATAATGATATTGAACATTTGTCGTTACTATTTTTGTTTCTATCATCTTCAATTGCATTAGAATTTTTGACATACTAAGTTTACGTGACGTCTTAAATATAGCAAGCAAATAACTTCACAGCTTACATGCCCTTACAAAATTTAAAGGAGAAAACTAAAATTCGACCGATGAAGATGCCAGGGACAATTTGGTCACTTGAGACTAATTAGGGAAAACTTTTAAGGATTTTTTTTCTAATTTATACCATTATAGCTTTATCAGGTGTTTTTACTAGTCACCAATGGATAATCCCTTTTGTTTTGTTTTTGTCCTAAACTATAATTTCTTGCGAAATTCCAACATAAACATGATAAAGGGTGTAACGCTCCATCCATGCGCACTTACTTGCAAAAGGGGGCACTTTCGTGATGCTTCAATAATTTTTTTTTACATGTATATCCAACTTTTTTTCAACAAAAGGGGGAGACTTTCAGGATGCTTATTACATGAATTAATTTAGTTACCTGTGTTTGTTATTTGATTTAAATTATGAGATGCATGACTGTTTTTGAAATAATCTACATACAGGTGTAATTATTTTACTAACCTGAGGTAATTTCTAATGTTGTTTGCATCTATTCCATTTATTATCGTTTCACTTATATCTGGGTCACCGTCCTCGATAATTCTTTTGGAGACTCCCGGTAGGAAAACCCCATTGTCCAGCTCACGCGTGTCCTCGTTTTCAGGACAAGTGGCAAATCGCCCAATAATTATCCCAATGATAAAACCAACAATTATTGTTACTGTCCCACAAAGACAAAGCTGCCGATGGGCTCTTTGCCTCCGCTGTTCTTTGTCTTCCATCACAATCAAAATTTGCGCGTAAATGTTTCACGTCTCAATTACACAAGCAAGAACCTCCCTTTTGCTATTTTTAGAACGTAAACATCAGCTTAATGCCTAAATGATTGTCGAAGCGTTGACATGCATACAAATTGATCAAAAGATAACAAAAGAATGCAGGTTCAGTGAATATGTACATCCGGATTTAATATGTATTTATCAAACATTTACATAATATTAGTCTGTTAGTCTGGGATTCTGCCAGTCGTGGAATTAAAGGGAGGCAGGGGAAACATGCAGGGGTCTCCTTTTGAATTAATGTTCTTGTTGCATATGTATGTGTGGGAAATAACTTACCTGTTACAACACAGTCAAATATTGCTTGGTAGGCAATGGCAATTCCACTGAAAAAAACACAGTCGCATTGTGGGCAAAGAGGCCCAACCCGGTGGGGGGGGTCACTTCATTGAAATTCTGGTACAGCTGGGAGTGCCACCAGCACGTACTCCCCCATTCATATAGCCAAAATATAGAGAATGTTTACCCATTCATATATCATGACCTATACATATATATGACTGTTTCACTATTAAATTAATTGCATAAATGTATGTGTTGGTATGGAGCTAAACACCATGTAATACATGTAGTTTAAAATCTGAGATCAAATCTGACATCTTTGACAGGGGCCCGGGGACAGGGCATCCAACGATTTTTTTATAAACAGTCCACAGGGACTTGTTCCCCTCTATCAGTATTTTGCTAGAGTCAATGTGCGGTACGAAAAAAAAACACGTTTTTTCGTACTGCACATTATATTGACTCTGTTTAAAAAAAAATCGTTGGATGCCCTGTCCCCGGGCCCCTGTCAAAGATGTCAGATTTGATCTCAGATTTTAAACTACATGTATTGCATGGTGTTTAGCTCCATACCAACACATACATTTATGCAATTAATTTAATAGTGATACAGTCATATATATGTATAGGTCATGATATATAGAGGGGAGCAAGTCCCCGTGAACAGTCTAATACTATCATCAGTTGCAGCTAGTTCGAAAGTAGATACTTGTGGTTATAGATGCATGCTGCGTATAAACAACTTTAGTTTCCGAGGTTTGGCGATAGAAATGTGGCACATCAACTATTTAAAAATGACGACACATTGATATCTGATGTTAGCTAATTTGATACCCAATCATGTATTTCAAGGCATAAAAATCATACCCATTCCAGCGACACGTCTGTACATTTGTATATACCTTAACATACCAAAATGAAGGAAGTGACCCCCGTGCCCGATGTCAGGTTTCTGGGCTCTCTTTAGTGGACTTTTTTCCGACAGGCTTAGCGCACGCAACCCGGAATCCGCTCTGGTAAGAAATACAAGGAATGAGACAGCAGATGCATACAAGAATCAAAGAGTTTTTTTTCAGTGGAGATAGCATTATTGGACTATACACAAGCGTCTGTGGTCTCGGGCTCCTAATTTTACCCCTCCCCTTTACCTATACCAAGAAAAAACTCTGGATCCACCAGGTGTTCTACACACGTACGGGGATCTATAGGTTTCTTTGAAGGTTTGTCAATCGCTTGATGATATATTAGTGTTTTTTGAAATGAAGTATAATTATTCAAACTATTTTCTTTATACCTTGGCAAAGTCAAGTTACCCTCGGGGTCATTCGAAGACAATTGAGTGCTATTGCAGCTTGCCGCTGTACTAGACTTTTAAAGATGTAAAATGGAGGTATATAAAAATCTGTTTTTATATAGGTGGTGAGCTTCAAATAATGTGAAAACTGTATTGTTTGCAAAAAAAAAATACATTGCATGATTTATGAGCAGAAACGCTGATTTTTTGTGTATTAAACAATGTTTTCTTCTCTAACTTCATCAAATTATGATATAACTTAACTAAGACTAGATAACGGAACAAGAAAAAAGATCATGTAACTTGCCCCCAAATAAATTAATTAAGCCCGAATCGCTCTACTTGCATGGGTTTTATAAAACCTTAAACCCGAGTATTTGCAAACAAGTTGAGAAAAAGATTTTAACAAAGAAGAAGACAGAATAAACTGATAGCAAACTGCTTATCATTTAGACTGCTGTCTACTTTTTTCTTCTTTTGTCTTTTCTTTTGTTATAATTTTATTAATAAATGTTAGTGCTTGTTGGCTTATTGATCTTCCTTTAGTACACACATTGTAAAGAAATTTTAGTTGAAAGCATGATGACTATATATCAAAAAAGCTTTTTTGAATTATTAAAATGAAAATATCAGTAAAAAATATAATCTTTTAATTATAATTATAAATATCTTTTATAATCGATTAAACAGGATTGCTACAATGTATCCTAATTCGTTCTGTGGGATTAATTTTCTCCTCCGTAAATTTCTGAAAAGATAAAGAGTTCAAGAAATTTATAATGCGATGTTTAATATCACTTTTATGTTTAATACAATGTACTAAAACGTTAAAAGTATTAGGATTGTGCAAAATTAAACATGAAAACTTAACAACCTTGAAGTGATCTTCCTCTAACTTTTTGTCACAGAATAAAACAGATAATATATAATATGTATAAATGTGAAGTTTAAGTTCTAATATATATTTGCCTGTAATTGTAAATTTTGTACGAAATTTAGCAATTAGTTTATTGATCGAATTTAACTGTCCCCCTTTCAGAAAAAATCATAGAACAAATTAAAAAGAAGAATTTTTTTTTTCAATATCTTCGATAAATTCTCTGAAATTATAGACATGTAATACTTAAACCATGTGTAAAATTTCAAATCTGCAATAACCCTTAATCATATATAGTGTTGCAGAAGTGTTTACTGACGAATAGAAGACAACGATAGGATATACGGGGCACTTAAAACATTACGTGTATACATAGGTTAAGTTTGAGTTTCAGTTTGCCTAAAACCGGATTGAAAAGAATTCACTACATGTATTCAATAAAAAGTTCCTTTCGTGTATGCTAATTGCAATTTTCGTGGATCGCTGAAAAATGTCAGTTCATGGGTTCGTAAATTCGTTTTTTATGCCCCGCGAGGACATGTCGGGGGGGGGGGGGGGGCATTAAGTTTTACTCATGTCCGTCCGTCCGTACGTACGTCCGTCTATCCGTACGAATTTCCGTCTAGCTTTTCTCGGAAACCGTAGATGAGAATGATTTTAAACTTGGTATGACAAACTGTATGTCCTAAGTAAGTTTGAGACCTGTTGAACATATACTTTTAACTCTGTCTAAATTTAATTCACATTTCTAATTTTGGCATATTTTATTTTTTTCGTTTGGTTTGTCGTGATATTGAATTGCATACCAAAATGTTAGTTTTGTAATGGGAAACAAGATACAATAAACCTTTTTGGCCTTAGGGGGAAGATATTTTAAAAGTTTGGGTTTGAAAGAAAATGGGAACATGATAATCCCATTGGATTTAATATTTTCCAATGGGAAATTTTCTTTTCCAATGGGAATCTGTAATTTCCAATTGGAAAATATCGATCTCCCATGGGAAAGTGATCTTCCAATTGGAAAAAAGAATTCCCATGGGAAGAGAAAAAGGCTGATTATTTCCCTTGGGAATATGACTTTCCAATGGGAAGATAATTTTCCCAAGGGAAGTTTAGATTCCCGTGGGAGTCTTTCTTATTTATTTGAAAAATGAATTGGCATAACAATTGAGTTTGAAACATACCATTAGCACAAAACAAAGACAAAAACTAATTCTATCATACATTTTATTTGTAAAACAAATAGATTCCACACACAAAAACTGAATTCTCCTCTATTGTATTTTACAATGGTTTATTAATGATTTATTTACATCTACAAACACTGGCCAATATCAATCATTAAAGAGGCATTCAATTTCATTCCTTATAATCTTACTTGTCTTAAATAAATTAAATTTTTACTAGAAAACAAAACGATAACAATAATAACAACGTTAATAACAGAGTTGATAACAGAGACTAGCATTACAATTTTTTCAGTCTTTCAGCACTAACAGTTGCTTTCACACCATCAAAGTATCTGATATAGTAACCTAAAAATATAAAAAAATATATTTTATACACTTCATATTGGACACCTATATTGCCAAAAAATCCTAACATCAAATTATCTTCATGATATTCAAGTGCAGTGAATTTTTTGCATGCACTACATCAGATGTTCTTTCTTCATGTAAAGCTTCATCAAAATCCATCAAGCCATTTAAAAGAAGTTATGATTATGAGGTCTATTATTTAACACTATAAGTGAATAGTCTATGTCCATATTTCTCCCCTAAATGATATCCCACAGCAGCGAAAGTTCTTCATGCACATCTACTTATTATGATGAACCTCCCATCAAACTCCATCAAGTGGTTAAGGAGGAGTTGTAACTACAGGGTATGTGGACAGACAGACAGGGGGATTTCTATATACCTGCCCCCAAATTTGATATTTGTATAGTGTACTATAATCAATTTGTAGCTGTAAATAAAGTAAGACGTACTAGGTGCAGAAAAAAATCTATTTCTTTCTGTTTTTTTTATCAAGTTCTGTTGATATGTAATTAGATAATAGTCACAGTATCTCTTATTCTCATTTGTTTGGAGCTTGAAATACCTCACCTTTTGTCTTGTTGACTCTAACAATGACTGCCTCATACCATTCACTGTCCCACTCTGCCATAACCTTTTCACCTTTACTGTATATAACCTAAAAGAACAAAATTAAAGCATGTTATTCTGTGAAGATCATCAAACAATGAGATGTTTGATAAATAAGAGTGCGCAACAAAGCATACATAAATCAGTGGCAATTAAAATATCCAAAATGAAATACATGTATATCCAGAATACTTCAAATTGACTTACTATATATATGCTTGCTTCTTATTTTCTTGCAGTTGGCTCTATATCAACTAATTCAAAACCAATTCAATTCAATAATTTAAAATAAAAACATATGGATATAAAACTAACAGAAAAATAAGTACAAATATAACATGAATGATTCCTCAGGATAAAAAATAGGACAGGCACCTATAAAATATGGTTAGTAGACTGTACACTATTTCTTAAAGTTTGTCTTCAAAAGAGTTTTAAGACGACGGATGTAAACTAGACGCCAAGTGTTGACAATAGGGGTCAATAGGGATCCATCTACTGATAACTTACATCTGGGGTTTCTGTTAACTGTGCGGGTTGTTGCTCTGTATTCAGGACCTCTACCTCCATAGGCTGTTGCTCTATAACTTGAACCTCTTCCTGTTAAAAAAATGGCCACATAATTTTCAATTCATACATGTATACAAATTAATAGCTAAGTATTCCCTATTTTCGTATATTGTGAGTTATCTCCCATTTGCAGAGTTATCTTCTCTTTTGAGAAGGTATTGTATACTAGTTACTGTGTGGAGAAATAAGTTTTTCTGCATTTATTTTTCAATTTGTCAAAAGATGTCCAAATGTGAAGTATAATTATTTTTGAAAAGGTATATAACATGTTTTCCTGTATTAATAGGGTCTGCTTAGCCCTCTGATTAATTTAAAAAAAATAAAACCTTATTGTCCCATACATTGCAATGTAATTTACCTACCATAATGGAGGACAACTCTTGTAAATGGGAGATAACTCACTATTTACAAAAATACAGAATTTCTAAAAGAAAGAAATATATGCTGTCGGAGGGATGCATAGTAATCATTTCTTACTTTACATGACACAAATAAAAAATACTGTGCAAAGCTAAATGTATACAAATTGAAAAGTGACTGGTATAGAACAAAAAGAATATCAGTTGTACATGTTTTAAGAAGTTAACGAATTGTAAGCTTTGTTTTATAAAATTTTACCAAAGTATTGATTTGATAAAAAAATACTTACTTGTCTTAATTCTTGCATTATCTCATTTAGCTGAAAAAAAAAACATAATTAGAGTGACATGTTTCTAACTGTTTATATATCATTTAATATACATTCATGTGACATTTACTATCTGCAACATTTTGTTTTCATTTAGCTTATTTCTTTGTAAATCTATAATTGTGTTTTTAATCATGTTAATAATGCAAATTGCAAAATTTCAAACAGTGACCAATGGTCACATAGAAGGCTGCTAGCTGTTTTCCATTATGGATTTTTAAAATGCCACTGATTCATTTGCACCCACATGGCAAATAATAGTGCCAAATTTGCCCCTATATGTATGGCTTGTACAAGTTGCAGGAAACAAAATATGAAGATTGTACAAGATAGAAAAGCTTAAATTCAAAGCACAAAATATATATGATGTATTGTACCTCATTTTCCCTGTCCAATCTTCTCTGCTTCTTAGTTGGATTGTCATGAACATCAGCAACAATTGTCCTATAAATAATATAAAAAAAAATGTAAAGAAATCAGTAACTGAAGATGGCACATCAAGGAAAAACAAATTTATCAAATGATTTCAATTTAATTAAAACTTTCAGTTTCAAAGTTATGGTTTAAGGATAAGTGTCTTTAAAAAGCTTGTTAAGTACTAAAGGTAATAAATAAAGGTTCAACTACAACAAATTTACTTTTATACACTTCATACATAATTCATCTGCTTGTGAACAATTCAATACCTCTGTATTCTTTTATATGGTGTATTTTTTTCTGGTGTGCTTTCGAACTCATACACATCCTGAAATAAAACATAAATTGCTTGAATAAATAAGTTAATTAAAATTCTTTCTTTGATTTATTCTCTTTTGTGTTTAAGGAAAACAAGACCTATTGATGTCTGGTCCCAAGTTGTACAGTACATTTTGTAAAACATTGAACCCCTGTATGTACTATTACTGTAAAGTTTCATAGCATTTATAATCATTCAGAACAAAAGTTATTGCGGAAAATAAGGATGCTACTTTCAGTCAAACCTGAACATTGAATACAATTACATGTTCAAATCAAGCTAAGCTTCATTGGCAAGGATATGGCTATAGTTAACGCTAACATTTATCATTTTTTTTTGTGTTCAATCCTAGTTCTGTTTTTTAAGATTTTACTTATAAGTCATTATCATAAATTACCACTTCTTTATCTGTTCTCAGCTGTTTTTTTAAGGCATCAACTGTCAACTTTAGGCTTGTGTTTTCTTCCTCAAGTCTTCTTACTTCTTTCTAAAAAATGATATACTGACCCTTTAGATATTTCTTTGCAACAGATTTGCTCAACTATATTATTTAAACATTAATTTAAAATCTTAAAACTATATAACATTTGTTAAAAGGAAAATTTTCATACAGGGGACATCAGATAATAAATATCTTATGCTTACAAAATTTCATATAAATTGTGCTGTCAATATGTTTTTAAGTTTTAGTGCTTACAAAATTCAATACTCAAAACTCAAAATATTTTACCGATTTGCACATTTTAATGTGAACATCATGCTGCACAGCAATGGTACAGTATTTATTTTTAAAACTGTATTGTCATTGTTCACAAAAATTGAAGGACAGACAGTGTGAAAATTACAAGGCGTCCACATCTTTCGGGCCCTAATAACTGCATGTTTAAAATTCACACAAATTCTTTAAGAGAGTAAATTAAGTTCTATAACAATCAATGATAATCCTCTAAATGAGAAATGTAAAAACTGTTTGTCAGTTCCTAGATATAAAGCAAGACATGTAAGATAGTTAAATTCTAATTCTATAGAAATCTTACCTTTAAACTTTCAACTGTCTCAACTGGAGATTCCTGGAGAAGAAAATGAAAATATAATGAGAATAAAGATGATTTTTTTTTTAAAACCTAGCTTAAAATTTTTAATTATTTTTGTCATGTTTGATGTTATATATTCCTTACAAAATAAAGACCTAAGAATGATCAGAAAAACCTGTGACAATCTGAACAGCCCAGGTTCTTAATTTAAATCACTTCTACATTTCAATAGAGTGACACTATACATGCTATACATATAGTTTGAGCAAATAAGAAAGTGACATTTTTGTGCTACTTTATTTAACATGCTTAATCATAAATGTATTTAACAAGTCGATCTTTATGTCTAATTGAAGAACATTTTTCTAAAGTTTCAACACATATAATATACATGCAAGTACTATGATATATATACTTCTGAGGAGTAGCAATTATAGGTTTGTTTTAAAGGTGTTTCTATTACACAATGAAGCTGCAAATTAATTCATCCAGCATTTTATAACACATTTAACTGACCTTCAATTTTTTTGCCTCCTTCCTGAATTCCTCCAAGGTGATCATACCCATAGAAAGGGTGTTCAATAGTCTGTGAATCTTTGGTTCCTCTTTACAGCCAACAAATGAGGTGAAGAGCCCTGCTTTGATGTCTGGGGTTTTCTTTTCTGATTGAATCAAGCCAACATCAAAAGATGAAAAAATGTCCATCAGTTGCAGGAAGCAGCATTCTGGCAGTGTTGCACAATAAATTTGTTCCCTAAAATTTCCACCAAATTCAGCGCTCTGAAAAAAAAAACCAAAACAACACTTATTTATAATTTATCTTATATACTTAGTTGAGTATACTATTGGAATCAGGATCATTAAGGCCATCATGGTCTCAAGTCATCATTCAGGTAAGTAACAAAATTTCTAAAAATTGTAACTTAATTGCGACTTTTAAATCAATAAAGGAAAAAAAATCAATAAAAGGAAAAAAAAGTAAGTTTAGGAATTTCTTTTTATACTTTACACTTATATCAATGTTATATCATTCATTAAATTTCTGTAATTGGATTAATTTGATGCTGTCATATTGTAATAAATATTATATAGAGGTGTAATTTACACCAATTACATGCTATAGGTAAACTGTGTACTGTATGCATACATGTATCTTTCTATTTCTGTTTGATAATCAAACTGAATTTAGATTTATAAATTTATGTCATTTGAGCAGTTTATTAAACTTACAGAGCCATTAAATCGTAATGCCAATGCTGACTGCTTTCTCCATGCCTTGTCTTTAGGATTCAGGAATTCTGATCTGGCAGTGTTCTTTGTACCAGGATGTAAACTTCTCATCAACTAGAGAGAAAAAAAATACATAGGTAAGTACATTTTTAAAGACCTGCCATGTGTATTGTCCAATGGGTCCTTAACAAATGCAATTTCAATTTATTCAGATATCTTTTTATAGTTTTTCAAATGGTTGCAATATTTGAGGGAATACCAGAAGAAGGACAATTACTCTTACATGGATTGTTAACTCTTCTTCAAACTAAGAGGTAGTTTCAATATATTTTTTTTCAAATTAGCTGATGTTTACCTTTCATCAAAATTTTGTTTCTGAATTATTTTTTTTAGCAAAACCATGTGATTAACCCAGGAAAGTCCAAACAACTCCTATAAATGTTGTTTTCTATCTGAAGCAACAAAATCTAAGTTTTTTAACAAAACAAATAAAAAGTCTGAACATTACATAAAGAAAAAATGAATGTTTTAAACTGTTAGGAGTCAACAGGATGAAATACATAGATCTGTATTTTTGTTTTCGAATTAAAAAAACAAACCTGCAACTCATCTTTAAAACTCTTATGCTTATATTTGTATTTTTCTGCTTTTGCAGGCTCTGCACTTGATTCTTCCTGGTCTGAACCTGCAAATATTTTTGTTATTTCTAAAATTTAATTTCAATATACACATTCAATATGTTACTGTGATTTGCATGGAATAAAAAGTTTGACAGTGTTCACAAAATATTGAAGCATTACTGATTATAGCATTAAACAATATTAGATTGATACACATACAAATACGGGTCAGCAAAGTCTTGATCTATATGTACATGTATATAAAATTTACTCATCATTTATCTTTTGCATTACAAAATTACTTGTGTTGCTTCATCTATTCAATTAACTCTAAAAATCCATTCAAAATGTACCTAAATAATCTTAAATTCACATACATGACATAAAGGCATGAAAGGTGTGAGGTTAAAATAAAAGACTATTTGAGTGAATTGAAAAAAAATGGAGAGACCTTGACGAAATCGAATAAAGTGTTCACACAAAAAAAAATGCTAAAAATTATTTGGCATTATGAAGACACTTAGATTATACCTTACCAAGGCCGCCGTCAGGTTTCTGACAAGGGGGGTGTGGGCGGGGGAGTGGATGTCCCCTGCCAGTTTGAGAAAATTTTCTAAAATTGGACAGATTTTGGTGGGTCTGCTGAGTTTTTCATTATTATTTTTTTATGAAGGGGGTACGATCACACCCAAGGCACCCCCTTTCTGATGGCCTTATTGCTAACCTTTAATACTAACAGACTATTAATACGCAATTGTATGTGTTGTTTAGACTTACACATAGAATTAAATTGAGAAGGAGGCAGCTATTTTTCTTCAAGTAAGAAGATCGAACCTTAATTGTTGCATGTAATGGAACTGGAAGGGTTTGCAAACAAAAGCAAGTCTAGCAAAACGCACAACTATATATATAAATGACTTACCTGATCCATAGGCCGTAGGATCCACAACTTTGATCAGTCTATTAAGAAGATTCTGCAGAGTTAAGCAAAATTTTCTTCTAGATACAGGACCTTTTGCGTTTAGCTCCGCAAAATGCGTGTCTACAGCTTGGTAATCTTCTATAGGGCAGGAGATCTAAAAATGATAAAAATCTTAAGATGGCGGGAAATGGGTACTCTCTAGACTTTACATAACTTTTACATTGATAAGTTATGATGGGGTATAAAATCAGTACCTTTTTTCGGGCATTATACAACTTACAACTTTTTAAATTGAAAAAAAAAATATTGTTTTTAATATTTAGTTTTATTTATGAAATAAAAAAAAAACATAAAGAAAATGTTTTTTTCCCTTTAAAAATACGGTTTCGGTGCTGAGACAAGTTAAAATTTTACATCAATGTGATTTTCAAGAACGTTTAGATATGTTACAGGTCTATGCTTCATTACTTTCAGCATGCACCCGAAAGTAATCTGGCCTCACAATAAGATGGTTAAAAACTTTTCTTTATAAGACTATATAGCCCTTTAAACTATACATTACTCAAAATCTAGAGTGTTTTCAACTTTTAATGCAAATACCGTATAATGGAAAGCTAAAACTTTACGTCAATCACATCGTAAGGTTATGATAAGATAAGATAAGATAAGATATATTTATTTCCAAATTAGGTCCCCAGAAGGGCATTGACATACAACATTTATGATTCAATATATATGACAAATAAACAAACAAACTAGAACAATATTACATTCAAGTACATTGTACATTGATATTTTAAGTTTAAAGTTAAAGTAAGTTATGAATCTGGGGAAAAAATGATGATTGATCCCCCCTTCTTATTTTTTCTTCAAAGTTCGTGGACATTTCAACATTAATAGTCTTCATATCTAATATAAGGCCAGGGTCTCTAATATGTGTAATATATAATCATAGACCTGTATACATATTTAATATACAGATCTATGATATAATTGATAACTACCTTTAAATCTTCTCCTGTAAAGACTACTGTGACGAATCCTTCGATCCTTATCTTCATCAGGAGTAACATATGAAACACCTACAGCCTGTAGTTGTTCTGTTGAACGGTAATGTAGGGCATTGTTAATAATGGTAAACCACCAAGAACTGGAAGCCATGCTATCAATTGAGTGGTTCAGTTGAATTTGCATGTACCTATTCATTTGACCTAGGTACAAGTTACACGTGAAGCCCCGCCCTGACCTGTCGGTCACTGAGGTAGCCAATGGGCTTTCATTTCGATTATGATAATTTACACCGATTAATTAATTAACTCCATGCAATTGGTCGTTAAAGCTCCGCCTCTATTTATTTATTTATTTATTTATTTATTTATTTATTTATTTATTTATTTATTTATTTATTTATTTATTTATTTATTTATTTATTTATTTATTTATTTATTTATTTATTTATTTATTTATTTATTTATTTATTTATTTATTTATTTATTTATTTATTTATTTATTTATTTATTTATTTATTTATTTATTTCGAATTTGATACAAAGTTGATCGTTGATTACCTTTTTTTTATTTTTGTATAAATTTATAATAATGTATACCTTTACCATTAAGTAAAAGTTTGTTAATCTAAAAGAGTGTTATAGTATTTCTAAAGAATTGAACTCTTATGGTATTTATACTTGGTATAGCTATATAAATCATATTAGAAAATCCTGCAATCTACCACAGTCTGAATTTATAAGAAAAATACAGACGAAAAGAAATACTATAAAGAAGGTGTTGAAAATAGTTGTAATAATATATTTTGGGACAAGATGGAAAAGCAAGCCACAAACTTTTAAACAGATAAAAAATAATTATAATTTAGAATCCTATTTGTTAACAGACAATACTGAATACAGAAAATTAATATGTAAATTACGATTAAGTGACCACCTCTGGTGACCACCAGTTACAAAGAGAAGATAGCAAACGTGCAACGTGATCGAAGATGAGACTGAGTCACTTTCATTTAAGTTGTAAAATTAATGAAAATTGCAGGAAAATATATTTTGATAAAATTGACATTGATTCTTCTTGACAAAACGAATGATACAGCTAAATCTAATCTTAAACCCAAATAATAGTCAAGAAGTGAAATTTCTGGGATCGGATCATCCTTTTTAAAACAGTCAATGACACTGAGGATAGGAGACACTTAAGTTGCGTTTGGGCAAACATCGGTATACGTGGTAACCGGGCCCGATTGGAATGAATGTAGATTATATTATATAGTTTATCATACGATAAAACTTACCCAGCTGTCATTCAGTTTGATACACATTGATACCTTAATAAAGCTAAATATACGCCTTTTTATTCTAATTACAGTTTCGGAAAATTTTGTCAACCTCCTTTTCTTGGTCTAAGATTATTTAGGAAATGAGCTCATTGTAATGTTTGATTGTTTTTTCTTATTTATATATTTAAAGTAAGAAATAACTTATGCATCTAATCTTTATTTGAAAGGTAAAAAAAATATTGTTTTATCTGATTTTCATTGATTTTAAAAAATAAATATCAGAAATGATCGGGGTAGGGCTCAAGCAAAATAATTTGTCCTTTCCCTTTTAAAAACTGGTACTCCGATTATACTAGAGTCTATTTGTACAGAATTTATAGGCAGAACCAGATTACCTCGATAAAAGTTTTCAAGTTTCAAGTTTCCAAGGAAGCTTCAGGATTGATATATGGGCATTAGCTGTAAATGTATGTTTGTATTAGGACCCGAAGATCAAAATTGTGCATGCGAGCAAAGTGCGCGTCTTTTAAACATAAACCCGGTATCTGCCAGTATTGGAGTGGTAGCCTGAAAAACGTCTTCAAATTAAAGAGGTGTCTTCGATATCAGTGAAAATGTTTACTTATAACCACTATCCTATCATTTCTATTAGTCTCCTGTTGGTCTATTTGTCATATATGACCCACATATAAATGGCTAGTAATCAGCCCTTTCAGAGTTCGCGAAACTTATAATTTCTTTGTCAGACATAGGTCCTTGAAAATGGAATCTTTGGTCGGACCTAATTTTTTTTTACTGGTCCTGTCTGTTACAACTTTTTAAAAAGTACCAAAATCTACCGGACATGGGTCCAGTAAGTATGATAAAAATGCCAGACCTACTTAAATTTTACCAGTCAGGTCTGACAGGTCCGACACATTTCGCGAACTCTGCCCTTTACTAGTTGGGTTTCTAAAATTTTCAAAAATGTTATGAAAGTCAAGTATCCCCTTTTTGTAATTAATATAAAATTAGAGAGACATAAACATACCTTTTGAAGTATAATATAACTTTAATATGAAGATTTTATTGAATAAATCAATCTTCACGGTTAACTTTTTGAAGCACAAGCCCGAAAACTACTATTTTTAGAATATTTCTTTACACATAATTGGCTTGTAACTCCATTTTACTGGTCCGAAAGCTATTTTTCTCACCAGGGCCGTCAGACTTGTGGCTAAATTCAAAAACTGATAAATAATTGACAACAGTTGAGTACCAAGGGCAAAAAACATACAAATGTATGTTTGTTTCTGGTTTCGTGCTAGGCATTTATTTTAGAAAAAAAGTTTAATTTTTGCCTTGAGTTAATTGGGAGTAGATTTAAAGTTGAACAGTGCTTAAACAAAACTGCCAATAAAAAGGCTAGGGGTTGGCATGGAAAACTATGGTAGGTGGGAACTCTAGAAACATACATATTTTTTTTTGGTTGGCACAATTACAACATAGCTCAAGTCAATACAAATTCCTCAATAATATTGATAATCCTAATAATAGTGCTGTCTTCACACTTGTGAGCCTTTTTAAATTTTTTTTTATGTTTGGCTTCTGCTAAATGACAAAAAAAACCCCAGAAAGATGTCATGATTATCTGGACTAAGAACATGAAGAATACTGCTGTCAGAGAATCATTTAAATCAAGGAATTGTAATTGTAAATTGCCCTTGAAGCTGATGTAATAACTCTTTCTGGCTATTCCAGAAATTTTCTGTAAAGTTCTTAAGAAGTTCCCGAAAATAAATTCCATGGACAGAATTAGATATTCAAATTCTTAATATAAAAGCCATATTTTGGTGAGCATCATATAAGCAAACACATAAACAGTCAGAGACAAAACAAATTTACAAAATACATGTACAAAAGATAAAGGAGCTTGTAAATTTAAACAACAGGGCATATATAGCCTTAATATGATATTATGTGAATAATAATAACAAATTTACCAACTATTCTTTGATTTTCTTTTCTGATGACATTTGGTTCTTTATGTATTTAAAAATTAAATTGATTAATTTGATTGAATTTATAAACAAATTGGATATAAATTATTTCCAAAGAGACTGGCAATCGACCTATTTGGGCAACCAAATTTTTTTTAAAGCCTCATCAAAAGTGTGGAAATCCAGTAAATTATCATTTGTATTTTTTTTTATTTATAACTCGTATGCTTCTGAATCATTTATTATTGTTGGTATCATAATTGTCCCTTGTTCCATTGATATTTGGTCAATAATCTTGGTGGTTTTTTTTGTATAGTTCTTCCAAAAGGCAATGCCAATGTAAATAATCCATTTCTTCAAAATTTCACCTCTTGTACTGAGTTCAAGTTTTGGTAATTTTGGTTTTATTGTTTTATGCTCTTCATAATCATATAGTGTTTGGCATTTTCAATATTTTTGGTAGAGCGCCTCTGATGAGTCTTGAATAGACGAAAGGCTCATCAGGGGTAGCAAAATTTATTGTCTGGAACTTTGTTGTCATTTTTATTTCAATTGAAAAAAAAAGTTAAGGATGTATTCTTCTGAGGGGTCAAAATTTTCCTTAATCAAGTTTTTTCCCAAACCTACATTTTTGAAATGCTAAGACCCTGAGAAAATCAAATTTACTCAGAAAACAATATGTCCGTGTGCATTTTAGTTCGCTACAGTCATTTAAAAAGGGCCTATTTTGACAATTTTCCCAAAATTTCATCATTTTTGGCCTATTTTGAGGTAATTTTCTTTAAAATATCAAGTTTCAAAATCAAGTTTTCTCTCAAAGTTTGCATATTGATAGATGCCATGATTCTAAACAAATTTAACTTATAAAAAGTATATGTCCGTGATGATATAAGAAAGTTTAGTCCCGAAAATGTGCTTTTTTAGGTCATTTTCAAGACACCATAAAACCGGTAAAAATCAAGATTTTTCAAATTTTCTATCATACCAAAACCTCAAAACTCTCCATTTTTGTTTGAAATAATTCGACAAATATATCTTTTTGAATTTAGAAAAGAAATTATATGAATTGCATGGATATTTTGTTGGAAAAATGAATTTTACTACCCCTACCCTGAAATTGGCTAAAATCAGACTGAGATCGATGGTCAAATTTGGTCAAAAATTAAAATGTTGCATATCTCAAAAACTACTTTTCATATCTTCATAATTTTTTGACAAAATTTAGATGGAACATCAGTTGATGTACATTCACCAAAAGTTTTCAATTATAAGGCAAGGTTTAAAAAATATTCACAAACGAGATTTCAACGAGACTGAAACCTCAGAAGAATACCCCCTTAAGTGTAAAAGTATCCACTTAACTTGACTAAAATAAAATGAAAACAAGAGAGCATTTGATGAAAATATTTCCGAATAAAATGTGGGTTCCCTCAGGTCATCAGGTCACTTTAAAACTATTTATAGGTTGATTTTAACATATACTACACATTTTCTAGGTTCAAATAAAGGTAGGAAGTCTTGCCTATGAAAAGAAGAAAATTTTCACAATTTACTTTTGAATACATATTTAAAACAAATATTTAAAATAAGTAAATATAGCTTGGTTGTATTTAAGAATAAAAAACAATTCTATATTAAGTATATTGCTTTTAATCATGTTAATAGAGAAATCTTGCATAGGCTTAATAAGTAACAGGCATGACAGAGATTATATAAGATGTTTATTATGTTCATTCTGAAAATTCAAATTTCACAATTTACTTTGATGGACTAATTTGGTTACCTGCTATTTTCTTTCATTTTTTCTTAATTGGTTTAAAAACTTGGTATGAGGTCAATTTTTTATGACCTTGCATATCATGCTATCACCTTGATATTGTCACAGAAGAACTCAGGTATTAACAGTTTTGATATTATCCTCTAATTATTGTTCTTAAGTCGTAAACTTTATTGCACTTTTCACACCTTATTACATAAGAATGTTGATGAAAGGAACTTGAAAAGGATGACCTGACCATGCACAGCATGTGTTTTATGGCCATCATAGCCCCATAACTAGTCACCTGTACTTCACATATTCCATTTGATAAAATACAGTTATAACAACATGAACAATGAAGAAGTTTAAAGGTTGGTTTTTTATTGTTTTTTAGTTTTTCTTCTTTTTTTTTCTAAAATATAAAACATTTAACAACATTTTTTAAATAATTGAAATCCTATGTGCTACATGCATGACATGGCCTAGGATAAATTGAAAATTATTTTTGTGTTCCTATTTTCATGATGCCAGTTTTTGTTGATATTCATTTTATTTTAAGCTTTCATTTCAAAATCATCTTTAAAAATAATTTTACATTTTAAGACTTACTGACTAAGAACTCAAAAAATGGTTTTATAAAAATATTCTGATCTTTAACATGTTTAAAGTGAAATATTTTTTTCAGTTAAAATATTTTTGAATTGATAGGCATTTTTAAGATAACATATTTAATTTTATTCTTTAATGTGATTTAAAAAAAAATCAGTCTCTGTACATGTACATATTTTGAAAATATTATTTATACAGTGTATTTTGAAGAATGAAAAGCCCTTAAACTTCAAAACCAAGAATGCAAATGCAAGATACACATAATAACTTTATTTCAAACTATTAACCCTAAATAATCATGATAATACAGTAGCCCTATAGATGTGAAAATGGAATTTGCAAAAGATGTTACTCAAATGATGTTAAGACTGAAGTCATTCCTTAATAGATTGTCACGCTACATTGTATAATAAATAAAAGATTAGATTTGGAATTTTAAAGGAAAATCAAACTACATTATGTTTTTAAAAGACAATGAAAGAATGAGACTATATAATTTTATCTTGATAACAAATAATAAATATTAACAATAATGATTACTTTTACATGTATGTACTTATTAGGTTTGATTTTAGTTAAGTGCACTTTGGCTCATATGTGAAGCTATTACATTACATGTATAAAAATTAAAAAGACACTAGTACAATATAGCAACTTTATTAATGTAGGTTATTAATGGTACTTGCCATGAAGAATATTACCCCCCAAACCACTTGGTTTAAAAAAAAAAGTTATTGCTCGTGTCTATTCTTAGAGGTTCGCCTTAGAATTTCACAAATTAATTTTAAAATTTCTAAATCGCTCGCTCGCACCTATTTTTACAGACCAAAAATCCGTAGAACAAGAAATTAATTTGGTGTGGCCTTAGATAGAGATGCTTAAGTCTCCATTGGGTCAATGTTGTCAGATTATCACTAACATGACTAATAGAGGAAACAGTTAATAAAAGTGACCCTTGTTTTACTATGGTCTTGTTTAACAGTTTGATGTTTTTTTTCAATTTGTCACATAACAGATACAAAAACCATATGAGCTCATTAACTCCATATCCTATTATAAAATGTTTATTTATTATGCCATCACTATGTCTTGGTCATTGTTGTCTGTAAACAATTTATTTTTTTTCTCTGAAACCACCAAACTAATTTAACTGAAACTTAGCAGGAATGATAAATATGACATGTTGGCAACAAAATAAGTTTTTTTTCATGTTTTTGCCCTATACCAGTAGATCAAATAATAGATATACATATATAATACATGTATCATGTATATGCAAGTTAGTTAATTAATGGTCGGCTTTGAATTTGAGAAAAAAATCTATTGGATTCTGGTTTATAGTCCACTAAAGAATGCATGTGTCAAAAAACTATGTGTCCATCATCACATTATGTCCATGGGCTACATATGTCCTAAGCAATTGACTACCCATACTGGGCCTTAAACATAAAGGATTCAACATGCTGTGGTCATATCATACATGTCATACTGTAATTATAATACATTAATATATTTTCAAATAGACGATAAAGAGATGTGGAATAAGTGTACATGACACAACCAACATTTAAGAAACAGCAATTAAAAAAAATCACAATGGAGAACAACCAGCAGTCTTCAACATGACCAAAGGTCACTGCTCGCTGTCTTGCATTGGCCCAAGACTAAAAATACAATACATAAGATTCAAACAAATCCCTAGATTATCAACAAGAGAGTCATTTCTGGACATAAAACAAAAAAACCCAGATCATTGACAAGGACAAAACAAAAGCTATGACAAGTATTCCTGGCTTATGACAGGCACATATAAAATGTGGGGGGTTTAACTTAAGTAGTTTTTTAGGCCCAACCTTCCCACTTTAGTTCATCTTGTACAAAGCACAAAAATTAACACACCAAAATATCTTGAAAACCGATGAGATTCCCACGCTTTAACTATATTCTATACCGTAAATTGGGATGATTTGGTGTAGGGATATTTTGGCGGTTTTATATCAAAATGGCCATGTTTAATTTTGGTGTGTATTATTTTGGCGCTTTCAGAAAAAAAAAGTTCTTTAATACTTTACATCATCTACACAGTCATAAGTTTATTGAATTTATATTCACACAATTCTACTCTTTAACATTAATTAGCGTATGTTTGTTTTCAAACCCAAGATAATTAGTATATATTTAGGCTTTTAAAAACAAGACAATTGATGTCTAATGATGATTTGACAAACAAGTAATTATTAGCTAAACTAATGGTCACTAATTACTTAATTAAGTTAACATAAATGTTAAAAATAAAAAAAAATAAACATTAATATGTAATATATAATACCCAATTTATGGTATTATATTTCTGTATGGTAGGTCGAATCATTTGGTACCAAAGAGGGATCCCAGGGGGTCATGCCCCTTCCCCTCAAATGACAAAAACACCTAATATCTTGAAAACCTTTGAGATCCTTACCCTATAACTATATATATTAAAACTCAGTAACTTACGATAAGACGAATCATTTGGTACCATAGGGGGGAAGATGAGACCCAGGAAGTTATGTTCTGCCTCCTTAAATGATAAAACACTGGAAGAATTCCATGGGGTCATGTTTTGGAAACACCGTTTGTGAGACTTAGTAACAGTTTCACTGTTATAATAACATGTATTACTTGTGTTTTTAGGAAAGATTTACTGCGTCCACGGTGTCAGCTTAAAAAGAAAAACCAGTTCAGATGAAGAAAAGTTCAGCTCAGAAGAAGAAAGGTTCAGCTCTGAAGAAGAAAGGTTCAGCTCAGAAGAAGAGAAGTTCAGTTCAGATGAAGAACATTTCAGCTCAGAAGAAGAAAAGTTCAATTCGGAAGAGGAAAGCGGCCCAAATGAGGAAAACATTCCAAGGAATCAAAAAGGTACTATTCATTGTTAGTTTTCAGGACCTTTTAACTTTTATTCTGCAACCAGCCTATTTTATTAGCCTATATCTGTTTGAAATTAGGTTTGTCACTGTCACCTGCCCGAGGTCTGTGGTTTCCTCCAGATCGTACAGTTTCCTACACTATTATAACGGACTGCCCTATATGGCCCGGATGCATCAAAAAGGGTGTTAAACCCTAACACGCACACATGTACACACACAGTGGTACATGTACTAATTACATGTATTAAAATCCCTTATAGGAGATTTTCCCATCTGACAAATGGTAAAAAAATGAAAACTTTGCTGAATGTTAAATTAAAAGTAACAAGGAAGCCATTTTCAGTGAACTTTTGCTGCATTCACAAACGTCACAAATTTCTGTCTTCTGTATGAATAATCTACAGGCTAAAATTTTACCACATTAATTATGCAAACAAGCTCCTACAGTTAATTTCTGTTTATTATATGTTTTTTTTTTCCTCCAATATATTTCTATCTATTAAGAACTAATTATGCCTCATCATTTTTTAAATATATTTTACAGTTCCCACTGTTGTTCTTAAAAAACAGAAAATTGGTGTATTGAGAGCAAAAGAGACATCACTGCAGACAATAAACAACATTCCAAAACAGTGCTGTGAGTCAGCATGCTTGAAGAAAGTCAGCCAGAATGTCATAAAGAAATGCCGTGAAGAGTTTTATATGAAGTCACAGGCAAACCAGTCACAGTTTATTGCAGATTGTTTGTTGTAAGTTTTTAAAGATTGAATTTTTTATACTAGACTGTATAAAATCTTAATTGTGTTTTATATCATAGTTCAAGCTTTTTTATAATGTCAGTGGTTGTTGTAGTCAAAGCAAATTATATTTCAGGTTTGTCTGAGATATGTGTGTAAAACTTCAAATTATATGCAGGTCTATTCCTAGCATTTGACAATCCATATTGGGTCGCAAATATACAGGGTTCAACATGTTGTGGTCGTATCATGCTGTGCTCGGCATAGCTTTTAATTTTTAATGGGGTCCTTTTTAGCTCACCTGGACCGAAGGTCCATGTGAGCTATTACCATCACTTGGCGTCCGTCGTCGTCGTCTGTCGTCGTCGTCTGTCGTCGTCGTCGTCGTCGTCGTCTGTTAACAATTTTTCAAAAATCTTCTCCTCTGAAACTACCAAACAGAATTTAATGAAACTTGGTATGAATGATCCTTAGGGTGTCCTGCACCAAACTTGTGTTTTGATTTTTGATCCGATAAAAAACATGGCCGCCGTTACTAAAAATAGACTAGGGGGGTCAGACTACTGTTTTTGGCTTATAAATCAAAAAGTATAAGAGATAGAGGAAATCTGAGGCCACGCTACTGATTCAGCATCAAAAGCTCTACAAAAGTCTCCATTTGGTCAAAGTTGTCAGATGACCCCTTATAGGGGTTACGGCCCTTTAAAGGTGAAAAATAGCATTTTTTCATGTTTTTGGCCTACAGAATGAAAACTATTGCAGATAGAGATTAGCTGTTGCTTGCTTAAATGTTCAGCTCATTTAACTCTACAAAAGTCTCCATAGGATCGAAGTTGTCAGATGACCCCTTATAGGGGTTACGGCCCCTTAAAGGTGAAAAATAGCCATTTTTCATGTTTTTGGCCTACAGAATGAAAACTATTGCAGATAGAGATTAGCTGTTGCTTGCTTAAATGTTCAGCTCATTTAGCTCTACGAAATTCTCCATAGGGTCGAAGTTGTCAGATGACCCCTTATAGGGGTTACGGCCCCTGAAAAATAGCGATTTTTCATGTTTTTGTCCTACAGAATGAAAACTATTGCAGATAGAGATTAGCTGTTGCTTGCTTAAATGTTCAGCCCATTTAGCTCTACAAAATTCTTCATAGGGTCGAAGTTGTCAGATGACCCCTTATAGGGGTTACGGCCCCTGAAAAATAGCCATTTTTCATGTTTTTGGCCTACAGAATGAAAACTATTGCAGATAGAGATTAGCTGTTGCTTGCTTAAATGTTCAGCTCATTTAGCTCTACAAAATTCTCCACAGGGTCGAAGTTGTCAGATGACCCCTTATAGGGGTTACGGCCCCTGAAAAAAGTGATTTTTCATGTTTTTGGCCTACAGAATGAAAACTATTGCAGATAGAGATTAGCTGTTGCTTGCTTAAATGTTCAGCTCATTTAGTTCTACAAAAGTATAGGGTCAACATCAAGACCAGGTGAGCGATTCAGGCTCCTGGGAGCCTCTTGTTAACTTTGTCAGTCTTCTAATGAATAAGGGGAATTTATGATGATGTATATTACAAGTTTTCATCTATGTTTACATTTAATTGTTGTTTATACTGAATGATATGTATTTTTCAGGAACAGAGATGCCCACGGTGAAACAAAGGCAAGACCAACATTCTTACTTCATGGACTAACCATTTGTGAGTTAGCTTGGCGTGAGGTTCATGGGATAAAGATCAGAAGGTAAATTTTAGAACTGTTTAGATTTTTACAAGTGAAAGTATGGAATGATGAACTCAAAGATCTATTTTTATGTACACTCACTGTAGTTATGAAATCATTTAATGCAGTGCCATTTCAGGTTAATCATACTTCATTTTACCTCCGCTTTCGAAGAAGAGGGGTTTTACTGTTTTACCTCTGTCTGTACCTATGTCCATCTGTTTGTCTGTCCATTCAACTTTAACAAAGTTTTCATTACAGTTCTCTCAGCAACTACATGACCCAAAGGTCTGGTATTTTGCATATACGGTAGCTTTATTCTTTAGTACAATATGGTGTAGACTGATTTCTTGTTCATGTTTACTGGTTTTGTCGTTGCCTTTTCGGACTTTTGACACTCGAATGCCCCTTTGGTGCCTCTGCTTATTTCATGCTCCTAGGTCTACAGTTTCTTATTTACCAAATACTTACCGGTACATCATTGGCTGGATTTACAGAGTGAAAAATCCGGGTTAAAAGGAGAATGTCGGGGAGTGGGGGGGGGGGGGGGAGGCAAGGAAGAAATTTTTGTAACAGTTTTCACAGCAACTTCTTATCACAGCCACTTGATATTTGGTATATAATACAGCATCAGGGTGGGATCCCATAACATGGGTTTTGATTTCAGATCTGTCACTCACCTACTTCCTGTTTAAAGAAATCCAGCCATTTTTGACTTTTACACATAATGTACATACATGCACAATTTCAGTCACAGTTTTCTCAGCAACTATAGGGCGTAAATGTCTTATATTTTGCATATAACTCTATCGTACAATATGGTGTATACCAATTAATTTTATGCTTCTAAAATGATATTATTGTTATAAATAGAGATGAAAAAAGGATTTATTTTTTATCAACTTGCTTGTTTTTTATTGCAACTCCTTGTGTATTTTTAAGTTTGCAAAAATCTAAAAGACCTTTAAAAAATTGGAGTTTACTTACTGGTAAATAAAGTTTAATGGTCACATATTTTAGGTATCAAGCTATCAAGATGAAGTTGAGAAAGACTAAGGGCAAGGAACAGCTTTGCCATAAGGATGCAAGAGAGGGCCAGACATATGAAAGACCGGCATTTGTATTTGCTAAGTTATTTATGAAAGATTACATCAAAACATTTGGTGATGACCAGCCGGATGTTTTGGAAGTTCATCTGCCATGTTGTGTTACAAAGAAATTTGTGTACTTGGACTACCAGCTCCATTGCATAAACAACGCACTACCTCAAATCAAGTTAAAGCGCTTCTACCAGATATGGAAATCCCAGTTTCCTCATGTTAAAGTCAGAAAGGTATTGCTGTTCTCCATGTTATTAACTAGGTTTTAACCATTGTTCTAAATGTAAGTCTTTTTAATTAAACACATCAATTTTGTATTTTCCAATACCTAACTTATCACTCCTATTGGGCCAAAAAAAGTAGGTGAGTTTACTGTCACCCTACCCTACCTAATTTTTACCCCCCTACCCTAAAGTTTTTTTGAGCATTTTCCATTAAGCACTGTTAAAGTCACAAAGCTGCCCCCATAGACTCGAGGTAAAAAAAAATTATAAAAAAAAAATCATTTCCTACCTACCGACCCTAATTTTTTTCAGCATGTGACAGTAAACACACATACTTTTTTATTTGGCCTTGGCACGCTACATTTTGTAAATGAAATGTAAATAGGTCAGATATGGATTTAAGATGCTATAGTTGTTCAGTCTTACATGTCATAACAGAAATCGTCCTCTAAACCACTTAGAATTTATTTCTGCAAAAAGTCCACATATTTTTTTACAACCAAACATGCTTGAAGTAATAAAATATGATAAATAATTAATTATCGATTATGCATTTTAATTTTACACAGCATGTTTGTATATAATATATTTGATCTTTATCTACTCTTTAAGTTTTTATACATGTTATAAATGAATTGGATTTTAAAGAAAGCTTGCATTAGAAAATCATAATTTCATTATTTTTAGTTTCAGAAGATGACACAATGCACTGAATGTGCAAACTTTAAAGAAGCTTTCCTAAGGAAACCAACTGGGGAAGAGGCTAAGAAGTTAGAATTGAAGAGGAAAGTGCATTTGACATTGCAGAGGTTTGTCTTTTTCCTTACAAATTAAGAATGATACAACTAAGAGTTCACATCAGCTTATTATTGATTCAAAATTTCATCAAATAGAAAATAATGAGATGTGGAATAAGTGTACGCAACACAGCCCACAATTAAACGGCAATTTAGAAAAACCACAATGGTTTGAAATTTATCAAATTTCAAAACTTTTCTGTTCAATCTTTCATAAAAAATGCTTTTAGTTGATTAATTAATAGCCTATTTTGTTAAAAAAAAAGGCATTTTCATTCAGACCTTATGTACTGTATAAAGCGGTGAATATTACAATTGCCATACTTGTATGACAAAATTATTATATCCCAACTTGTAACATACTTGAAAGAGAGGGGGCTGTATTGCAGTCATTGTAACATGCCTTCACTTTCTAGGTCAGGCAGTCACCTGCTAACAATTTTCGAACTGTTGAGTGGGGTTATGTATTTAGCGTGACTTAGTGCAATCCATTGTTTATGACATAAATGTGTAATGTTAATCCATGAATTGACTTTTTTTAACAATAGTAGACAAATCAGATCTGAGTCAGGGGAAAAAAAGTTAAAATATATGGACATCTGAGAATTCTGCAAAATTTAACATACTTGATGCCTGCTAATTAAAATGAAATTTTGTGTGTGACATCTTAGATATAAAGATTTCTGGTATGCATGGTATAGATTGACACAATCCGGTAAATTTTATAAATAGTTGTAGTACTTAGTTTGAAAATTTTGTTAAAACTCTACTCCTTTATTAACTGTTAGGAACTTTATTTCAGACTTCTCAGAGAAAAGTATTATGACCACAGGGTAAAAGCTGCCAAGAACCCATCAACATATGTTTCTTTGATAATTGACAATATGGATCAGTCCAAGACAAACCTACCACGATATCCATTTTCCTCAAAGGTAACATCTTTCAAAAACTTATGAGGGTCAACTTATTGCTCTTTAAACTAACAGTGCTGTATACTCAGAGAGTATAGAAATTATCAGTACCTGAAGATCATAACTACTATGAAAGTTAAAGGAGGTTTGACTGTATATTCACCTGTATACAAGATATTTTAGTGATATAAATTGAAGATTGTTTAAGAGATACTGCTGATCAAATAATAATTTTCCATCCATGAAATGTTTTCATCAGTGAGATAAAAACACAAAACTTTTTTCAAAATTATGTTAATCAAGGTTTATTTTGAAAGAGGCAAAGCATTCATTACCAGAGGAAGATATAATATGTTTAGTTGAATGAATGATCTTTTTTTAAAACTACGACCTTATTGAACTCTTTAGTTAGCTCATATTTACCTCTTACTTAACATTTAGACATGTAGTTATGCAAATACTTATCATGACCCATTGAAATGAAAGAAATATATGACCCCATGAAATATTATCACTTACTATAGGGATATGTTGTTGCTAAAAATAAAAATACTATTAGTATTATGAAAGTATTCACTTTGTACAGTTAGTAACTAAATATGTAGTTATTTTTAAATTTTGATTTTTGTCTATGACACTCTTCCTACATTTTGTCCTAGTTAACAATACATTCTGTTTGCACAGATTAGATTTTTTATTTCTTGCACCATAGACATACTGTATTATTTTTTGATATTGTTTGTAAAGTTTTTATTAAATTTATATTTTAGGCGGATACTGGCTTAAGTAAACTGCACCACCATGTTACTGGTGTCCTGAGTCATGGTACCAAGCAAGCATACACTTTTACCTGGACAGACCAGTTATTTACAGATTGTAATGTTACCTTGAACTGTTTGATAGCTGTTTTACATGACATAGCAAGGGTAAGAACATTACTGATAATTATTTGATAATAATTTGAGATTGTTATCAGCTTGCCTTGTCCTGTTCAGAGTGTTTGTTCATTCTCTGCAGCTATTGTAAGAATATTTTTCAAAACTTTGTTTACAGATTCTTTTAAACCCTTTTGAAGAATTGGGGGTGTACTGGTCAAGCCTTGTCAGTGTATCCGTCTCCAACATAACTTCAATAAGTTTTCATATCAAGTTTTACTTATCACACCTACTTGAAATTTTAAATATGACCTTACCACTGTGTCTTATATCATAAGTCATGATTGTAGGTCTGTCACATTTCTGCTTTCTTTTTACCAACTTCGTCAATTTTCAACATTAGTGGTCAAGATAGAATATTTTCATATAAACATTTCACGACTTAAATTTGATATGAATAGTATATAAAAGGATATGGAGTAAATTTACATGAGGCCGTTACACATATATCCAACTGCTATTAATTTTAATGAGCTGTATGGCCATTTCAGAAATTTATTCCTCATCAGCAGCACTAGAACCCAAATAAGACTTCATTATGAGGTCTTATATGCTTAATGTGTAAATGTAGAATATGTAAGCAAACCATTAAACACTAATTAATCTATCTGTTTGACAAAAAAATGAATAAAAAATTTCTGTAATTACTTTAATAATGTATGACATGTATGAGGAATGGAAATAATTGAAAACGAATTAAAATAGGTCAGCACTAGAACCCAAATAAGACTTCATTATGAGGTCTTATATGCTTAATGTGTAAATGTAGAATATGTAAGCAAACCATTAAACACTAATTAATCTATCTGTTTGACAAAAAAATGAATAAAAAATTTCTGTAATTACTTTAATAATGTATGACATGTATGAGGAATGGAAATAATTGAAAACAAATTAAAATAGGTCAGTCTGTATGGTTACATTAAATTAAGCATATATTCCCAATCATTACTGTTAAATGCTGTTAATTATGGTTTTTTTTTTCAGAAAAATGGTGGTGGGCTTCCCCCAACATTGTTTATTCAGGCAGACAATTCAGCAAAAGACAATAAGAACAACTATGTCCTGATGTTCTTGGCAATGCTGGTCAAAGCTGATATAGTGAAAAAGGTATGCCAATAAGCAACTAGTCATATTTAGATATGAGTTGGATTGACAATACAATTTTTTAACCTTGTTGACAGTGAGTTGATTTATTAATTTACACCTGCTTTGGGGGTATCCTGTTTATTCCACAACACATCTTTTGTAACACTTTTCTTAGAAACTGCATATCACAGTGACTTAATTAGACTAAAATTTCAGTATGAGGTGGTTTGTAGCAAGTTCAAAATTAAGGCCTGTCTATTATCTACTTCCTGTTAACTGACTTAATCAGTTTTTGATATCAGTGGTCAATTGTTGAAAGTTTATTTTAACTAGTAACAGTTTTCTCAGCATCTGCTTAATGCAAAAACTTTTGGTATGTGACTTCAATATGTGTTCTTAAGTCAACGTTTCATATAAATTTACTGTTGACCTACTTTCTCATTTTTATACGACCGCAAAACATTTGCGGACGTATTATGGTATTTTATATTAGTGGTCACTGGTTTAAAATTTTAATAACAGTTTTGTCAGCAACTACAAATCATAGCAAGTAATGATTTCTGGTTTGTAACCCAACTTAAGAGCACAGAATTAAGGTCTTTTTGGTAGCATTGGTATACTAAGCGGAAGTTTCCAGATTACTTGTGTAAAAAAGATATGTATTTAAATTTTATTCTGCTATTTCAGGTCAAACTAAACTTCCTGATGGTGGGTCATACCCATGAGGATGTTGACCAACTGTTCAGCAGAATTTCAGTGGCAGCATCCAAAACATCTGCAGTCACCCTACCAGACTTGGAAGCTGTGATAAAGACATCAGTCACTCCTCCTCCCAAGCAACAGCACTTAAGTCATTTGTGGGACTTAAAAGAAATGGCAACATCAGAATACAAGCTAGAAGGTTTTCACGATGTTCATTGCTTTAAGATCACCAAGAAAGGCTCTGATGTTTTGTTGGAATACAAAGACTGGCAGCTGGAGACCCACAGCTATAGCAGCATCAACATCACGCATGCCATTCCAGAGTTCAGGCCACCGAACATTGCAGCCCACAACCATCAAAAGTTCGGCAATATTATAGACAACATGATAAGGGACTTACCAAAATGGCAACAGACAGGTAGATTCACCAAGGCCAATGGTGATTGGTGGAAAGATTATCTCCAAAGTCTCCAAGGACCTCCAATGGTGCCAATTATCCCAATGCCCCAAAATTTAGGACAATTCATGATTCCCCAAAAAGAGAACCAAACAATAGATGAGAACTTGTCCAATGCCATCAACAAACATATCACCAAATTACAGAAGAAATCCATCATCAGATTGAAGAAAAGGTGAATAAGACTTATACTGAAATGAAATAGACCTTTGAACAAATTTGTAATGAATGTATGTCTCTGTTTATGTGTATACTGTTTACTTTCAAAATTAAGTCAACAATGCAAGGAAAGCATCACTTCTTTAAAGTAGGGTTCCTTTCATAGCTCATTTAATTTTGGCTAGATTTCACATAATGATAAAATGGAAAGTACATGTATGTTTTTTCTGTAACAGTTTTTCAGCAACTACTTTTCACAGCATTTTGATATTTTATTTATAGCATCAGCATGGAGTCCCATAAATGGGATTCCATTTTAGGTTTATGGCTTATCTACTTGCTGTTTGAGAACTGTATTAAGTTTTGATTAATGTTAGGAGATTTTCATAACATTTTTATACTGCAACTGCTTATCATAGCCTATTGACATATTAGATCTTTGTCGTAGGATTTGATAAAAGGACTGTCACTCAGCTACTATTCCATAAATGAAATCTGTTCGTTTCTTTCTTTTATCCATTTGTATGTTATATTTATCATATTTATTTTATGTTTTTATTTTTATGGCGAGACCACATACATATATGTCTGTCCATAGGTATGTTGGTAACACTTTTTCTAAGTTGTTGGTAAAGGTCCATAAATCAAACACTAGATGTTGAGGGTCAATGAAATTTCACCACTAGATATGTCTTTGGTAGTGCTAGGCCAGCTAATAGAAATAAAGTCACTTTGACCTATATCTTACACATGAATGACTTAGGTTAAGTTTTTGTTTAAGGATGAAATCTTGAATGATATAAGAGTAAAATTGTTTGTCTTTTCTTTTTCTTTTTTTTTCTTATATGATCCATGCTATTTTTCAGCCCATTTATTAACTTTAGTTAGACTTGCATCAATTAGAACTGAAGTTTTGTATTCTACAGACATGTATTTGAATTTGTAACAAATATAAACATTTTTTATTGGCACTGCAAGATGACTGAAATTAAGGTAGAGTGTGGCACTTGGGTCCAAAATTAATTTGTCAATAGATTTTCTTCAAAATTGGCATAAATGTCCAAAACGATGTACTTTTTCATAATTTGATTCAAAATTCATGGGTTTCTTCCCTACTTTTCGAGTTATATCAAGTTAAAGTATCAATATTTTACTATGAATTATATAGGAAAAGCCTTAAAAACACACGAAATGTCCCATTACTTTTTTCCTGTCAATAGATTTCCCTCATTTTTTGACATTTTATAGATCTTGCAACCATTCATCATCTTAAATCAATTAAAAGTGGGGTTTCTTCCCTTGATTTTTATGTACAAGCAAAAATAGGAGCCCAAAACAATGAATTTTCGTGATTTTTGCCAAATTACCTCCCTTGACCATACTTTAGCTAAGAATTCATACTTCTTTTAGAATACAAATTTTAATCATATTGATGAAATGTGCCTAAACTAGGTTTAAAGATTCTAAAAACAAAAAAATCTTAAAATATTTTTCAAATTTTATTTTATTTTGGGCAAGTCACATGACCACTGTCCTTCTCCACCTTAATCATACAACAACTGTTTGCTTGAGCAGAACTTATCTGATAAAAAGTTATAGATGAAATAATTTTGTTGATACATGTATTATTCTCCCTGTATGTGTACAGATTATTTGTATTATAATTGTTATTTTATATGTTAAAAATGAAATGTATTAATATATGTATAATATTGAATGCCTTTTATTATTGATTTAGTTCAAAACACTTAAAGAAGTTAAAAAATGTTATTAAATGTAATTGATTAATTAAAAAAAAAGTATATGATTTTAATGTTTAAAATGTAATTTATTATTTTAATGTTAAGTATAAGTATTTATTTTTAGTGTTTAAGATGAAAATAGAATTTAATAAACCATTGAAAAATATAAGAGAAGAGATTTAAGTTTTTTTGGGTGGAAACTATTTGTTTTACAAATAAAATATATAAATAACTTAAGTTTTTGTCTTTGTTTTATAGTAATGGTATGTTGCAATCTCAATTGTTATGCCTAAGAAAAACTCCCAAGGGAAAGTAAACTTCCCTTGGGAAAGTTATCTTCCCATTGGAAAGTCATATTCCCAAGGGAAATAATCAGCTTTTTTCTCTTCCCATGGGAATTCCTTTTTCCAATTGGAAGATCACTTTCCCATTGGAGGTTGGTATTTTCCCATTGGAAATTATGGATTCCCATTGGAAAAGAAAATTTCCCATTGGAAAATATTAAATCCAATGGGATTATCATGTTCCCATTTTCTTTCAAACCCAATTTTTAAAAATATCTCCCCCCTAAGGCCAAATAGGTTTATTGTATCTTGTTTCCCATTACAAAACTAACATTTTGGTATGCAATTCAATATCACGACAAACCAAACGAAAAAAATAAAATATGCCAAAATTAGAAATGTGAATTAAATTTAGACAGAGTTTTTCTGTTTTGGACTCAGGCCGATGTGAAAATATGTGAATTTGACTTTGAAAATTTCCGTCAAGGTTTTCTCAGGAACCGTACATGAGAATGATTTGAAACTTGGTAGGATGGTGCAGTATGATAAACTGTATGTCCTAAGCGACTCTAAGGTCTGTCAGACATTTACTTCCTGTTTGGGCATTAGCGTGGGCATCCGTGTCCCATGGACAGATTTCTTCTTTATGTTTTTTGTAATTTGCAGGATGCAAAGCAATGTCGTGGAATTCAAAATTCATACGAAATAAATGAAACCACAACATCAGCACGGAAGTAAATTTAAATACAATGCAATGGATGTCATACAGTATACAGAATTTAATGTGGAATATCCTTTAAAACTAAGGGCGCAAAAGTGCTCGCCTACCGCTGCAATTCATCTGAATCTAAGTCAATATGCTAATGCAGCGACTCCCGTTTGGTACAGGATCAATGCCAAACGAGAGTCGCTGCATTAGCATGTTGAGTAACCGTGCCTTTTTCTATCTCTCCGCTCTCTGCCGTTTCTAGATATTAACAAGAAAAACACATACCTTTTCCATCTATAACACCGTTTCCGTCTTTGTCGCCATCTTTCATTGATTTGTCGGCATATTTTATTGATGTCTCCTTATCAAAGCCGTAGGTGAAGTAAGTACAGAACAGCTCCATCCACGTCTGAGTTTTGTCACGTGCCTCAGAGGATCGAAATAGCTCTTTACAGTCATCTTTTGTCATGTTGTCCTTTTCGTGGAAAAGAAAAGAAGATGTGAATGTGTCTTCTAATAACAGAATATAGAGACACATATATTGTGCGACTGAAGTCATGAATGTAGCACTAGTATACTGTGGTTTCTTATTCGTGAGGTACCAATTTTCGTGGTTTTTATTAGCAAGTTCTAACCACAAATAAATGAATCCAACGAAAAACATCTTGAGAGTATAAAAAACCATAAAATTCTTAAATTCATAAAGTTGTAACAGAAAGTCGATAGCAGCCAGGCATATATTTTGAATCGCATGTATCGATATATCTCTAAATACAAATTATAATACGTCATATTATTTCCGGTTTCAAATGAGATAGTACTGTGGAACTCCAAACTCATGAAATGTGTTGCCAACTCTCAAAGATTATGGACATGGATTGTTGCAAAGCAGCCTCTAAATATTGAAACTAGAAATTATGTTGATAGAAAAAAAAACAACGTTACGATTGGTACCTCAAACGATTTAGCTAAGAAGCTGAGGAAGAATTTCATGAATTTGTCCATAAATCAAACAACAGACTGCACAAACAATACGTAACATGTGGCTATTTTTCTGACTAGTTGAAATGGTTCAAAATGTTTTGTTTCACCAACTCATATGAAAGGAATACTCATACCTACCGTGTTTTCTGCACGAATGGTAAGTTTCGAATCGTCATTCTGGCTACACACCACTGTCACTAATGCGATGACAGAAACAAGTATTGGAAGCCTGATTTTCATCTTGACTTCTGCAATATTCAAAGATCATAATTTTGCAAACATGTGATCGTGCTGATCAACCCTTTCAGTTGATTAATCCATGCATCTCATTTTTAATTCAAACATAGATCTATGGTTTAAAAATTTGATATAAAAGCACAAGTCATATATTTTATTTTATTTATTAAACATTCTGTTGTGTAGGGAGTAAACAGCGTACAGTTGAGGCCATGCAGTTCTAACGTCTCTTTAGAACTGTCAGAAACTGTCAGGAATCTGTTCTAATTGTGTTCTGCTGACAGTTCTAGGACAGTTTATGACAAGCCGTGTCCTGTCATAGAACAGTTCTACCCCATGACATATTTAGAACTGTTCTAAGCCCTGACAGTTCTAAGCTGTCTTACGCCCTGACAGCTCTCACCTGTTCTACGCCCTGACTGTTCGTAGCTCTGACAGTTCTAAGCCCTGACAGCTCTTGAAAACTCCTGACAGCTCCTGACTATTCTAAACCTTGACGGTTTTAGATTTATTCTTTTTCATTGTCCAAAGAAATGAAAGTTGCAAGACTATCAGAAAGCTTAAAATTTTTAAAACAAAATTTTAACAAAGCTGACAATACATTACAATAAACAAAAAATGACGTCATTTAGAACTGTCAGGACCTATCAGAGCCCAGAACTGTCCGGGCGCAGAACTGTCATGGACTAGAGGAGTTCTAAGCTGTCAGGGGCTAGAGGAGTTCTAAGCTGTCAGGGCCTTTAACAGTTCTCTAAGTGTCAGGGCTGGGACAGATTATGACAGGTCTGCCCCAGAACAGTTTATGACAATTGGTGTCCTGGGTTAGAAAAGTTCTAGAACTATCATGAGAGCCTGACAGTAGAGCTGTTAGAACAGATCTCAACTATATTTGGTGTAGTTCATGTATTTTTGAACCTGTAAATCTCTTCACATAAATCGAATACGAAAACATACAGATGGTGTCCATTAACGACCACATCCACAGATATTTGAAATTCTAATTTAAACATATTCATTTTTCCGGGATTTGGAAACAAGCTCATTTAATGCATATGTGAATCCCTCTACAGTTTGCAGTTGAAGAGTGTGGCTTTTGTAACGACCAGATGGAACCTACTCTTATTGAACTATACAGAGTTTTTTTTTTAACTTGCATGGGAATACATATTTCTCTCCCGATACACGGCACAACCTTTTTTCCCCCTTCCGAATGATAAGCATCGTTCTTGAGACCATCGTCACAAATGGTTGCAAGAGAGAGTCGTTAAATTGGTTCATGAAATTTTCACCCCTGCCAACAATCGAACCACGAACTTCGGTTTTAGTATCCCGACGCGCCAACATTGCAACTTCGGGCGAGTCACAGGTTAAATCTGCCTCATATTAGGACTATTCGGATATAGATTTTAATCTTTAGTTCATTCGGTAAAGAGTTGGCTTGTCACAAATATGGTTATGGGTTGATCCTCCGTCACAGATTTGTGGATTGTGTCCTCCGGTTACAACGAGAACAGCGGTATTCTTTTGTTCCAAATGAAAAAAAATATTTAAAGAAATAGTTTGAGCTTTAAAACTATTGCATAGAAAAAGGTATACTTATATGCGAAGCGAAGCTTGTCAATGTACAGGATCTGTCGAATTGCACGAGACCAAAAATGTGATAAAAATATTTTTTTTTCTGCCCCATTCGGATTTTCGGAAATTTTCTTAAAAAAGTCTACACAGAAAAATGGCGGGCAATACTATCACACATTGTCCCTGACTATTTCGCCCTATCGACCCAAATAAACTTTCCCATGGAAAAGATTTCATTTTGGTATCTTCACGAGCTTGTAGGGCAATGTCATTCTCATATTTTCTTAATTTACAAATTATACCCGTTTTGGTCAAACGCAACATACACACGATAAACATACACGATATAGTGGGAACGTAAAAATACAGGGACGATGTATGTATATAAATATTTCATTGGCGTGGCTTGGAATCCCTCGCAATCATTTTTTTGTAATGTCCCGTGCTTATTGACTGTAAATATATTGGCCTCGAGTTTCTACATATATATGTGTCCTTACTCCAGTCTAGTTTCATTTCAAGGAACATTATATAAGGTAGTGACCATTTGATACATGCCATGGTATGTATATAATGAGGATGCATGGATAGTGTTCATCCTGCCTTTTTATTTTCGGAAAAATCTGACCCTGGATTTGTGTGCAATTTTTTTCAGTCAAAAAACATAGTACCTGCCTTATTGATTCAAAGCACTTTACCGCCGTTTTTATTTCCTGGTTTTGCAGCCTGCCTTTTTATTTCAAACTCAACCAAAAGTGCCCCCCCCCGCCTCTATAAAAATTAAATGGTTTCTCCATAGACGAAAAAATGCAGGGTTAAAAGTGTAAATATTAAGTCTACTACATGGATACGTACAATATTTGTTCTTGCTCTCACCTGCTCTGATATCCTGTGATATACTAAATTGTACCAGTATAGCGGTTTAAATAATTACATTAAAAAAAAAATAATTATAATTTGATAAATAACTGATATATTAAAAATCCTGAGGCTGATTGCTATAAATACAGCATGGCTTAAATAGTACTTGTATATCGGTTTCAATAATTGCATTTTTTTTAAAATTATCATAATTTGATATTAAATTACTGATGTATTAAAATCCTGAGGCTGGATGATGATTGTATATGCATAGCGTGGTTTACATTTTTAGAATAAATTATGATTTCAAGGTTTCCATATTAAATTCAGATAAGAGTTATTTGTTTCATCAGCAATATTTCAATGTATAATTATAACAAAAACAGTTGGAGAAAAAGGTACGCACATATTAAAGAAAAAAAAAATGATTTCTTTGTTTTGAAGAAATTTAGGATTTAACAGTGAAAACGCGTGCTTTAAAATGTTTAAAAAGTACAAAAGTTAATTAACATGTGTCACACATTGATTCATTGGTAAATATCTGTTTTGAAAAAAAAATGCTTTCAATTGTTATTTTTTTACATGCTCTTGCTACAAAACAACCCTTTCCAAAAAAAAAAAATAGAAACCCGTTTTATTAGGTTATTCGGCTTATGGAGTTTACGTATCACAAATAATGCATGCACAAGGTTAATAATATGTTGCTCCTCGGTTACCGTCTTCACACAAGAAATTATACGGTAGACACCATGCACTTGTAGACAAATATGGGATTTCTATCTCGCAGATGAGTGCAGATGTTGGTTAAGCTTTGTTTTGTCTTCCTTCACCTGATTTGACACACTGAATTGGAAATTAGCAGTGCAACGGTGTGCTACAGACGGAAGGAACAGCTTTCTCTTCAGGAGCACCTGGGTTTACTATTGTTACGACTTTAATTCGCGCTTTGTTGATTTCTTATCGGTTTATTTGTGTTTTTTTATGTTTTGAATTTCCCCGTGCTGTTCTTGTTCGTGTTCACCAGTTTCGTTGTCCTTTTTGACTTTTGACACTATGGAATGCGCTATTTGCTTCTTATTTTTGTGATCATTTAAATAATTTAGGTAACATCTTTTTTTGGGTATTTTTTATAGACTTGTGTACACCATCCAATCACATGTATATACTTGTGTCCAACATCCACTGCATATGAATGTTTCATTGGTGTTTTTTAGAGCCCACTTTCAACATTAATATCACTAAATGGTCAACAAATAGTACACTGAGTGTAAATTTGTATTGCTCTAATAAAAATTCATTTATATTTAACAAGACCCGTGCCCAGATGTTGAAATTGAATTTCAAATAGTATATATTCACCCATGTAACATGCAGCTGATCTTTTATGAATCCTTTTGAACAGATATATCATGCTTTGAAGGGATTTTTGCTAAAAAAAATACAAGTCAAGAGATTGCTGATTTTCTGAGCCCGAAGCGAGAGGGAAGTTTCACCTCGAGGCTGGTAATTATGTTAATACTCTGCAACTTTTTAATTACACCGAACATCAAGAACATAACTATTGAATCATTTACATTTTTTCTAGACAGAACTAATTTCCTGTTCGAACTTTTTTTGGTTTCGAGTACTTTTTAATTATGTTCAATACTTTTGGGTTTTGACCTTAAAATGTTTTGATTCAAATGTCACTCCTTGAAATATGAATATACAGCAAAACCAAATTACCCGTTTTATACCTTTTTGGTATTTGTATTTTAAAACCACTGGGTTGATAACCGCTGCTGGTTGACCAGAGGTCTCCGAGGGTAATCAGAAGCCTGGGCGTCAGACTTGTCTGATATGACACGAATTTACCAATTAAATTTTATTCTATTTTGTTTTTGAAATTTCCGTTTGTTAAATTCAAAAATGTTTTAAACACCAGGTTTCTTTCCTTGTACTGCACATGGTCGATATTTTCGGTGCTGGGTTGGCTTTCCTGTTGGAACTGTTTTTGCTTTCGAGTACTTTTCATTGTTTAATACTTTTGGGGTTTAACCTTCCAATGTTTTGATTCAAATGCTGCTGATGAGAGGTTACTCCTTGAAATATGCATATACAGCATAACCAAATTACCCGTTTTATACCCGTTTTGGTATTAGTATAATTAAAAGCTGTATATTAATTTGTTTGTTAGTTAGTTTTTTATTACTTTACTCCCAAAGCAGCTCGATTTCGGCTATATACGGGAGATAAACATTGCAAGGTTTTTACAATGAACATGAAATGATGATGAAGCAGAGGAATTAAAGTAGACACGGTCAATCGGGAAGGAGAGTTTTGACCGTCACTGGGAAACTGAGTGTTGGGTATAGGGATGGACAACTACAAATGTAAGCTTACTGCATGGGGATCCTATGGGCCCTACTCTTACTGAGACTTTTAGCAGTGTTCTCAACGTGCGTAACATTTTATCCAACACGGTGCATCACTGTGTTTTGCAGTGAGGTTTTCCGCATTATAGCCTGACGACCAAGGCATTCATTATAACAGGACTGGTCTATTCAACCGACTTGGGCAAACATTCAGTCGCTTTGTGGGTAAAGATGCCTGAGCGCTCTTTATGGAAATTTCACCAACAAGCTAAGCGCTGTTGCGCGCCTATTCGCTACCCGTTGTACCAAGTTTCGCCAATTTAAATAGGCGGGAAACGATACGCGAGGGTGAAAAAGACGAATTTGTTTTGCAGATAGCTTGCGCGTGAAGGAAATTTTAGGCAATATCCCGGCGACGGTAAAACTTTAGTAATCGACCAACCGAAAGCCCTCTTTTAAGAATTGAATGCTTGTATTTTTATGTTTCAACAACCCTATGAAACATCAATCAATTCTTTTAATTACATTTTAATGTATTCTTATTTGTATCTGATTTTTCGTTTTGTTTTGTGGTGTATGTTCGTGTATTTTCTATTTGCGCATTAATATCCAAATTCAAGTTGTGAGAATTTAGTACCTTCATGACCTTGATAAGAACAAATTTTAGTTGTGCGTATAGTAAGGGTATGACCCGGCTACAAGTGACATTTCATCGAGTTACATGTATGAAAGACGATTCAAGGTGTCAATTAGCCAATAGAATTACTCCCTTTATTTATATGCGAGGTAAATGTAATTATTATTATATGAGATGCAATCGATCAGATCTTATAGACTGGTCAGACCTGTTCCACGTAACAGGTTTGACCAGTTTTAATTAAATCTGTGATACACGCAATATTAGCAGAATCAAACATCCACATAAATATGCAAGATTTCCTCTGTGATAGAAAAGTCTATGTATGTTGCTGGTAATATATGCAAATGTATAGGTTGTGTGGCGTACACTAAAATTCACATCTAATTACCCTTTATTGTTAAACAGGAATTAGATACATGTAAGCGATAGATCTGCAAACTCCATAAAAGACTACTACCAGAAGCTGCGTACGAAATGCCGAAAGTCTACGAATAATGTAGCTGAGAAATTAATAACGAAGAAATGAAGTACAAAAACAAGAGACCTGAAAACGCATCTCACCATACAACACTTCACCAGAAGCTGCATACCAAATATAGGAAGCCTATGAATTGTAGTTACTGTAGCCAATAAATCCGTTACGAAAAAAAAGTGTGACGGACACACACACACGGACGAACACACACCCAGCATGTCAATGTCCCCGCTCCGCGTTAGGACGTGGAACAAAAACACAAAACAATGTGATGACTCGAGAATTCGAATTTAAAAATCTCGTACAAGCATTAAAATTAATGGAAGATTATACAGGGTTTTCAGGCACCAAACCTCTTCTTTCAATGCGATCTTATTGCCCTGTACTTTATAATACAAAACAAAACACTATTGTGTGACACTTAACATCTACAAGCGAAAAAATATAACAGTTCCAAATTGAAATTGCTGGCTTTTATAAGTGTCAGTTTTTGGAACTTGTTATTAGTCAAGGGGGTTGACATGAACATGATGAATGGGACACTATTAAGCGATTGTTATTTTGCCCCTTCAATAATATATAGGTTATATACTAATATTAAGGGTAATGAACTTGAAAAGACAATTATAAAATGAACATGAAATGAGTTCTGCATTGGGAAAAAGGGGAAACTAAATTTTGAAGATAACTGAAAAAGGGGAGCAAGAGGTAAGAGCTTGAAATGATCTACTAAAGGATTGTTACGTGTCTGAAGCGTTGTCTCTATTATGACCTGATAATTCTCGCACACGAAGGCCATGCAATTAAGCCACCTAGGGTACACACCTTGGTCGCTCTTTGGGATGAGTATATATTACAACTAGATGTCAAAATACCAAGTCGATCAGACGGTTCTTACGACAGCTTTGTTAAGGGCTTGTCTGCGCCTTTGCCGCTCATGAGAAAATGAACATGAAATGTAAAAGTGGGACACGAGTTTAAAAGTAGTTGTTTGTGTTTTCAATGCATACACACGATATAAACAAACATCTAGTTTCACATTTTAAAATGTATTCTTAAGGAAAAAACTGTAAAATTGTACAAAACATTAAAATGGAATATTTGCAACAAAATCAAAATAACACGTGCATCTCACAATCAAATAGAACAAAACGAAAAAAAACATAATCATAACATAATTCAAACAATAGTATTGACATGTACAAAAATGTACAATGAAAAGTGAATTAACGAATATGATTGCATTCTTTGACATTGCTAATGCATAATTGCATAATGAGAATTTATAGGTTTCACAGTGTTGTACATTCGCGAAAAGGGGAGTCTGAGTGTTAACACATTTCCTCGGTAAATTTTGATTTTCGTGCCGATTCTCGGTAAAATCTGCCTGTAATCCCGCTTTTGTCATCATTACTCTATAGTCAGAGCCCCCTCTAAAAATTTATGGAACCGCCTCTGTTGTACTTTATGGTTTATTGTATTGAACAAAGGCATAAATTGATAAATAGCAAGATAAACACATACAAAAGTACAAAGTGATAACAATTAAGTATTTAAACAAACAGATAAACAACTCCATTTCCCAAATATGTCGTCAGCGACCCAAACATAGGTCCTGGCAGTTACCGTTCTGTTAGTTCTGCAACAAAAATAAGAATATTAATGGTAAGGTTCAGTTTGAAATTGATAAAAAAGGTGAAAAATAAATGTGCAAAAATCATTCACTTTAACAAACAAGCAAACAGCTTTCAATTCTTCATCCGCAATTACCATTCATAGATGTCTTGAGTCCTACAATTAGGCAAAATACTGTAACTTTACATCTGCACATGCAGTTAAATGGATAGACTTCCTAAGAAGAGATATTTAGCGACATCGATTCAGGAAAGACATTTGTAGAACCCGTTGAGCTGATCATTCTAATGCAATATTTTTGAAAGACGCTTTTTCATTGGACGACGACCTGCGTAAAACCCACGATTTACCTGCCGTTACTAAGGAAAGTCGCCATATTGGAAAATACATATTTCGAGAAGAGGAATATCTGGAGAAAGGGGCAAAATGTATACCAGATCTGTATGAGAAACACCCTTTCTTTAAAATGTATTAGGAATTGAAGCGTACAGTTTTTTCAAAAACGTTTGGAATTTCAGATTTCAGGTGGATCTTTCCCGTGACGTGATTGTTTTGTACAAAAAGGGAACCTGCTTTTTTGCGGAATTTCTAATATACAGCTTTTTTTCAAAACATTTCTTAATATGTATCATTTTTCTGATCGATTGCATTAGAATGGAAATAACCGTGATTTTACTGTCGCAAATACCCGTTTACCTGTCTCCGCTACGCGTCGCCAGGTAAACTAAATTTGCGACAGTAAAATCTACGTTTTACTCCGCCAAAGCTTGAAATACAATACAGTTATTCCTTAATTTCAACAAGCAAAACTTGTCTCAATCTGCACACGGGGCTTTATTTTTTTTTATAAAAGTATACAAATCGATTTTTGATCTTTTGAAGGGAAAAAATCCGCTAACAGAAACTTCCCTACGTTTTCACTTATTTGACACAAAAGAAAAAAATGTATTTTGTTTCTTAAACTGCCGATATTCAGTACTGTCTGGTACAGAAACACCTTGTACTCGGTTTTTGATCTTATAAAAGAAGCATCCCCTTTTAAGGCTTTATAGCAGTTATCTGACGATTTTAACAGAATGGAGACTAGTGTATATTCTCCAATCACAATTTTTAAGTAAATGTCAGTTATATGTATAAACAAGCGCGTTATACTAGTATCTATGACCGCCATGTTTTACTCGCATGCGTCCACCCGTAAAAAGATGCGTAAAATCGGTGGGTATAATCTTGATACTATAAATTCTGTGTTCAAAGAGGATAAAGGATTGGAACTATTAACAAATCATGAAATACATTTTTCGTTAGATGTTATATGTAACACTGAAAACCCTATATCATGTATCATGTATGATGAACAGAAATACACGGAGGTTTAATGTCTTGTATATACATGTACCTAATAGATCTGAAGGGATATGTGTCACCCAGTGTATCGGGTCACTAGATGACTAGGCACTTATTTACATCAGTCCGCACAAAACATATTTTGCATCAATTTTGTAAGTAAAAAGCACTTTTTTCTCTGGGACTAGGAAAAACCCGTGAATTCGCGGCAAAATCAATCGAAAGTCTACAGGCAGGGTAAGTTACATTCACTCGCTACACAAGTTTTATCGTTGAACCTACTTTTACACATTTTAAAACTTCAATATGGTTTTCATTTTTCTATCAAGTTACAATTTTTGACGATAAAACATTTTTTGCATACATTTTAATTGTAAACATACCAATATAATCTATCATATAAAATCTTTAAATATAAAGCATAATTCATGGAAAAGTTTTGTGGTTTTTTTTGTAGTTGTCTGAAAACAGGGGAAATAATTTCAACATTATAAAAAAGGAGGGTATAAATTCCGAAACGATGACGGCTACAACGTTTCCGGATCAATTAATTAGGTTAATTAGCAAACTGCAGACATAATTGCATATGTGCTAATTAAATTTTCAAAGGGCACAACCATCCCCTATTTTTGATATATAAAGCTTAGTTGTAGCATTTGTTGTTTAGGCTGCAACCCGGCTAACAAAAAACGCTTCGTTATTTTAGTAGTATAGATAACCGATAAAAAGAATTCAGAAAGAAATCGTATGCCTAACACGAATGTAAGTCCATTTAATTTGCAAGGTATAACGAGCACGTTAATCAAAAATCACTTCATGAAATGACTTTTTCATTCTTGAGATAGTGATAAACTTGACCTCAAGATTCGAACTTCTTAAGAGAGTATCTCTACGTCCCGCTATTTTTTGTTGTTGTCTTTATTGTGTTGAATTGAACTTCTACCTATTTGATGTTTACTGTGTGTTTGTGCTTTGTCGTTTAAATGATTAATAAAGGTAAGGTTGCCCCCCCCCCAAAAAAAAAAAACATACAAAATAAAAACAACTGATCATATTGAAGGCTACTGGTTGTATTCCGTTGTGGATTTTTTATTGCTTCGCATCAAGGTGCGAAGCTATTAATTTCATAGGATATTCACGCCATCTTGAAATAATCAATCACTTATGAACGCGTTGATTGGCTGCAGTTTAATAAGGTTACAAAAGTAACAATTCTTTTCATTGGCTTAACCAATAACTAAAATCGTGAATCGGTTACGGAGAAGAAACGATTTGATCATGATAAGGCTATTTTGTGTACTGCAGAACTGGACACGGTACACTTAAATGTTTACCGTTGATTTAAATTTCTTTGACCAGGTGACCTCGACAAATTCACTAAAATATCACGTGATATTTATTGATCGCTGAGCAACAATAGATTACATCAATGATTTACAAGTCCAGATTTTTTTTATGTTTCTTTTGATGTGCATTTTTCAACCAAATATAAGCTTTCTTGTTTGGCAACACTTTTGGCTTATAAAAGCATAATGCACCGTGCTCAAAAGTTGTCTTCCATAATTCCGACCAGTACCTCCTCGTGGTGTAAGTACCTGGAACAACTATGGTCGAGTTACCAATACTTGTGCACGTACAGTTTATTTTAGAATTCACTTGGAATGTTTGCAAATTTAGCGACAAATTAGAGAGACTTTTTCAATATCTCTCGTCTTGCATAGTGGTGCTGTGGCGTCACAAAAATTCCTCATCGCTGGTTTTCGGCAACTATATGTCATTTGCCAAGTATGGATTTCTTCTATATCAAGCATTTTTTGTTCGTTACCCTTCTGCTTCTTGTTTACCGAATATCTTAAGACTGCCGTGTAAAAGGAATATATCACAGTTTTCCAGGCAAATTCATGTAATTGTCCCTTTTTAGACGCGAACATTTAGCTACCTCTTATAATGTCCTTTTTTGGCAAGCAATTTTATACCCGAAACTCATTTTCATTCGGTTGACCAACTTTCATAAGACGCATGCAACATATGTCTTCCATATATAGTTATAGCCATTACTATTCGTCCTAAAAAATCATTAGACCAATTAGACACAGACTCAGTAATAACTTATTGGCGTTACAAGATATCATTTTTAATGGCCACTGATCCTTAAAGCAATTATAATAGAGAAACTAAACATTAAACAGAAATCGGTTGTTTTCTTATAAAATGACCTTCAGCTAACGGTAATATTTCTTATGCATTGTAATTATAGGCATGTTCCTAATACATTCTATAAAGTTCGGATAGACCAGTGACTTGTCATTTTTAAATATAAACCGATATACACTTTCCTTTCCTTTAAATGCCGCTACAGCGAAGCTTCCCTAGCTTTTTGAAAAGCTAAAACTTGTATTATCGTAATATTGTAGGTTATGTCGCGTACACTTATTCTACATCTTATTACCTTCTATTTTATATTCTTCATGTTTATTAACAATACTCACCAGCTTCATCTAAACTGAGATCATTATTTGTGTCAAGGACACTGAATAAATCGCTTGTTTCTCGAAAGGCCGAATCTCTGTCATAATCACCGGTATATCTCAGAAGGCAATAATAATATTCGAAAGGAAAGGGTGGCCTCTTTGCAGCTTTAATGTTATTATCACAGGCTCTTAGCTAGAAAATAGGCAAATAAATTGTGAATACATAAATATTTGCAAGGAAAATGTTTCATGCTTTTCTTAGATGACAATCAGCTTCAGAAATAAGAATTCAGCAGTGTGTTTTTAGACCTTTGTTAAAAGAGACACATTTACTTCTTGATTTGGTTTTCCGAGGATGGCATGAAGAATTATTACAGCCATAAAATGCTTAACCTGACTTTCGGTAGCACCTGTGTTCAATCTCGTTTCGACTGGAGCTAATGATGCTGACTGTGGTTTAGTATTTTTGTGTGTATTTTTTGTAATGTTGTCTTTCATTTCTCCTGACCTTGTTTTGATTTTTGTTCGGATTTGCGATGTTTCGTAATAAATGCGCTGTTGGTACTCTTTTGTTCTATAGGTGATAATAATACGACTAAATATACCGAAATTAAAATGTAAAAATAATTTTTATTAGCTCACCTGACCATGTGAGCTATTGCCATCACTTTGCGTCCGTCGTCGTCGTCGTCATCGTCCGTCGTCGTTAACTTTTCTTTGAAAATCTTTTCCTCTGAAACTACTGAAGGGATTGCTTTGAAACTTTGCACACTTCATATATGGGATGTCCTCTACTACGATTGCACAAATGGTGACTGCCGACTAAAAAAACATGACTGCCGTTGTTAAAAATAGAACAGGGGGTCAGACTATAGTTTTTAGCTTACATCTCAAAAGGTATAAGAGATAGAGAAAATCCGAAGCAACCTTCCTTCTTCAGCATCAAAAGCTGTACGAAACTCCTCTTTAAGTCAAAGTTGTGGGACGACTTCTTATAGGAGTTGTTTCCCCTTAATCGTCAAGATTTACAATTTTCACAGTATTTGGTGAGTGAGTGAGTGAGTTGGTGTTTTACGCCCGTGCAACGCTATATAGGTTATTTACAGGCGATGAACATGAAAAGGATGATAAAATGAACATGAAATGATGATGAAATATGGAGATGGGGTGGGAAACAAAGGACCGGTAAATTTTGAAGAACCACAGGAAAAAGGGGAGAGGTGGGTAGGGGCGGAAAATTTAGCCTATGTGGTGCACTACTGGGCGGTCCACAAAGGGGTCTTTTACGTGCATGAAGCGTGGCACTCTCCACACACGTTGGCCCACTATGGTCGGCGGTCAGGGTTTCCGTATTATAGACCTGACAACCCCCGCGGACGAGGGCTACCCTATTCAGCCACCTAGGGTACACACTTGGTTGCTCTGTGGGCATGCTGAGCACTGACCCGACGTCAGAATCCCAAGACCCTTAGTCGCCTCTTACGACAAGCTAGGCTCTGCTGCGGGCCTATTCGCCACCCGGGCCCCGCACGGGACACAGTATTTGGACTTTATCTTGAAAACCGTAAGTGGTAGAAGAAAAGTTAGCATTGCAAAATTGTTTAGCTTATTGAGAGGTACAAAAATGATTTCAGGGTAAAAATTGTCAGATCAACCGTTTAAGAGTGATCCCCTTCAACTGTTTTTTCTATCAATTTTAACTGATTTTTAAAAATTTTCTTTTCTGAAACCACTGAAAGGATTGCTTTTAAACTTTGTACACTTGAATTTTAGGATGTCCTCTATCAAGTTTGTAAAATTTATACATGCTGACCAACCAACATGGCTGCTGTTGCTAAAGATAGAACATGGGGGTCAAACTATAGTTTTTGGCTTATTGCTCAAAAAGTATAAGAGATAGAAAAAATCTGAAACAACCTTCCCTCTTCAGCATCAACAGCTCTGCAAAACTCTCCATTGAGTCAAAGTTGTTGGACAACTCCTTATCGGAGTTTTTTCCCCTTAATCGTCAAAATTGACTATTTTCATAGTTTTTGAACTATATCTGAAAACCCGTAAGAGCTAGAGGAAAAGTTAGCATTACAAAATTGTTCAGCTAATTGAGATCTACAAAATGATTTCAGGGTCAAAACTGTCAGATCAATCTTTTAAGAGTTATCCCCCTTTTAACTTTTTTTTTAAATGGAAAGCTTTGTAACATTGTATCCTTGATCTTAAGAGAGTTTTCTATCCTAACTTGTTTCTTAAATGCTACTTACCAAGTACATGTATACCATGTTGAACACTAGGTAAGAGGCTTTAGCATAAGAGATCAGGTGAGCGATTCAGGCTCCTGGGAGCCTCTTTTTTCTTGTTTTTGTCCCATAGAATGAAAACTATTGCAGATAGAGAAAAGCTGTTGTTTGCTTTAATGCTCAGCTCATTAAACTCTACAAAAGTCTCTTTTAGGCCACAGTTGTCAGATGATCCCTTATTGGGGTTATGGCCCTTAACAGGTCAAAATAACGTTTTTCCATATAGAATGAAAACTATTGCAGATAAAGAAAAGCTGTTTTTTGTCTAAGTGTTCAGCTCATTAAGCTCTACAAAAGTTTTCATTGAGCCAAAGTTGTCAGATGACCCAGTCTAGGGGTATGGCTTTTAACAGGTCAAAAATAGCGTTTTTCCCTACAGAATGAAAACTATTGCAGATAGAGAAAAGTTGTTGCTTGCTTAAATGTTCAGCTCATTAAGCTCTACAAAAGTCTCCATTGGGTCAAAGTCGTCAGATGACCCTTATAGGGGTTATGGCCCTTAACAGGTATAAATAATAGCGTTTTTAAACTTTTTGCCCTATAGAATGAAACAGTTGCAGATAGAGAAAAGCCTCTGCTTGCTTAAATGTTCAGCTCTTTCAGCTTTACACAAAACCCCTTGGATCCAGGTTGTCAGATGATCCAATATAGGGGTTACGGCCCTTAAAAGGTGCTTAATAGCTTTTTTCATGTTTTGGGCATATAGAATGAAAACTGTTGAAGACAGAAAACTGTTTCAGTTGTCAGATGACCCCTTTTAGGGTTAATGGCATTTTTTATGTTTTTTTTGCTCATAGAATGATAACCACAGCAGATAGGGAAAAGATTATGCTTGCTTAAACCCTCAGTTTATTCAGTTCTTTAAAAATATTCATTAGATTGAAGCTGGCAGATGACTTCTTATAAAAGTTATGGCCCTAATTGTTTTGGGTGTTTGCCTTGCAGATTAAACCTATAAAAGATTTAAAAAAAAAGCTTTTGTTTGCTTAAATGTTTGACTATAAAAATAAAGTTTCCCCCCTCAGATGCCCCAAAAAATATTATCTTGCCATCAGTTATCAAAGTCAAGTTAGTGATTCAGGCTCCTGGAAGCCTATTGTTTTTAAGCCAAATTACATTGTACATTAAGACTGTACACTAACCATTGTCCCCCTCCACCGCATTAGAGTACATGTACAATTTGTCAAACACAAAATATAACTCATATACATACAACTACATTAAAATTTTCGCTCACAAAGTGTTCTTATGGGTTAACCTAAAATGAAACAAATCATAAAGTCACATAACTCCTTTTTATGAAATTGAATGACGTTGCGATATGATCAACTAAATCCTACAAAATTCTATTAAATTTCGTTCAGAGGTCTCATAGGAGTTCTTACTAACCTAAAATGTGATATGATCAACCACACATCAAGGCCGTCGCAAACAAATTTTACATTTCATCAAAATCCGTTGAGCGATCTCAGAGGAGTTGTGTCCACAATGTTTGCAAAGACGGACGGACAAAGACTATTACTAGGCCCCCTCCGTTGCTATACGGCGGGGGACAAAAAAGTTCCAGACAATAATTTTTGTCACGCCTGACGCGCGTAACTTTTATTTTAGAGTCATCACATGCGCTCCAGCCAAACGTTTGATATAGATGTCCAACATCATTCGGAAATAAAGAACATACAAAAATAAATACAAAAATTGCCGAATTAATGCGTTAATTTTTAATGCATATATCAAGCTATGTGACTATGCATATCGAGTTTCTTATTTCGTTCTGTTAATCTTCTTGCATACTGACGTTTTCCTGTTCAATGTTTTTTTTTTGTGTCTCACAACCGCGTTGTGTACAAGTTGTGATTCTACTGGACCCTAAGATTGCAATCGGAAGATCGGAGGTTTAATGCAAAAATAACCCACTTTTCTTTTGAAATGCCTGTACCTAGTCAGGACCATTGCAATCTTTAATTTCTCTGGTTTGTCTGCCTTAGTTTTATTTTACACTCGAATATTTGAGATCGTTCCTCCATGTTCGGTATATCTGTCACTACTTTTAATTTCATGTACATTGATCATTTTCTGTTAGCAACGCGACGGGTGTGCTAAGCAAGCAGGAACTGCTTACTCTTCCGGAGTTCACACTTGTTTCGACTGGAGTTCGCGTTCTTGATTGATATTCAGTTATTTTCTGTTTCCATGTTTTACATGTTGTCTGTTTTTGCCCCGTTCTTGTTGGTGTTTACTGGTTTTGTTTCTCCCCTTTTGACATTCGGATACCCCATTGGTACCTCTGCTTCTTTAACTTACCTCTGTACTTTCATCGATATAAGAAGGAAACATAACGCTCTTTGCATGACAGGAACTCGTTAGAATTAAAGTTATTAATACCGTCAAATACATAGTTACGTGTATCTGAAATAAAAGAGATTACATTATAATTTAAGCAACAGATTCTTGTGTCATGTCTGCTTAACAATTTCAAAAGCGATATATTAAACCTATCAAAATTATAGTTATACCATAATAGTTGGCGATAATGTCATTAATATACAATACAGTGAGTTGATGAAGTTAGTTCTAACATCTTTTAAGAACTGTCAGAAACTGCATGTCACGAATCTGTTCTAACTCTTTTCTGCTTAGAGGTTTTTGGACAGTTTATGACAAGCCGAGATCTGCCATAAAACAGCACTTTTGGGCAGTTCTACCCCATGACTGATTTAAAACTATTCTAAGCCCTGTCGGTTTTTCCCTCTGACAATTTTAGGACTGTTTGAAGTCATGACAGTAGCATGACTATATAGCAATCGGTGGCTGATCCAGAAATTCTGAAAAGAGGGGGCCCGCTTTGGTCACGCTACAATGATTTCCTATATATTCAACCAAATTTTTCCGCCAAAAGGGGGGGGGGCGGTCACTCTACCCCCCCCCCCCCCCCTGGATCCGCCTATGGCAATAAACTTTTGGAATGAAGATGATTTTAACAATTAATAAAGAATGGATAATGTTTAGAATTTTATACAATGTTTAACTTTTTAATTTGAGTTCGAAAATTAGGCGGGCCAATTCTTAGATTAAAGGTCGATCTTATTTCACAGTCATCCTTCTATGCAAATATGTCAAAGACTAAGTCATTTTTTTTCTGACTGAAATTCCTGTATATGCAACAGTAAACACTGCATGAAAAGTTGGATTTGGATGAGCGAGATAGATTTTCCACCAAAATGGCTATGGACAATATTTGGGTCGATAACCTTTGCTGGTGGACCAGAGGTAAACACAAGCCTGGTCGTCAGACTTGTCTGACACTAATTTATCATTAAATTTCTAATATTTTTTTGTTATTGAAATTTCCAATTTGTTAAATTCTATTTTTTATAAAACACCAGGTTGATTTCCTTGAACTGCACATGGTCGATATCCTCGGTGCTGTATTTGGCTTTGAGTACTTTTCTTTCAATACCTTCCAAAGTTTTGATTCAAATGCTGCTGATGAGAGGTTACTCCTTGAAATATCGATATACAGCATAACCAAATGAAATACTTTTTTACACGTTTTTTTTTGTATTGTATTTTATAGCTATAGCTAACTATTAATTGGTCTGCTGCCTGTTTTATGAGGTTTTTCCTCATAGGTCTGGTTATCGAACCAGTGGTTTTAAAATGCGAAGTACAAAGATGAGTGTGAGAAGGCAAATCTAAATAATTTACGATCGAAGGAATTCGAATGAAACGTAACCTAGGACAAAAGGGTCCTTTATTATGTACCTGGAGTTATGATCATATATTAAACCCCATTTTATGTATAAGTTGACGGGTGTGCTATAGCAGGCAGGAACTGCTTACTTTTCCGGATCACCTGAGTTTACTCTCTTTACGACTAGAGCTCGGGTTGCTAATTGATACATATATACAACAGTCTTTGTCTCGACTGCGAAGCAGAGCGGGTCATAGGTGTTTCTTTAATTTACCGGCGGCGGTGTTTACCTTTTGGGTAAGGGTTTATGAGCACCTCCATATCTCAAGAACTATATGTCATAGGTTGGTAAAACGTGGTATGCTTATCCCCCAGTAGTAGCCTAGCACATTTGCATCTCCATCTTTCGATTTTCAATACATATAATAGCAAGGGTAAGGTTTTGCGAACACCTCCATATCTCAAGAACTATAAATCTTAGGTTAATGAAACTTGGTATGCATAAGCCCCAGTAGTAGCTTAGCACAGTTGCATCCAAATCTTTTGACCTTGACCTTGATTTTCTGGTTGAGTGACTTTTATTATAATTTTTATTGTATATAGCAATGTTTAAGTTCTATAAACACATTTTGATCCGAGAAACCAAAATCCTTTTACTTGCAAAATATAGTGGAAGTAAGAAAGAATTATTGTTTCTGATGGTGCCGGCAGGCGAGACATACTTTAAGGTTTGCTCTTGTTGTGTTTTCGTGTTTTATATGTTGTCTGTTTTTTTTTTCGTCACGTCCTTGTTTGTCTTTACTGGAGTTATTATCATACAAACCCCTTTTAATGTTCAAGTTGACGAGTGTGCTATAGCAGACAGCAACTGCTTACTCTTCCGGATCACTACTGCCTGAGATTACTCTCATTACGACTAGATTTCGCGTTGTTTATTGATACATGTATTCAGTCGTTTCTGTGTTTTCGTGTTTTATATGTTGTCTGTTTTTTTCCGTCCTGTCCTTGTTTTTCATTACTGGTTTTGTCTCTGCCACTTCGGACTTTGACATGCGTTGGTACCTCTGCTTCTTTCGTTGCTCCTCAGAGAACAATTTAACACTCTTATATTTTTCAATTGTCCCTTTTGTCATTTAAAAATATTATTTGAAGACATTTCAGATTGATAGATAAATGATAATCATGAACTCATCTTTGAAGGATTTTTTCCAATGATTGTATTAAATGAATTTTATGAACTTCTATAGATATATCGTAACTACGGATTAGAACTCTCCGCACCGACTGTTAAATAGACTTACTATGACCATGGAGTTATGATATAGAAGGCATCTTCATGTATGTGACAAACCACTGTCAGTAGGCAGCTTCAATTGTAATTGAACCAAAGACAGAAACCGCCCCCACTACGTAGATGTTCTGGTCGGGATTTTGGTGATGAAGAATGTACTCAAGAGGGTCTTAATAAAAACGTGGCGAATTCCTTTAAAAGGTTACAAGTGAAATTATTGATGTATAAGGAGAAATTTTCTCTATATAGATTTCCATTAAAAATGGGCTAAATGGGACTTTTAGTAGGCTATTATGGCATACCATAGAGCCTAAATAGCCCACTTTACCTTATGACTTATTTTTACTTCAGGCTAAAAAACAAACTTTTTTTACATTGAAGCGGCCCACACAATACATGTAAAATGCTTAGAATTACAGTTTACACCAATGATTAGTCGGAACAAACGTTTTGCACAACATGCGAATTAAAAAAATATGACAATATAACCAGTATTTCGGAACCGCTTTGCTATTTTAGAGCAGAGTGTTGACAAAAATGGGCCTGGGACCCTATTCTGTACTGGACTATTGCCCCTTTTAAAAATCAGTCTGCCCTGTAAACGGTGACTTCAATGACTTGCCCGATGCGTATCAATATCATAAATAATTGTTTAGGAAAATGAAGTAAAGTAATACATGTGGGCTACTGATTGTATAGTTTTTGATATACATATTGTAAATTTTATGATCTTTAATTTCACTGCGTTCCCAATCGATTCATTGTGTTATATTTCACCATTATAATTAGGAATTATGATTTATAGCTAACTATTAATTGTTCCTATGCATCATTGATGAATTATACATTTTAACTGTGGGCGGTCATTAAAACGAATTAAAGATATTTTGATTTGAAAGCAATGCGACCATTGGTAAAATTAAGTCTTTGAAATTTAAAATCAATCTTGGATTCTTTTCGGGTATGATTTCTTTCATTATCAAAAATAGAATCAACGCATGCATTTCAAACATTGAACTTCTAGAACAAGTTTAACAATGACATTTTACAAAGCTCTAAAATGCCATTCACGAAAACCACGAACATTAAGACCCGCGAATAAAAATGAAATCACATTAATCGTAAATGTCCAATATCTGGTTCATATCGCAGATGTAACATATGTTTATTTCAACATAATCTCGTTGCAACTCATCTTTGTGTTGATTAATAACAGAAACACATCTCTTCCGCATGCATGTTTAATGCTACACGTATTGTAATTTTTCAAAGGACTTACATGTTCCTGCATTTTTATATAAATTGAATGAATAAAATTACATGTAGCAGGTGCACGAAAACTGCAGGCCCTAAAGCAAATAGACTTACCCTTAGCATTGAATTTAATTTCCAAAACGTCGGCTTTTCTTCGAATGACAATCACACTACTTGCTTTCTGTTGGAATATTTTCAAGTTTATGGGTCTCTGAATTTAACTGTCAGCTACAGAATAAGTAGTGTCTAAATATTCAAAGAAGACTTTGTTGTGGCTAATTGAACGATAATGAAATAGTTTTATAATGCATTTTGTATTGAAATACGATATAGACGTATTTGTTTTGGGAAATCGATTTGTTTCAATGCACGATAAAACATATATTTTTTTTTTTATTTTTTTAATGTAATTGATGACTGTTGTTGATTACGTAATATTGGCTAGAAACACTCTGAAAGTTTCAATTCCATTATTGGAATGGGATTTTAGGTAATTTGCATTGAAATTTCAAAAGGGCAATAAGCATTTTAACTTGCGCTTTCTATTTTTTATGTTGCTTTTTGCATGTTTCTGGTTATTGCTTTATTAATGATACTTTCTTTGATAGGGTCTTTTTGATAACTGTCGATGAGGCTTAGGCATCATCATGTTAATTGAAGGAACAAGAACACGACAAGCATTTATCCTTATTGCAAGTTGCAAAATGCACTATTTATATTTTAAATGCATAATTTTATTTTTGTTAACTATTTCTATTTTTATCTCGCCTGTGACGAAAAACCAGCAGACGATATGGGGCATTCGAACTGTTGAATACTGTAAGTTAGGGTTTGAACAAAACTATCGGACTGGGATGGTCAGTCTCGTATGTTCATGAAAACGACAATGCAAATGTTTTTTAAACAGTTTTGACATTTACACAGACAAATTAACTTTGATGATTGTGTTCTTCCACCAAAAAGAGTTGAGGTCGGAGCGGGTTAACCTGAAGTCAACAAGCAGGGCTAACCATCACGCGCAAAATTGTAATGAAATCCCAGGCAATAAACTTTTCAGCGTCTGAGGCCGGGGCGTTTCGTCTCATGAAGACTCATCGGGGGCAATTTATCCAATAGGTTCAAATGTCAAAAACCACATGAATATGACAAGCATATAAAAATACAAAAAATTGCTGCAACTTATGTTTTAAGGAAGAATCTCAGGGTTATGAAAATATAAAAATTCAAACAGACAATTTAATAGCTTTTGTGTGTTCTTCAACGCAACAATTTCGATGGCAGAGAGCAATTTGCCTGACAAAAGACGTATCATTCCTTATAAAAATAGGCTTGCATGGATTCTTCGTTGCTGTACACTTTCTAGAGTTCCATCAAGATTTTTTAATTTGTGACAATTTTATTTTTTGTAACAACATTCATTGCACCGACCTTTGTTTTATATTTCATTTCCATGCTTTTGCGTAATTTTATTAATATAACTAGATGACAAGTAAGTGTACTTATCGCAATGTCCAGTTAGAAAATGAAAGAACATAATATTATATTGTGATTTTGAAACATTTTGACAGGTATTGTTTATCAGAGCAAAGAAGTACAAACGGGGCATTCTAATATCTAAGTCCGGAAAGGCAAAGACAAAAACAATATTATATAAACACAAAATACTCAAAGGATAAACAATAAAAAAAACGACGAAAAATAAACAACAAAATTGCAACCAGTAACGAGAACTCGAGTCGATTAAAATGAGAGTAAACCGAGGAATAAAGTTCTCAAGATAGGTAATCAGTTCCTGCTTGTCAAAACATTCGTCATGTCTCCAACGATCAAATTAGAATTAAAATAATTTATCTAATCTGGACTGGGAAACAAGTTTTGTCCTGAGTGAATCCCTCTCCATCTAGCAGTTTGTGTGGCCTTTGAAGTGACTCCCATTGAGCCTACACTTATCGAAATCTACAGAAGGGACTTTAACGTTAATGGGGTATTGTTCCACGCATATACAGGAGAAACATTTTTCGTTCCTTCTTAAGGCCTAACATCGCTCCTTAAGACCATTCTCGCATATAGTGTCAAGAAAGAGTCATGAATCAAGATCAATTTACTGAAGGTCTAATTCGATAGAGGACGACAAGACCTTTTGTGAACAAACCGTGGAACAAACATTCTACAAACCAACATCCGCATTCATCTGAAAGATAAAATACTCGTATTTGTCAAAAAGCACATGGTATCTTCCATAAATTTCTTAAGTATTAACGACAACAACCTAGAGCCAAGTTAACACTGTGTATAAAACTATTTGCGACTGTAAGACATGAAAGTCTTCTAGAATTCCTACCAGTACCTCCCCGTGGTGGAAGACGGGCCCTGGTCCAGCGATAACAAAGGATACTCTGGAGCAGCTAACACTGGCGGTGGTCTGTCATGGGCTGGACGACCCATGGCACATAGCGAGTCTTTAACAGTCTTACTGTTAAATAGTCGACGCAGAGGGGCTTTCCCCTAGTCGCGACTATAAATACCCATCATCATCAAGACATGAGACTATAAACTCCTTCTCAATCCAGAAATGACAGCTTGTTGGACACAGAGGGGAGATCGACAATTATAAAGTTGTAGTCATTTAACAGCTGTACCATTTGAGATTTCAGTTGTTAATGTAAAATTGAAGTCTACAATATAGAAAAATCTAATGTTTTAGAATCCACATTTGGTTGACACCATTTCTGTTTTCTTGACACCATCCTTGCATATGGTGTCATGAAATCTAGAGAGATGGAAAATTGGTTCATGAAATTTTCACCCCTGAAGAGGATCGAACCAGGGACGAATGATCAATCTAAAATAGTTTGCCTTAAAATCACATTCAAATATTTTAAAAATTATGATCTCCTACTGCAAGTATAGTCTGTCAAATATGAACTTTTCCGTGTAAGTATGTAGAAAGATTGATATCCAGAAGTGTTAAAGACACGCAAAACTTACGAAAATAGTCCAAAAGAAAAAAACATGCACCCAAAACCCATGACAAATCAAGAGAATAGCAAGAAAAACCTTTATAAATATATCAAAGAGAGATAATAGTAAGAACTTCTAGTAACATTTTGCGAATGAGCTGAATTGTTTGATTTTTTGCTGATTGTTTGCTGAATTTATATTTTTTAACCTGTTTTTCTGGGTTTTGCTTGGACAGCCTCTTAATATTTATCAAAAAACAGTGGCATTTATCTGTATGTTTTTTTAATAAAAGGTATAGGGTAAATTAAAAGAGATGAAAAGGAATCAATGTCTAAGAGACAACAAACTCAACATGAGCTAGACAGACTAAAGGACAATAACCTAATGTTCGAAAAAAAAAGAACCTAAAAAGGACGAATCTGTGAATAGGGTAATTAAGAAACTTTTCAAAAACTTTTCAAAATTAACAAAAAGAATTGAATGTACAAAAGTTGAAAAATAAGATTTATTTCAAACTTTCATAACATTAAACATATATTCAAGTACGTTAGCAACATCTTTTAGTTTAGTGGTCCTCTTTTAGGTCTATCAAAAATATTTGTGCATGTGCAAATTTTCTTTAATCTTTACTTGTGAATTTTATGTCGCTGTTTTGACTACAGCAAATATTGAAAATTTTAAAAGTCGTTTTTTTTTATAAAACCTAAGTCTGAACTATTGTAATGTTAAATTTCACCAGTGTTTTATTGCCTTAATTCGTTTTCATGTCTTTGGTTTTGAGTACTTTTCGTTTTCAACAGTTTTGGAATTTGACCTTCCAATTTTTTTATTTAAATGCTACTGATGAGAGGTTACTCCTTGAAATATCGATATATAGCATAATTATCCAAATTAACCGTTTTTACCCGCGTTTTTTGGTATTTGTCATTTTGAAACCACTGGTCGATAACCGCTGCTGGTGGACCAGAGGTCCCCGAGGGAAATCACAAGCCTGGTCGTCGGACTTGTCTGACAAGATTAACCATAAAATTTCTAATATTTTTGTCGCTGAAATTTCCGATTGTTAAATTCAAAATTAATTAAAACACCAGGTGTCTTTCCTTGTAATGCACATGGTCGATATCATCAGTGCTGGATTTGACTTCCTTGTTCGAACATTTTGGTTTTGAGTACTTTTCGTTTTCAACAGTTTTGGAATTTGACCTTCCAATTTTTTTATCTAAATGCTACTGATGAGAGGTTACTCCTTGAAGTATCGATACATGTATACATCATATCCAAATTAACCGTTTATACCCACGTTTTTGGTATTTGTAATTTTGGACGATTGATATTTTAGACCAGTAATCAAGGGTCCAAAAAAAATAGAAAATGAATACTTGCGTAATTTTTATAAGCCAAAACATTGCTCACACAGTATAATATACAGCCAAGCTTTGAGCATACGAAGATTCGGTTCGACCAAAGATAAGAAACTTTCGAAATAGCAAAAACTCCGCTAGAAAATCACAACTTGAGGCTATAAAAACAGGGGAGTAACGAAAAAGCAAAATTGTCTCTTAGAATACAAAGCAAAGGAAAGATCAAACAGAATTCCACTTGTCATATACCAAGTTTAAAAAATCTCGATAGCAATGAAACAACATTAAACATTGATAGGAAAAAGGTAAAAAGTTGTAGAAAATTTCTCCTGACTTCTGTCATGGCCACGACATCTTCGTGTCTTCTTCATTATAAAAGAAACTACTGCCAGAGTTAGCCTGTTTTAAAACATTTTGCAGTAGTAATGGCTATTGCTGCGATTGCTGACAACAAATTCACTAGTAATGTCATCGAGCGGAGATGACATTGTAAAACATGAAATTTTATTCATGTCACAAATTGTACAGCCCCGAAACTTCCATATACATAATGTAGCGTTAGAAACTGATGCGACCACCTTTCGGTATTGGATGTTGGCTGCTTGCTTTTGATATTTGTTTACATGTTAACAAATACTCTTTGAAATCAATAATGTTCAACCAGCACGTGATTAATTTACTGTTGTTTGACTGTAAATTCCAGATAAGTATTAAAAGGCTGTCCATGTAGAAATCAGGCAAAAGCCTACAGAAATGTTTTAATGTATTGTTGGACTCATATGTAAAACAAAAATCACTAAGATTTGTTTGAAAGCAACATGAATGACTTGTGATTCAGCCTTAAAGTTCATGAACAAAGCAACCAAATTTTGCAAATATGCAAGAGTTATCTCCCTTTTTCTGCATATTTTCAATGCATTCTATATAAATTATATTTAAGTTAACACTTCAATAAACCAAGAATCTGCATTTGTTTTGGGGAATGGATGTTAACCTGATGTGAAATCAATGAAAATGTTTGAAAAACAAAATTTGTCATGTGCCAGTTATTGCCATGGGTTTTGCTTGGACAGCCTCTTAAAGGTTAAAAAAACAGACCCAGACACATGAAAACTACTCAATTTAATCATGTTTGAAATAAGATAGTGTGTAAGTACTTTTTCAATAAATCAATTGTTCTTAAAGAACTTTAAGGCTTTGATTACGAAGATAAAGACAAATTGGTTACCATTCCTACTTATAGGTATAATTAGGTTTTATTTTCAAGAGTCAGTTACAATTGAAATGTGAGATATAAAACCATATTATTTCTGTCTATGCTTACATGTTGTGGCAAAAGCACCGTGCAAAATATAGTTGTCCGTGTTTAAATTTAGGAACCGCTATTGAATTAACGTCTCGTTTCACAAGACAAAATCCATAGATTTCTATCTATTTTAGACCACATAAAAGTGTAATGATAGACTAGTAAGAATATTATATTGTGGTGCTCGGAGTAATGGCAACATGGCAAATTAAGCAACAAACGTGATAGACAATTACACATTTCATATTGTATGATGGGTAACACTTTTTATTCATCTTATCTAAAGCAAGAAGGTTAAAACATGAATAGGAACGGAAGTCAACAATTATTAAAGATTGTTGTTACTCTAGAAATGGCGTCAATCAAATGTGGATTCTCAAAAATTCTAAAGAACTGATGGAAAATCTCCATTCTAAGTCATTTTCATCATGTAAAAGCATTAAAACGTTTGATTTCTCTACATTATATACTTCAATTCCACATTCACAATTAAAATCTCGTTTGGCACAGCTGATTAAACGTAGCTTTATCAAAAAGAACGGAAAACGCAGGTACAAGTATTTGGTAGTCGGTTATAAAAAGACTTACTTTGTCATCCAAGAGTCTAGCAAGAAAAACTAATTTACAGAAGATAAAATAATAGAAATGCTCAACTTTCTAATCGACAACATATTTGTACAGTTTGGTGGACGTGTTTTTAAGCAAACAATAGGTATCCAAATGAGCACAAAGTGTGCACCATTGCTTGCTGATTTGTTTCTTCATTCATTTGAAGCAGACTTCTTACAATCACTTGTAGACAAAAAGGACCGCACGCTTGCTTTATCCTTCAATCTTACATTTCGTTATATTGATGATGTCCTTTCACTAAACAATCCTCGATTTGGTGACTATTTACATCTCATTTATCCGAAGGAACGTGAGATAAAGGACACTACAGATTCTAGGAGGTCCGCTTCATATTTGGATCTATTTCTCGAAATTGACACACAAGGAAGGCTTTGTACAAAGCTCTATGACAAACGTGATGACTTCAACTTTCCAATAGTTAACTTTCCCTTTCTGTGTAGCAACATTCCGTCTGCTCCAGCATATGTATCACGTATCACACTTGATTCGTTATTCCAGAGCATATGGGGAGTACAACGACTTCCTTGATAGAGCTACACGGCTGACAAGCAAATTGTTAACACAGGGGTACGTTGCTCCCAGGTTGTTGTAATCACTCAAGAAGTTTTACGGACGACATCATGTGCTTGTATACAAATACGGGATTTCTATCTCTCAGATGAGCACAGAATTTGGTTTGACATAGAGTTTTGTAATGTCATCCTTTCAGGATTCGACCAACACTTAATTGATATTTGGCAATGTGACGGGTATACTATAGCAAGCAGGAACTGCTTAATCTTCCGGAGCACCTGAGTTCACTCTCGTTTCGACTTGAGTTCGCTTTGCTGAATGCGGTTGTTATGTGTTTTGTTTTGTTGTGATGATTTTTTGTCTGCCGGTTTTGTCTTTGTATTTACGGTTTTATGATACTGATTACCCATTTGGTACACCTTTGCTTCGTTTTAATAGATCCTTTTCCAACTAAACCGGGTCGCTCACTACGCACCAATCAATGTCATATTAAATTTTACACGTGTTACCTTTGAATGAACTGCGCTTTTAACCAATATAATCTACATTGTACCTTCTGACTAAATCAAGTTAGTGATTGGACAATTTTCGATCGTAACTAACAACAGGTGTATTATGACGTGACATTGATTTAAAATCGTAGTAATTTTTTTTCACGTGCGTAGGTATTCAAAAGTATCGTCAAACTTTCGATTGTGACAAGAACAGAGTGTTGAAGGTATTATTGCAACGACTCTAGTAAATGAGAAACACATGTTTTACATAACTTTCATATATATTAAATGAACAGCATATATATAACAGTTTATTTGACGTCCAGCACCGATGATATTGACCATGTGCAGTACAATGTATTAATCAATCCGAAATTTTAATGACTAAGAATTAAAATATATTGGTAAATTCGTATAACAATTCTGACGACCAGGCCCCGGCGCCACAAAACTTAACAAATTATACTCACTCAAAAAAAGTTACGCAACAATACAAAATTTCCCTATATATTTTAAATAAACCTAGCTTATTTTATTTTTGTATTGCAAAGCCATTTCTTAACCGATTTTAATGAAATAAAAACCAATATAACGAGAAATGATTGCTATTTATTTTTACGATTTTAGAAAAATCGTCACTTCACCGGTTTTTAAGATATCAAAAGTAGAAATCAACTGTTAATTTTATGCGTCAACAACCCGTTTAAATCAACCAACATTTTCCGTGGAAAAACATTGGTTACGTTCTACTCGCGTTCTATCAAAAACCGTAACAGCTAGAATTTTACCCAAATCATAAAAAACAAACTTCACTTGTTTGTCTTTTTCTTGGTTTTTATTTGATAAAAAATTATTGAAAAACGGCTTGGCAATATCAATTTATAATAAGGTAGGTTTACTTAAAACATATAGTGAAATTTTCAACTGTTGCATAACTTTTTTGAGAGAGTATACTTATCTGAGAATATTCTCAACTTAATGTATGTATTATGGGAGTTGGAATCGTTCTCTGACTTAAGTATTTATATTAGTTTTGTTGTGCCGGGCCAGGCTTTGGATGACATTTTTTCTTCATTTTTATACCCTTAAAATAAACAGTAAGAAGCCTAAGTTAATTTTAGCTGCAAACGAAGAACTAAAACTTAAGCTTAGACCAAACGATTAAATGTGTGTGCTGAAGTTAGTAATTCATTTGTTTAAATTATGTTTAAGGAATGAAAATAAAAACGTTAAATATTTTGTTTTCATTTATTTCATCCTTGGTTTAAGACCAATTGTCTATAGCGCTGTGTCTTCCGTGATTTAATTTTGGTTTTGGAAGTGGCATTAAAATGACTCTGAAAAAGAAAAAAAAGAAATGTGTCAACATTTTGTTTATAATTGAAGAAACATACATTGAAAAACTAGAAAAAAACACGTATTAACCCACACATACAATCATCTAAGACAAACAGTAAAACAAGTAATACATTTATGAATTATTGCAAAATAAGCACTTGGAGCAACTTGAAGAGTGCATGCTTGCTGTTTTAATGTAGTTTTTTTGTGTGATTATGCGCTAGTCTTTTCGTAAGAATATTAAAGTTAAAACAAAAACACACGACACAAAAAATATCATTTATTATATGTTCAAAATAAAAAAAAAAGAATGCACGAAGTACTTAAATATAGCGAATGATTTGTTTTTAAAGTACTTTAATGCTTCTGCATGAAGAAAAATTAAATTTACGACCATACTTTTTCTAGGTATAATAAGGTTTTATTTCCATGAGTCTGTTACAAATGAAATATATCATTTCTGTCTGTACATAAATTTTGTGCCAAAGGCCATGCGAAATGCAGTTATTCATTTGAAAAAATATCATTTTCTATTAAATTATTGTTTCGATTTACGAGAACAATCTATTTTAGGCTCAATAAAGTCTAATGATGATCAAATGAATTTATATATTGTGTCCCTGGAAGCAGTTGAACAAAACATAAACTAGGCAACAAATAAAAAGTCTACACAATTATACACATACATGTATTATATCTTATCATAATTTGGGATTGTAATATTTAAGTACCACTTTTTTTAAGAATCATGCAGAAAGCGATTCATGGGTGGCAAGCCTACACCACTTTATTTTTTATATGTTACTCCTACTAGCACCCTGATTCGATATTTTGTACTCTTTTTCCAAACAAGCATTGGTCTTGAGAGAAAAAAATATATATAGAATACATTGGAAAATTGTAAGAAAGGGAGATAACTTTTAAAACTGTCAATAATTTCAATAGAAAACATTGTAACAAAATGGCAAGATTTCTCCAAGGACCAGACAGTTATGAGGAAAATGTTATTTATTTCTTATTTTGTATACTTTGAACTATCTTTTGTTAAAAATAAACCACTGTAGCCTTTTTATCGATGAACCACTTTTCTTAAATTTTGCATGAGTTTTAGGTGGAGTGCTACTTAAAGCAAAAGGGTTTAAATGGAAAGACACGTGGGAGCCAATTTTAAGCATTCTATAGAAAATTTGAACCTCATGACCATCTTTCGAGTTTTGTTTATAATTCAAGCAGTTAGTATATTCTTTGCATATTCTCAGACAATATCATTAAGACCGACCTATTTTGATTTAAATGCTGCTGATGAGAGGTTACTCCTTGAAATATCGATATACAGCATAACGAAATTAACCGTTTTTCTAACCGTTTATGGAATTGTATTTTAAAGAAGCAAATAGGCATCAATGGGGCATTTGAGTGTCAAAAGTCGAAAGGGGCAACGACAAAACCAGTAAACACGAACAAGAACAGCACGAGGGAACACAAAAATGTAAAATCAACCGAAAAGAAACCAATAACACGAATTCAAGTCGTTACAAGAGTGAACTCAATTGCTCCGCAAAGGTAAACGGTTTCTGCCTGCTATAGCATACCAGTCGAGTTGCTTATTTCCAATTCAGTGTAAAATTCGGTAAAGAAAGACATGTATTAAACTATGACAAACCAGATAGAAATCCCGTATTTGTATACCGTAAATGTTTTTGAGTGAATATACAGCAACCGAGGAGCAACATAACACCGTGTTAGCAATTCTGTTTCAAACGATTAAATTTGTATAATTAAAGTTATTACCTATAGAGAGGTTGAAATTCTATAATAAGTAAGCTCTTTCTTTACTCGTACTTATGTACCGTATGTAATCAGCGATAAGAATTTACAGCAAGTGAAGAAAAGGGTTTTTGTATATACACTAACCTCCAGCATCAATGGCACCGTTTCCATTTGTATCTCCATCTTGGAGAGCTTGTTCCGCCTTCGCCTCAGCTTTCTCTTGTGTCCCCTCTAACTGCCAAAATACACATACCAGCTCTTCTTTTGTCATTGTATCGTCATCAATTTCTGGACTTGCCAGTAACTTTTGACACTCGTCGCTTACATCCTAAAATAGGGGAAAAATCAGGTAAAAAACAGTCAAACTTTTGCTGGAAAATTAAGAATAACTTAATATGCATGCATGCTTGGCAGGGTTGCTGTACCGAGATCTCGTGACTTATTTGTTGTAGGGGCTGGTTGTAAAAGATATGATCGATCCTATAGCGCTGGCAAATATACTATAATTAAAAAAATAAACATCAATTGGCATTTTGTCTCAAATTTATTACTTTTGAACCAATTTGGGGACCAATCATTTAATTTGAATGAGTTTGGGTCTTTTAACTTTCCTAAGAAGATATCATGACTTTGTAATAAAAAAAATTCTGGTATCATACAATAAGAATATAATATTCTGAAGAAGGACTTTTGCCAAAAAGTACTATATAATGGAGAAAAAAAATATTATGATATTGCACACTCAAAAAAATTTTGACCAGATGAAAAAAAATTCCCGGCCTTCAAGTTTAATGGTCGGTACCTCAGACCTCAGACAATCGAGAGCAGCGTAAATGATATCAATGATAACCAAAGTTGAATCTTTAATTAGACTTTGATTTTATATATCTTAAAATTAGATAACTAAATATGGCCCTTCGTACAGATTGTACCAAAAGTATTTATTGTAATTTGTAGTGATTGTTTGTTTCGTTATAGGTGATGCAAGTTTCCGCGTATTCAAGAAAACATTTCAAAAACAAGGACCAATTTTAGTTTAGAAGTAACATTAAAGAGACTGCTAAGAAGATAGTCATTCCAGTATTCCTGATCAATTGTTCAGATGATTGAACCTTACTTGATCGGTAACTTTTTAATAGCGTTTTATAATTGAAAGCATTGTTTTATCAATAGATTTCAAGACTTAAATAATTTAGCAAATGAGTCTGCATTTGTTCATTAGTATGCATCAACACAGAAATACTTCTTAGTTTATATTTCAACATAAATATAAGTATAAGATGGAATTGAAACTTATAAAATGAATGCATTTGATTCATGTTATTCGTCAATGGGATACTACAATTCAGTTCCACTTTAAAATTGCAACACAAGATAACATTGCTGATAAATCAGAAAGCATAAATAAAACAAGAAAAAAACAATGCATATATTTACCTCAATAGCACGTTTAAATTTTCTATTG